>JAGSMR010000016.1:100000-105000 GCA_029286605.1 Sericinus montela
GGTGTTAATTGAAAAAATCTTAATTGAATTATGATTATGAGACTAATAATTAATTAAAAACATATCTTCACACCATTCCTATACTTGAAGATTGTCAAAAGGGTAACCAAAACAAACCAAGTAAAGAAGGTCCCTAAACTTTATGATAATTATAGTAAGGGCGTGAAGATCTGGAGTTGACAAAGTGGGACTGAAATCGACTCGTTTTGGTGTTAATTGAAAAAATCTTAATTGAATTATGATTATGAGACTAATAATTAATTAAAAACATATCTTCACACCATTCCTATACTTGAAGATTGTCAAAAGGGTAACCAAAACAAACCAAGTAAAGAAGGTCCCTAAACTTTATGATAATTATAGTAAGGGCGTGAAGATCTGGAGTTGACAAAGTGGGACTGAAATCGACTCGTTTTGGTGTTAATTGAAAAAATCTTAATTGAATTATGATTATGAGACTAATAATTAATTAAAAACATATCTTCACACCATTCCTATACTTGAAGATTGTCAAAAGGGTAACCAAAACAAACCAAGTAAAGAAGGTCCCTAAACTTTATGATAATTATAGTAAGGGCGTGAAGATCTGGAGTTGACAAAGTGGGACTGAAATCGACTCGTTTTGGTGTTAATTGAAAAAATCTTAATTGAATTATGATTATGAGACTAATAATTAATTAAAAACATATCTTCACACCATTCCTATACTTGAAGATTGTCAAAAGGGTAACAAAACAAACCAAGTAAAGAAGGTCCCTAAACTTTATGATAATTATAGTAAGGGCGTGAAGATCTGGAGTTGACAAAGTGGGACTGAAATCGACTCGTTTTGGTGTTAATTGAAAAAATCTTAATTGAATTATGATTATGAGACTAATAATTAATTAAAAACATATCTTCACACCATTCCTATACTTGAAGATTGTCAAAAGGGTAACAAAACAAACCAAGTAAAGAAGGTCCCTAAACTTTATGATAATTATAGTAAGGGCGTGAAGATCTGGAGTTGACAAAGTGGGACTGAAATCGACTCGTTTTGGTGTTAATTGAAAAAATCTTAATTGAATTATGATTATGAGACTAATAATTAATTAAAAACATATCTTCACACCATTCCTATACTTGAAGATTGTCAAAAGGGTAACAAAACAAACCAAGTAAAGAAGGTCCCTAAACTTTATGATAATTATAGTAAGGGCGTGAAGATCTGGAGTTGACAAAGTGGGACTGAAATCGACTCGTTTTGGTGTTAATTGAAAAAAAATGTTAATTGAATTATGATTATGAGACTAATAATTAATTAAAAACATATCTTCACACCAGGACCGGGGAGCAGCAGCCCCCTGAGAAGACGCCCGAGTCATGAGGCAATGCCTCGAAACTCGCAACCCATAAAGGGGGGCCTTTTACACCCCCCTGATATGGATGACCCAAACGTCACACGCAGATGCGTTGCCTCCCTAGAGTACTTCCCCTCCCCCTGCCCCAGATTTGGGGGAGGGGGGTTTGTTGGCCACCGGTTACCTGCACTCACCAGACGAAACGCAGAAGCTTGTTACACTTCTACTTCACGCCGGTATTCTGTGAGGTCGTGGTACCCCGGTCGAGCCGGCCCATTCATGCAACAACAAAAGCTGATGCGTGACTCTACCACTGTTTATTATTGTTTCATAATTAATAATGTAGTGAAGGTGATGTTTTCAATTAAAATTATAAAATTTATTTACACACCATTTGACCAATTAGTCACTAGTCCATGTCCGGTTCTTGGAGGATTTCTTGAAATTTTTTTGCACAACACGCAAAAACGACTTCGTCACCGGCAATCCGAATTTTTTTTAGAGTTTAGCGCCTGCCGTATCTCTACTTCTAACCAAAAGGTCACAAATATCTTGAAAACCTCTTCGATGTGCGATCCCATAAAATTTGAATAGATCGTATAAAGAATTCTTCTAGAATACTTCTCCTGTTTTAAAAAATAATTATAACATACAAACATACATACATACATACATACATACATACATACATACATACATACATACATACATACATACATACATACGTACATACATACATACATACATTCATACATACATACATACAAAACGGCCTACTAAAGTCCACTGCAAGACATAGGCCTCTCCCATAGGAAGGATTTGCCATAATCGCCACGCTTGGCAACCGGATTGGCGATCGCAGTATCAGAACTGTGTAGTAATTTTTTAAGAATATTGTATATAATAGGCGACTAAGGGAAACAGCCTTGAATATCGTTATGGTAATCGATAGATGGCGGGGTAATCATCTCTAAAATATCAGACCAAAATAATCAGACAGAAGATGGGCAGCAGCGTCTGAGGTGCGAGTAGTTTGATACTGCGTCTGATAATGCGAATAAAGATGAATTTAATTTTATATTGGTTATAATTTTTGTCTGAATATGTTTAGGGGTAAAAATATAAGTCTTATTAATTCCTTAGTTTACAAGCGCTTTAAGAATTGATGATTGTCAAAAGGGTAACCAAAACAAACCAAGTAAAGAAGGTCCCTACACATTATGATAATTATAGTAAGGGCGTGCAGATCTGGAGTTGACAAAGTGGGACTGAAATCGACTCGTTTTGGTGTTAATTGAAAAAAAATGTTAATTGAATTATGATTATGAGACTAATAATTAATTAAAAAAACATATCTTCACACCATTCCCTATACTTGAAGATTGTCAAAAGGGTAACCAAAACAAACCAAGTAAAGAAGGTCCCTAAACTTTATGATAATTATAGTAAGGGCGTGAAGATCTGGAGTTGACAAAGTGGGACTGAAATCGACTCGTTTTGGTGTTAATTGAAAAAAAAATGTTAATTGAAGAAAGAGAAAATCTTAAAACTTTCTGTTTTTAAAATAATTACGAAGAATAAAATATTTTGCATATTTCATTACTTCAACAATCTCTGCATCTGATAATATACATGATATCAGCAGCAATAAAATCAAAAATCTTAAAAAACAGCTAATATTCTTCATCTCAGGACACACACTAAGAGCATTAGAAACACTTCTACCTTTTTTACATAATTATGTCACTATACACTCTAGTTATAATTAACTCAGTCGCATATTAAATAATTATAAAAAAGAATTCTCCTCAAGAAATATTTACCCCCAAAGCTAATTATCATTTAAAACATATAACGTTGAATCGTAGGCAAAACATACAGAAGCACATTAAATATTTCATAAATGAATCTAATCGAATATTGTACCATCTCAGTATTGCGTAATAATATAACATCCTAGGGAATGGTCTGTGGTGGACTTCGGGAAAGACCTTAAAAATGTAATAGGTTATCAACATAATAACCGTCTCAAAAATTTTGCAGACCAGTGACAGATAGCTTCTAAGGTGCAAGGTGTCTGGTTCTGCTATAGCGTGGCATTTATGGCTAACTTCTCCCGTCCGGATAAGGATCTTATCCATCCTTCTGTCGACTTTTACAGTCCATTATGATTATGAGACTTATAATTAATTAAAAAAACATATCTTCACACCATTCCCTATACTGAGGTAGACAGAGATCTAAACCATTAAGTTCTTTCGACCTATCTTCCGCCGAAGACATTTTTGTAACAATGTATCAGGTGGTGGGCCTGTCGTCGTCTTTTTATCCAAAGATGACTAACAAAGATAACAAAACTATAAATCGTACATAAGTTTTGTAAAAACTCTTTGGTACGAGCTTACCGTCTCATGATCGAACTTGGGTCTCATGACTCGAATTCTGACCACCGATCCACTCGGCTTCTTATAACTAATGATTAGTGAAGTATATATCCTATGGAATGTATACTCTGAGTCTTTATAAGACTTTCATTACGATTTAATAGCATTTTTATCGCAGTTTTACTAGTATCTGGTTCAAGTTATTAAGAATTTTTAGAGCAAGATCAGCATAATAATATTAGAATAGTTAGTAGTCTATATTTTATATATGCATATTGTACAGATTTTGAGTTATATGTAGAAATAGTGTCTACGTGTTTCTATCTAATTACTTATAGTTACGAATTTATATCAAGGGAATACCTACAAAATTATAGAAGTAATATGTACAGCTATCATAAATCGATGAGTGTGTTAGGATTTATGCGCATATGAGAAAAATAAGACACGTGTATTTTGCATGAATTATTCTTCAATTAAGAGAATTTTTTTAATTTTTTCATCAACAGAAAAAAGCATTATCGTAACATTATTCTCAGATTGAAGGTGAGACGATGCATATATTCTCTTAAAACTACACTCCTCTGGTATCTAATCCAGTAAAGTTTATTTTGTCATAACTTGTCACCTATCCAAATAAACTTAACAAATAAACACTGTCTAAATATATGTTTAAATCAATAACGCTTTACAATCTTATAACATGGGAGCCGTAAAAGAATTTTGATGACGTACATTAAAAAACTGGGAATGTGCAAATTAAAATTAGTGCAATAGTAAAAGTATTCCCTTAATTTTCTACCGGTCCTTATTATTTCAATACTTTTAAACGTTTAATATATAATTTCAATCCGAAAATCGTTGGAAGAATTACTATGGAAGAGTCTGGTGTACACGTATCTTATAATGAAACTGTACAATATTAACCCATATGAATGTCAACCCAATGCCATTGAAGATGATTTTACAATATACTTAAATATCATCTTACTCTGTAATGATAACTTGTTGCCAACATTTAGGCTATTTATCTTCATCACTTTGCTGAAGGCTGAAATATTTTTAATAAATGTCAATCAAATCCTCGTAGACTTTTAGCAAAATTGGTACAACAAAAGCGCAACGTCATGATGCTCTCATTTCGTTTTATTTCCTTTATAAATCACTAGCAACTCGCCCCGACTTCGCACGAGTAGATAAACAAGCTAATTCTGATTAGGTTTTGGTTGATTAATTTATTGTCCTTTTTTAAAATAATGATGAATATTATTACTAT
>JAGSMR010000016.1:1312500-1712500 GCA_029286605.1 Sericinus montela
ACTCAAATTACTGTGTGCTAAGTATTGATAGTTTTCTGTACATTTTATTTGTATCTTTCCGTCAGTTTTGTTGAGTAATGTTTTGATAGTATCATGAGTACTGTTTTGCCCCAAATACTTAGATGATATCCATATTTCTCCATGTGGAAGTCTGAAATATAAAAAAATAATACTATTAGAAGTGTCTGTATTAATACATTATTCTGTTATCTTTATAGCTGTTACATTTTGGATGTTACGTTACATTCTTCTATAAACAATATTTTAAGAGGGCTAATGGTATTTGTACAAAATCTTAGCACTTATTTTTAGGCATCTCACGGAAGCCGGTACGTAAGTGTGTATCAAAGTGCTCACACACACAAATAAATTACTATGAGTCGGACTGAAGAAAAAATTAACTCGATCTTTGACGATTTATAAATTCTAAAAGAGAATAAGTAAATAAATTAAACAGCATTACTTCCATCGATGATGAATAGCTTCTCTGTATATAGTTATAAGTTTTGACCAAAGACGCAGACTTTTATAAATATATATAATATATATATATATTGCAAAATTTTAGTAGATACAAAGGAATAGCCATAACAAACAAAAAAACAGCCGATGAATATATATTGTTTTCCGACGCAAATAGCGTCGGAAAACAACTCATCTATTGGTTACATCTTGTAAACTAACCTTAAAATTCTAAAAAGTAAGAATAATTTTATTCTATATTACATAGCGATATATACATAGCAATAGTAAATAACATACTCCTTAAAATAAAAGTGGATAATAATCAGAAAGAAACAAAAGCCTAAAGCGTCTTGTATTTTTAATTTATAATTTAAATATATTTCTTTATATTTAAATGATTTTTATGATATTAATTTTTTTAGTATTAGATTTTTTTAGAATTAGTGTTCCAGCGTTAAGTGTTAAACTGCGGGCAAATCCGCGGGGGACAACTCACACCAAAGTGATAGCTTGGACGCCCACAGTGAACAAAGAGAAACCTACATGGCCTGACTGCGGGTATTGGCCAGCCAGAGGTGGCCGCTCCAAATGGACTTGGTCAGCTGACTTCGGATGAGCATTGGTGGCCTGTAGAGGGAGTGTTTGCATCGTAATCGTTGCACCACTCTCCTTGCTCTATATAGCCGAGGTGGAGTCACGGGTGGAGTAGTATTAGTATTGCGGTTCGCCATGCTGCTCTGGCTGAGATTGACTGCGGGGAGTGAGGAATGCCGGCGAAGTTTTTCCCGCCCTCTATGGCCGAAATGTGTATATATATATATATATATATATATATATATATATATATATATATATATATATATATATATATATATATATATATATATATATATATATATATATATATATATATATATATATATATATATATATATATATATATATATATATATATATATATATATATATATATATATATATATATATATATATATATATATATATATACTCTTACTTGAAGAGGACATGAGCCATCCTCTCCTAGTAGGTAGCACTTGAGGTCCTTTTGAGCCTCCGTGGGAGTACCTCCCCGCGGTGCGTATCAGGTATCGTCTTGGTGGCCGCTAGATATTCTTGCTGTATCTTTTCGCAGATATGTTCTGCGGCAACTTCTTCCTCTTCAGCGGATGTTATTGACGCACACTTCGGTATTGCACCCAGTTCTCGTTCGGAGGTAGCGTGGCACTACGGAGTCGGCGCTGGTTGACATGATGATGAGTATTGGTAGGTGCTGCGTGTCCAGGTCATACAGCACCTCCACTTGGACCGGGCATGTGATTTCCTTGGCAAATAATTATATCCAGGACATCCGGCCTATGTGTTGGTATCGTGGGGATATGTGTGGGAGCTCCTGGTCCTCTCACTTGATATCCCCCTTCCTTGGCGTCTTCAAACAGTCTCAAGACCTTCAACAGACCTTCAAGAGCCTATACCTTTCTCAAAGGCCGGCAACGCATCTGCTATGCCTCTGGTATTGCGGATGTTCATGGGCGGCGGTAATCACTTACCATCACGAGAGCCACCTGCTTGTTCGCCTCCCTTCCCTATAAAAAAAAAGAATACAGTCAAACACTGGGGTGCCCCTGCCCAGAGATGAGAACAGTACTCCAGTACTGCAGCAGAACTTGCGCCTTATAAAGTAGCAAGCGGTGGGCCGGCATGAAGTAAGCACGCCAAGCTTTTTAGAGGGCAATTCGGCCTTCCCTTCCAAGTAACCGCGAAACTGAACGTTGCTTGATATGTCGACGCCAAGGATTCCAATACTGGCTGAGGGGAGTACTCTCAAAATGAGGTGACTTGTGTCTTTTTAGGGTTGAACTATATCAAATTTAGTCAGTCCCAGTTCATATCCAAGTCAGTTCGATTTCAAGCTCAGGTTTGTTCTGGTACTCGTTGATATGTTCCCGAGAAATATTTGCATGGCCGGTGTATAATGAATCACCAGTGCTGTTGTCTGCATAGCAATTATATTACTAATTTGCAACATATCATTGATATGCAGAAGTAACAGGCGATAGCACACAGCCTTGAGGGACACCAGCATTCACAGATTGGAGTCCAAGCATGCACTGTCAACTACAACCTTGATGCTCCTGTCTGTGAGAAAACCTTATGTGCAATTAGATAAAAATGTAAGACTGCAAATTCAAAGTTAAGAGTCAATTTATTCATAGTTTAATATTAATGATAGCACTTAATTTCAAAGACATAAGCAAAGTTATCATTATTTTATTGAAAATATGTGAAAGGGCTGTTAAGACAGTTCCATAACAGAATATTATATTGACTTTGTTTTATATGGTACAGTGCCAATATACTGTGCCATTAATTTTAAATACCTTAAGAATTTGAATTACAATGTTACTCCTACAATTAAGAATAATGATATTTCATACATACATACATACATATCATCACGCCTCTTTCCCGTAGGGGTAGGCAGAGACCACTTCTTTCCACTTGCTACGATCCTTACATACTTGTTTCGCTTCGTCCACTTTCATTATTCCCTTCATACATTCTCTTCGATTCAGGGTACTCTTGACCTGGCCTTTTTTCAGGACGTCCCTGATTTGGTCTTGAAACGTCCGCCTAGGTCTTCCCCTTCCTACACTTCCATTCACACTCGCCTTATATGCTTTTTTCGTCAATCGTTCTTCATTCATTCTCTCGACATGGCCAAACCATCTCAGCATACCTTTCTCAATTTTAGTCACTACATCTTCTTTCAGACCACAACGTTTCCTTATTTCACCATTCCTTATCCTGTCGCTCAGTTTAACTCCTAACATACTTCTTAATGCTCTCATCTCAACTGCATTTACTCTGCTTTCATGTTTCTTCTGCCATACCCAACTTTCACTTCCGTACATGAGTGTCGGAACCAAAACTCCCCTATGCACAGCCAAACGAGCCTTGTTAGACACCATCCGACTGCTCATAAAGGGTGCAAGCTCCATTCACCATGTTTCCTGCATTCACTCTTCTTTCAATATCACTCTCACACTTTCCATCTCTTGTGAACTTTGAACCCAGATACACAAACTCATTCACCTGTTCAATTTGTTCATCTCCAATCACTATATTGCAGTCTGTCATGACCTCATCTCTTTCAAACACCATTACTTTCGTCTTCTTTACATTCATCTTCATCCCCTTCCTAACAAAATCTTCACTCATAGCAGTTACCATCTCCTGCATCTCCTCGGCTGAAGACGCAAGTAATACTTGATCATCAGCATAGAAAACATTTGACGAGTAACTCATTCATTCTCAACCCACTTTCATTCTCTTTTAAATCTGTCAAGCAATTGTCCATAAACAGATTAAACAGCCACGGTGACGCTACACATCCCTGTCTAACACCTTTTCGATATTAAACCATTCAGTGTACGCCCGTTTATCCTTACACAAGCACAGGAATCCCTATAAAGAGATTGCAATGCTCGTATGAGGATACTGCTGACACCTTTCACGGACAATGCTGACCACAATTCATTCCTCACCACTCTATCATAGGCCTTTTCTAAATCCACGAACGTGCAATAGACCTTCTGGTTTTAGCCAGACACTTTTCGGCTATGCACCGCAAGGAAAAGACCTGATCCGTACACCCATTCCCTTTCTAAATCCCGCTTGTGCATCCCATACTTTTCGTCCGTTTCATTCACAACCCTTTCAATCAACACTTTCGCATACAATTTACCGACGACGCTGAGAAGGCTTATACCGCGGTAATTTACGCAGTCCTGCCGTGACCCCTTTCCCTTATATAATGGCACGATTACGGCTTTGCACCAGTCTCCCGGTACTTGCCCATTAAGCCATGCCAGCACATATTGAAAAGGCGGTACAGCTGACTAGCCACGAAGCCCTGTCCAGTCCTCAGCATCTCGACGGTAATCCTATCATATCCGGCAGCCTTACCAAATCTCATACTTTTCAACGTTTTTACTATTTCATCCACGCTTATCTCACTGTCATCAACATTTATATTAACCATGGAAGGTGCCGGGTGTTGTACCTGCACTTCCTCTCTTTCAAATAAACATTCAAAATACTCTTTCCATCTCTTTAACACATATTCTTCTCCTTTTATAATGCTCCCATCTTGACTCCTGATTGTATTCAGCTCCGAGGTAGAGTTTTTCCTCTGGCTGTATTGACGGATTTCAGAAAAACTTGATGTTTGACTGGAAATCTTCAGTGAGCCTCCTATCAAAATCATCCTTTTGTTCTTCTTTCTTTCTAGTCACAACATCTTTCGCAGCTGATTTGAATCTTTTATACTTCTTTCTCGCTTCCTTTATCTCGTCATTCGTCGCCTTTTGAAGTTTTTGGTTAGCTTTTGTTGCTAACCAATCCAACCACCTTTCTTCTTTTCTTGCACAGCCTTTTGTACATCTTTATCCATCCACACATTATACTTCTTTCTTCCTTTCCTCCGTTTAGCTACTCCGCATACCTCAACAGCAACATTCACGACTCCTTTCTTAAATGTCTCCCACAAATCTTCAATCACACATATCTCTTCTATGCCTTTAAAACTTTCTATCAGTTTCTCTACATACTCGTCTTTCTTATCCTTTTCTTGTAGATTTTCCACTTTTATTCTGTCCAAAACACTCGTAGGCTCGGCTCCTCGGTGTCGCCACCGTTTAAAGATGCCATGTATTCGGGCTATGACCAGGAAGTGGTCTGTGTCAAGGCCTACACCGCGGTATGCTCGAGTGTCTAGCAGGTTCTTCCTCAATCTTTGATCCACAATAACAAAATCAATTATACTTCTAGACTCACCCTCAATTCTTGTATACAAATGGATCTTTTGTGATCAAACATTGTATTGGCCACGCACAGATTCCATTCAAGCATACTTCAAGTAGGCTTCTCCCATTTCGTTCACTCTCTCGTCCCCAAATGTACCCAGTACTCCTTCATACCCATCACGCTTTACTCCAACCCACCCATTAAAGTCCCTAACATCACGATCCGTTCATTTTCTCCGCATTTATTCAAGACCTCTCTCATGCTATCCCAAAATTCCTCTCTCTCTTTTGGGCTTTTAATGACCCACCCCTCGCAGATCCGTCGGTGCATAAACCCCAAGGATAAACAAGCGGGTGAGTCCAACTTTAACCTAACCCAGAGGAGTTTTGGGCTTACACATTCATGCTCTATCACACATTCAACTATTCGAGAGGAAAGAATCACACCAACTCCTGACAGCCTCGGCTGGTTTGGGGACTCCCGACCAGTATGCCGTGTAGGGACCATGAACCGTGGTGTCACATCCTTTCCTCTTGGTTTCGTTCACGCACAGGATATCTATACATCGTTCGTCCATCATCTGACATACTTCATCTACCTTACCATCCATTCCTCCTCTTACATTCAACGTAGCGAAGCGGCTCTCCATGGGCCGCTTTTCGCCCCGCGAGAAACGAGACGTGATGGGTGGCGAACCACATCGCCGCCATTTTGGTAAGTAAAATTCACCATTGCGTTCCCACGAGTAGCAAGGGAAAGGTTTGTCCACCCAGCAGAGCCCGCATGCCAGGGTAAGGCTAGCCTAATTCTGGGTCGCCCGGTCCCAGGGCAGTGTGGCACGCTAACGACTAGGCTTGCCCCTAGCCATGCATCCATCCGCACGGCAGACGTTGGATTGGCGGAGAGAATAGGAGTAAGGAAAGGGAAGTATAGGTTGTGAGAAAAGGAAGATTGGTAAGTTAAGGTGGGAATTAGGAAAGGTAGGATATTACCGCCCAGGAAGGCAAGGGATAGGACAGTAATAGCTAGGGAAGCCGGGGTCGCATACCCGTATACCATACCACAACTACCGGACAGGTAAGTTAGGATGAGTATCCCTGACTGAACCTACCTTTCATATTTCAAATGTTAAAATACATTTATTCTGGATATGTCTAAGAAAAAGTCTACATAAAAAAGAAGTACATAAAAAAATATGTGTTGTTACAACTCTCACACACCTCAGATCCCAGAGACTACAAACACCATGTGACTAATGTTAAGTCCAGATTAAAAGTGAATAATATACATGTTTTATGTAAAGAAGTCATGATAGCCAAGTTGTTGGGTGGTTGGAATTTCGAGTCAAGAGACCCGAGTTCAATCCCCAGGTGGCTGTACCAATGAGTTTTTCAAAAACTTATGTACGAATTTCATTGTTGGCTTGGACATAAAAGGCGGCGACGGGCTCACCACCTCTCACATTGTCCCGAAAATATCTTCTGTGGTAGGTGGGTCAAAGAGACTTAATTATCTAGACTTGACTTCTGTCTACCCCTGTATTGGGAATTGCGTGAAGATGCCGTCAGCGGTTTCTCTGGACCGATACGACTTAGGGACCTTCAAGAAAAGAGCCTATACCTTTCTCAAAGGCCGGCAATGCATCCGCTATTCCTCCGGTATTGCAGATGTTCATGGGTGGCGGTAATCACTTACCATCATGTGTGCCACCTGCTCGTTTGCCTCCCTCTTCTATAAAAAAAAGATATTTATTTTTATGTAAATCAAGAACTTATGAATAAACAGTTTTTCAATGAATAGGTTTCCGAAGTCAGTGTTGCCCAGGAGACATTTATTTTAATAATGTGCTTTGCGATATCAAAACAAACATTTTAAAGTGAAATGATGATTCAGATCTAAAATGTAATCATTGAATGATCAGAATCTATCTTTACACATAAATGAAGACTGCAATCACATGTGTATAGTAAAACAAAGTAGTATTTTGTTTATGCCCACCACAAGGCAAAGGTTCTTCAGAATTTGTCAGAAGAAATATTTCTTTTATTACCTTGTCTCGGAATTTCCTCACAATCCTTTTAATTACTTGTTTTCATATCAAAAAAATATCAATGTTAAAACTCAGTGTATTCATGAATTTGTTCCGAAATTGAAACATTCGTGCTATATAACGAGTGACTCTCAAATCTCAAATCAAGACTCTCAAGGCGGGGATATAAAATTCATATAATTTGAATGTATTATGTATACATTACCTACCTCAAAACGTCAATCCAATCGCTTTGTATCGTTACAACCGGCATATTAGCCATTTTTGTAGTTTTGCCAAGTTATATAGTGTTATGGGTAATGAAGCGATTAGTTAAAATACAGTTTACTTTACCGAACTCTATAATTCCTTTATAAGTAATTGAATTCGAAATAAAAAAAAAATTGATTTGAAAGTGATTGAAAAGAATTGTTTACTATTTTCTAATCAATTTTACGTTCACAGGATTTTTACTGCATCAAGGAAAATCACAATTTATCGAAATTAAACAGATTATCGAAATTAAGCACTTCAGTTTACTTTGGTATGACCAAATCAATAACATCTAATATTAAATCATGACTGCGTGAAATTCAAAAATATTTTTGACAATTGATATTGTTGATCATATGCTGTTTATTATTCCCATTCGAGAGAGCAGGCAAGGAAACAAAGCCATACAGCCTTCGTTGATCATATGCAATAAACACATGACATTCAATATCTCGCAATACACATGAGTATTGTCATTATTTAACACTTGGCCCATCTAAAAAATTGTGACATATTGAGAAGATTTAAAACACTACTATTTTCATAAGCGCGAAGTGTTAATGCATCAAACATATAACTTAAACTTTCACCTTCATATTTCACCTGTTTTGATCTCTCCAGTATTCTTTATTTAATAAAATATTTTTTTCTAATTCACACTATTATTAATTTATATTACAGAAATTTTTAACGCTATTCTTTATTTAAATTTAATGAAATTTATTTTCTTTTTTTTTAGTTCAGTTTTCTATAAAAAGCGTGTTTTTTAGTTTTTTTTTAAAGTATTATTTCTTTAGCGACTTTCTTGGTGTTACGTAATGTGTTTGTACACCTCTATGTCTTTGACACAAAAAATATAATAATGTACAGGGAAAAAAGAGCACAGAAAAAAAAGCAGTATTTTGACTAACACCACCTAACCTTTGGCGCTGAAAACAATGTTTAGCTGTCTAGCTAAAATGAGTCTTTAATATTATATATTGTAACAACATTGGATTACTAATTCTACATTACATTTATTTTGTTACCTCCTCTCTTTGAGAAATTTGCTCACGTGGTCTTAGAAAGTTAGTCTCGGCCAACCTCACACCTTTTAATATTAACTTTGGCGTTGTATATTTTCTTCACCAATCAGTTTTCACTCATCGCATAATGTCCAGCGTAAACCATCGAAGCAGGCTATATATATATATATATATATATATATATATATATATATATATATATATATATATATATATATATATATATATATATATATATATATATATATATATATATATATATATATATATATATATATATATATATATATATATATATATATATATATATATATATATATATATATATATATATATATATATATATACACAAGGTGTTATAAAAGTCGTATAAATACCAGCACGCCGGGCTTAGGACCCACACGTGTATACCCTAAAAAATATTAAGAGTCTTGTAGCTTGATTTCCGTGGGAGATATGAGGACTTGAAGAATTTACATTAAACTCGTTGGTGTCAACCCTATTAAGCATATTAGTCAGCTGACAAAGGCAATGACCCTTCTCCATCACAACTTCTAGTCACCTTATCTGTGCTCCTAGTACGTTCCAACCAATCCAGATTCAATAATTTTCGCGCGAAAATTGATCGACCAATGAATAAAACATACTTGGTATGTTTAATGAATGCAACCTGAGTACCTACTTGGCGGTTTTTGAAAGAAATGTTTGAAACAAACCGCTATATGGCGCTATTCGTTTGATGTATTTGCCCTTCCTATTAGTTTCTACGGGAATTTTGAGACGTGTGGACGTATCATAAATAAGAAAAATGAGTTATACGAACGCGGAGTATTACGATATGGTAATGTGTGTTGTTGTTAGTGACGGTGTGTTAACAGATGCTAGAACCTTTACAACGAGGGGTACATTTCCGGAAACACAAATAACCCCCGAGTTCTTTCATCCTATGCTTGTTTTAGGAATTTGGTCAATAGATTACACACAACTGGTTCTTTCCACCAGCGCAATTTTGCGACTTTGAGCACGGCTATGGAAGACAATATTTTAGAATATTTTGATGAGGACCCAACATCCAGTACTCGCCGTGCTGGACGACTAGTTTTTTGTGTTAACCATGGAGCAGTATGGAGGATATTGAATAGGGACGGTCAAGATCCGTATCACTACCGCAAGACCCAAGAACCTGTCAAGAGTGACTTCCTTCCTCGTGAGGGGTTTGCGCGATGGTATTATGATCAATACCATCCTTATCCAACCGGAATGTCTTATGGACTGACTGGACCTTTCTATGGGGATATTTGAAAAGCAAACTTACGCAAATGAGTGTAACAACGAAGAAGAAATGCGCCAGAAAATAGTCGCTGCATTTCAGACTGTAACACCCCAGATGCTGAATAATGCCACTGAGTCAGTGTTTCGCAGAATGCGCTTATGCCTAGAAAAACATGGATTTCATATCGAGCCATTTTTGTGAGGTTGTGTTGGTAAATACAGTGTGCTGTGGTACATTCGATTATTCAAAGGAATTTGCTGCTATAAGTGTGTGTATGTGACTTCTGCGATGAGTTAACTTTGCTGTTTCCCGCTTTCACATTGTTATCTGCAAACCTCCGCACAGAATATTTCAAGTAAGACTATTTTTTTCTTTTCACAAATTAGATTTCCTAAACGTCATATTAGTAAATAACAACTACATGTGTCTTATTAAAAATAATTAAGATCAATAGTTATTAGATACCTATGTTTGCACCTACAGCGGTAGGTACTCACGGTTCGAGCGGTGAATCAAACGAGCCGCCGCTTTGGCGCGACGGCGGCGAGACGGCGGTCTTTCTAAAAGTATTAGGTAGGGAACTGGGATAACATAAACATAAGGGCGTTGTGTTACGAATATAATTACAAGTGAATAGGTAAATATTTTGGGAATAACTAAAGCTATTGGAGTCATATGTAAGTGAATTGGATTTCAAAACCTAGTTTTAATTTATCCGATAGAGAGAAACAGTGTCGGAGTTAGTTATCAAAAGTTTGATTAAATAAAATATTTTTAAGTTTTGTATGGAAATATTTATAACTTAATTTAGTCATATTGTCCTTACCACTGAGTTTATTTCATCAAAGAAGCATGGGTACGTGCCGGTATTTAATAAAAATAATTTTCCTTAAATAGCATAACTCACTTTAATACAGACCACACAGAAGAGCTGCTTAAAGTGTACATAGGTAATTTTAGACGTTTATAAGATTTATTTAATGAAAATTTTTCCCTGCACATAATAAATATTCTTTTAAAATAATTTGGCAAATCTACTATGTAAATTTGACATCTACAAATTTTTTTAGGTACTTAGACGGATTCTTTTAGGGGCCACATAAGAGTGGGCTCCATAGTCTTAAAAAACTTACTGTAATGGAACTGTCTCCCTCACCTCGCACAAGCTTTGACAGATGACAGTTCGAGTTGAACTCGATCACAACAAAAACAAATTAGGTTTGAATTTGAAAATACGTATCTGCGTAAAATAAAATTTTCTGCCGTAAAGTAAATGTAGAGTGATCACTAACAATATTTACCAAATACATTTGATTATTTTATATTTAACGACAGTCACAAAAAATTGAAAAGAACTGTTTGAAGTGATAGTTATTGTTATCTTATCATAATTTGTGCTTAGATTCTTTTTTTTTATAAAAATCAAATTTATATACGAAAAGTTAAAATGTGGTCTCATTTGGAACGAGGAAGTTCACCAGTAGATTGGTGTGAATCAAATTATTCTATTTCTCCTGTAATAGCCGAATTTGTAAACACTGTAAGTTCTTTGTGATACGAATACTAATAAAATGGAATTACCATAATTACATCGATAAAAAAACAACGCAGAATATGATATGATAAGTACTGGAAAAAACAGGTATTATAAACACAAGGGCTTGAATGAGGGCGAAAACAACAAGATTTATAGTTTTGATTTTTCTTCTTTCTTTGTTTTATGGAGTTTTGATATTTGTAATATGTCTGGGATGTATCAGTAAGCATTGTAGATTTTTGGATTGGGATAATAATTATTTTGACTAATGTAAGATATTATTTCACATAATGGTTATTTTCAATAGAAATTCTCATAACAACAAAGATGTCTCCTTGGTAGAGAGGGATTGTTAACTTTCAGTATTATTTAATGTCTCCAGTTTTTATATAATAGCCAAAAGTAGGAGTCTTAAATTTGTTTAGGTTTCCAATGTGGCAGTATGTCACATTCATACTAGTGAATTTTCATACCTTTTTTTTATATACATTCACACAATTTTCCAAATAGGGGTAGGTAGAGGTCTAGCAAATACTATATTATCTCCTTTTGACCCACTTTTCTCCAAATATAAAGGTTGTCTAATATATTTATATGTGTCTTAATAAATCTACCCATAAGGAAAATTTGCAACCCTCTATTGTCACTATCATTTAGCCATCCTGTACTTCTGCCTATTATCAGTCTACTTAATTTTCACTTGGATAGACTTTCTTAGGTAGATATCCTGTCATCTGTTGACAGATATTACAATCTTAACATGCGACATACTAGCATTGGTTTAGCTGATTCTAAAACCAATACTTAGCTGCAATAAGATTGTAATAGAAATGTGGTAGAGAGAGCTCATGCTTTTATATTTATTTTTATTGTTTATTTATTTCATAATTTATGTACACAGATAAATCATAAGAAAACTTATTACAAGACAAATTCTGTACAAAGGTATATTGGTAGAACATTTATACTCTTATCATAATTATGTTAACCATTTGATGAATATCACTCAAAATTTTCAATGGCCTTGCTGCTGAACTTAAGAGCTGCTTATTTAAATCAACAGTAGGGGGAAACATTATTGATATGTATGTCATTATTGATAATATGTTAGTGTGTACCTCTGTAGGGCTTCATATTTGTTTATTAATATTTATATGTTGGTATCCAGTTACCAACATACAAAGGAAATTAGAAAAATTTCGTTTTGTTTCTTTGTTATTAATAATGAAAAAATTTTACTGAAATTACAGGTGAGCAACATTTTGTTCTTCTTATTCCCTCCTGTTTTGATTCACTTATTTCAAGAATATGCCAAATTTGCCAATCCTGCTATTAATGTTCTGTGGGTCCTATTAATGGTGGTTGGCTTAAGTTCTGCCTATTTCCATGCAACACTAAGCTTAGTTGGTAAGTTAATTTCTTTTAAATATTTTATGTTTTTTTTTTTTAATATTAATTAATTAAATAAACTGTACCTAGATGAAACTGTTGCAAAATACAGATAATTTAATATTTGTTTGAAATAATATTTTCTTTATATGTACCCAAAAAGTTAATGTACAGGTAGCATAATTTACATTGACACATAACATTGTCATATTATGGTGTAAAATAAAATTGAAAATTAAGCCATAACAAATAAAAAATACCTCATATAAAAATCACTATAAATCTTTACCATCATAGATATTTCCAACTTGTTATAAAATATAATGAGAGCTTTAAAAATCAAACGACGCGGGTGGGAATTTTCACTTTTCTCACCCTTATCATTTGAAAATTTAAATCTATTATAAGAGTTGATTACTAATAGCACATAATAAGGCTCATACAGTGAGAAGTATTTTCCATATTAGCAAACTTATAACAAAACATATCGCACCTTGATGTGTTTTTTCGATCTTGTATTTCCTAAATTTCGATTTTATTTTACTATTGTTTACCTGTCGTTAGACATTGCAATTTTCACAGCTTTTCACCTCTACGTTATCGATAGAAAAACAGGAGGTCTTATGATCACACAGGCTACATGCTTACATAACTTATAAATAAGTTGTATGAATATTGTAATTGTTAAAAAATAAAACTATTGATTAATTTTTACAATTACATATGCTTGAAATTTAAATGTTTTCTATTTGTAGGTCAGCTGCTAGATGAACTTGCAATATTATGGGTCTTCATGGCTGCGTTTGCTATGTTTCTTCCAAGGAGATATTTTCCAAAATTTCTGAGAGGAGATAGGTAAGTATTCTATTTAGATAATTACGTTTTCTTTACTAAAATAGGGTGTCCTATAATTAACACTAAAGTAAAATAAAACCCTCATGAATTTTTGATAGTCTGTCACAAGAGGATGAAGAAATGTTTTTAATATGAAGTAAAGAAATAACTTTTATTTTTGGTGACTAGACTTGGAGAACAAATTAAAAAGTAAAAGAAAAAGTAATTTGTCCTTAATTTCGTCATCTACGTACTGATTACATTTTTACAATTATAAACAAGTTAAGGATTCGAATTTGTTGATGACGTACGACGTACTAATTACAATTATAAACAAGTTAGGATTCGAATTTGTTGATGATGCGTTATTGATCGCTTTTGAAAGTCACAATAGCCGAGTGGTTGGTGGGTGGTCGGAATTTCGAGTCGAGAGACCTGAGTTCGATACCCAGGAGACAAGCTCGTGCCAATGAGTTTTGCAAAAAAAACGAATTATATCGTTGGCTTGGACATAAAGACGGCGTCGGTCTCACCGCCTGTAACGTTGTCCCGAAAATATCTTAGGTGGAAAGTGGGTCGAAGGGACTTAATTACTCTAAGGACTTAATTAGACTAGACCTCTGTCTACCCCTGTATTGGGAATTGGGTTGTTGATCGCGTTGCCATTTGTGTGTACTTAACACGGTTTTAGCTTTTTATCTAATTAGGTTAATTATAATCATCTGTAGTGTATTAAAGACATACATCATATAAATTGACGATCTTGGTCTAATTTTACAAATATTACTGTCGAGATTTGAATGAAATTTGTTATCTGTGGGAGATATCTAATACATGATTTTGATTTGTCGTATTTGGAAGAGTAATATGATGTAGCTTTACAAATTAATTCAATTTCGAGATAAGGCACGAACAAAGTCGCGGGCTGAATATAGTGAGTATATAATTTCCTGCAGCTTGAATGGGTAGAGCGAACAATCTGTACTGAGATTTTTAGTGAATGACCTCTCAATTGAATAATTTGGTCTTCAGAATAAGTAAGCAGACTAAATTAAATTATTGGACGAATAGTGTGTTGTTAATGTCCGTAAAAGTGATTTAACTTCTACTTATAGAGTGCATTATTGCATATTTTTTTCGTATATCTGTATGTGTTTTGTTATTGCCTTTGTTGCTCTTGTGCTTTTCTAGTCGAAAAAGTTTCTATGTTAATAGAATACGGCGTCTCTTAGGAGTAGATGCTAGAGCTGGCTTTAAGTAAACAACTAATTTGTTGTACTACACACTATCATTCATCTTATCTCTCTGTATTCACCCCTTTATCCTTGGAACCGGCTCCAGTCGTGCCCTGACAGGGTCATTTATTATTTGAGGCTCGGGCATCCTAGCTGAAGCAAGAGTAATTTATATGACGGGTGATGACGAAGAGTCATGTCGATGGACCGCGAAAAGATCTTTTGGACCCCTCTTCATTTTATTAAAAGCCCAACCTCCGTGAGTTTGGCGGGAGCGGCTGAGGAAATAATGGTAAGAATAGAGAGAAGAACAGCATATAAAATTGATTGATGAGGGCTGCCAGCCATGCAACTCTGTCCCCACCCTTAAATTTTTAGAACCTTCTAGTTCCAACGTATACACGTTCGTAACATATTATAAGAATGAAGGTCCATGAGCACTTACCAACATGACGATGAGACCGTTTGTCAAAACCGTTAAGAGTTTATGGTTCCAATACGTGCCTTTATAATTGCTTTATCCGATCGCTCTTTACGTTACGCCATACTCAACACTTTTAAATGACGAGTTATTGTTTCTGGAAGTGATAAGATAAACAGTTTGTAAATAATAATCTAGAAGTTGTTTTGCGTTTTCTTGGAGAAACTTCAATTTATATTACAACATTTATATTTTTTATAGACATCATTTATATTTAATTATCTTCTCAATTAAAAAATAATTCAATTAGCTAAACATAGGCTTCCTTTAAAAACTTTCGCTACTGCCGAAATGGGTAGGTCCAACAGAGGCAAGACCACGGCCTTACAAAATACTTATTCATTCAAATATTATTAAGTCACTATAGCCGAGTGGTTGGGTGGTCGGAATTTCGAGTCAAGAGACCCGAGTTCGATCCCCAAGTGGCTGGCTCGTACCAATGAGTTTTTCAAAAACTTATGTACGAATATCGTTGGCTTGGACATAAAGGCGGCGACGGGAACAAAAAACGTAACTCTTATACTTCTCGTTTGTCCTAACTTACCACTTCAAGTTGTTGACCACCTATGTGTCCCCGCCCGCTAAAATAATTAATTAAATAATCTAATTACAATCCACATAAATATAATTAATAAATATCAATAAATATTAAAATATAAATAATAAATATTAATAATAATAAATATCTTCACGCAACTTCCAATACAGGGGTAGACAAAGATCTAGTCTAGACAATTAAGTCCCTTTGACCCACCTTCCACCGAAGATATTTTCAGGACAACGTGACAGGTGGTGAGCCCGTCGCCGTCTATTAAAATTAATATTTAAAAAATCTGTATTTTTTATATATCTTTATTTTATTTTAATAACGGTGATAGCACCGTTATTAAAATAAAATAAAGCAGGCATATGGATGCCTCACCACAGGTACAGATATGAGATACATTTGCGCAAATTTATGGCCTCTTTTGTCTGTAAGATGGCTGGTGGTAATGATACAAAAACATATATTTTGATGTATATATATTCTATGGTAATTATTAAACGAGAATGGATATTGATATTGAACGATCAACATTTGTTCACATCTTGTTCAACAATTTGCTATTTCAAATTTGTTATCAACTGATAACAGTAATAAAAAATAAATATAATTTTCCCTGCCATGTGATTGGCGGAAACGATTTTATTTTCTGTGCAATTTTATTTCAAAGCGCTAGTATAGCAGTTAGGGTATGTAGTAACCTTCCTTGACGTGATAATAACGTTTATATTATCACGAAATTTAACGCTGAGTAGTCATTACATTACATATGATTCGTTAATTGTGTTAGACCGGGGCATCATAATTAGACTTCTTGTAATTTGCAATTCATCGTATTAATCATTACGAAATGACCTACTCTATTTTATAAGAGTCTTTATGTTCACATACGTATACTATGTATAAAAAATGGATATCGGAGACACATAGACTTCGATTCCCTTAAATCGATCGTCATGAGGTTGACTACGTATGAGATTTTTTAAAGGTTTTATACTATCCATTTTGTTGGAACTCATTACTCTGGGTATTCCCCAGTAACAAAATTCGAAAATCAGGACCGGAAAGCTAATCGCCACAAATTTACTTACAATCAAACAACTAAAAAACGAAATTCCCAATACAGGGGTAGACAAAGATCTAGTCTAGACAATTAAGTCCCTTTGACCCACCTTCCACCGAAGATATTTTTGGGACAACGTGACAGGTGGTGAGCCGTCTCCGTCTTTATGTCCAAGCCAACGATATGAATAGCATATAGGTTTGAAAAAACCCATTGGTACGAGCCTGCCACCGGAAATCGAACTCAGGTCTCTCGACTCAATTCCGAGAACAATCACTGGGCTATCGTGACGTTATCAGTTGTAAAATTCAAACATAAAGAGAATTCTATATTCCATTAAATGCGCACATCCGTGACATTGCGTAAGTCGGTACGTCTTTACGTAAAATAGTTTCATAAAATACATTCATTAAAAGATAAGAAAATTATTGCAAATGCTTTGATACGGTTGTAATAAGTTGCAAATTAAATATACGCAGTATTTAATTTTCAACTTATTATCGTGCATTGTAGTAAATATTTTGTTGACTTGAAAGTTCAGTCGATGAAAGTTTTGGGGTCATTGGTCCTACATTGAAGAACAATTTGTCTGATTATGGATAATTGTGACCGTATTTTCGAAGTTTAATACCATTAATTTAATTTCATAAATTTCATAGTAAGTGTACCTAGAATTGATTTCGGTACTAGCACTACAACAATATTTGTCAAAGGTCATTTCAACGTCTCTGCGGTGTAGTGATATATCTCAAGGAAACTAGACAATTAGAGAAATAATTTAATTTCGAGGATATTTATTTTATTTATATATTTATTGAACATTACCATTATGTAAGATCAAAAGGCGGACATAATGCTAAGAGCATTCTCTACCTGTCAACCTATACATGTTAACCTATATATGTTATGTCAACCCGCAATATAGCACTATAATGAGACCACTGTTCTGTAACTATGTAATTAGTCAGCAGTGGGAATTTACTACTTAAGAAACAAAAAACGTAACTCTTATACTTCTCGTTTGTCCTAACTTACCACTTCAAGTTGTTGACCACCTATGTGTCCCCGCCCGCTAAAATAATTAATTAAATAATCTAATTACAATCCACATAAATATAATTAATAAATATCAATAAATATTAAAATATAAATAATAAATATTAATAATAATAAATATCTTCACGCAACTTCCAATACAGGGGTAGACAAAGATCTAGTCTAGACAATTAAGTCCCTTTGACCCACCTTCCACCGAAGATATTTTCAGGACAACAGGTGGTGAGCCCGTCGCCGTCTATTAAAATTAATATTTAAAAAATCTGTATTTTTTATATATCTTTATTTTATTTTAATAACGGTGATAGCACCGTTATTAAAATAAAATAAAGCAGGCATATGGATGCCTCACCACAGGTACAGATATGAGATACATTTGCGCAAATTTATGGCCTCTTTTGTCTGTAAGATGGCTGGTGGTAATGATACAAAAACATATATTTTGATGTATATATATTCTATGGTAATTATTAAACGAGAATGGATATTGATATTGAACGATCAACATTTGTTCACATCTTGTTCAACAATTTGCTATTTCAAATTTGTTATCAACTGATAACAGTAATAAAAAATAAATATAATTTTCCCTGCCATGTGATTGGCGGAAACGATTTTATTTTCTGTGCAATTTTATTTCAAAGCGCTAGTATAGCAGTTAGGGTATGTAGTAACCTTCCTTGACGTGATAATAACGTTTATATTATCACGAAATTTAACGCTGAGTAGTCATTACATTACATATGATTCGTTAATTGTGTTAGACCGGGGCATCATAATTAGACTTCTTGTAATTTGCAATTCATCGTATTAATCATTACGAAATGACCTACTCTATTTTATAAGAGTCTTTATGTTCACATACGTATACTATGTATAAAAAATGGATATCGGAGACACATAGACTTCGATTCCCTTAAATCGATCGTCATGAGGTTGACTACGTATGAGATTTTTTAAAGGTTTTATACTATCCATTTTGTTGGAACTCATTACTCTGGGTATTCCCCAGTAACAAAATTCGAAAATCAGGACCGGAAAGCTAATCGCCACAAATTTACTTACAATCAAACAACTAAAAAAACGAAATTCCCAATACAGGGGTAGACAGAGGTCTCTACAATTAAGTATTTTCGAACCACCTTCCACCGAAGATATTTTTGGGACAACGTGACAGGTGGTGAGCCCGTCTCCGTCTTTATGTCCAAGCCAACGATATGAATAGCATATAGGTTTTTGAAAAAACCCATTGGTACGAGCCTGCCACCGGAAATCGAACTCGGGTCTCTCGACTCGAATTCCGAGAACCCAATCACTGGGCTATCGTGACGTTATCAGTTGTAAAATTCAAACATAAAGAGAATTCTATATTCCATTAAATGCGCACATCCGTGACATTGCGTAAGTCGGTACGTCTTTACGTAAAATAGTTTCATAAAATACATTCATTAAAAAGATAAGAAAATTATTGCAAATGCTTTGATACGGTTGTAATAAGTTGCAAATTAAATATACGCAGTATTTAATTTTCAACTTATTATCGTGCATTTTGTAGTAAATATTTTTGTTGACTTGAAAGTTCAGTCGATGAAAGTTTTGGGGTCATTGGTCCTACATTGAAGAACAATTTGTCTGATTATGGATAATTGTGACCGTATTTTCGAAGTTTAATACCATTAATTTAATTTCATAAATTTCATAGTAAGTGTACCTAGAATTGATTTCGGTACTAGCACTACAACAATATTTGTCAAAGGTCATTTCAACGTCTCTGCGGTGTAGTGATATATCTCAAGGAAACTAGACAATTAGAGAAATAATTTAATTTCGAGGATATTTATTTTATTTATATATTTATTGAACATTACCATTATGTAAGATCAAAAGGCGGACATAATGCTAAGAGCATTCTCTACCTGTCAACCTATACATGTTAACCTATATATGTTATGTCAACCCGCAATATAGCACTATAATGAGACCACTGTTCTGTAACTATGTAATTAGTCAGCAGTGGGAATTTACTACTTAAGAAACAAAAAACGTAACTCTTATACTTCTCGTTTGTCCTAACTTACCACTTCAAGTTGTTGACCACCTATGTGTCCCCGCCCGCTAAAATAATTAATTAAATAATCTAATTACAATCCACATAAATATAATTAATAAATATCAATAAATATTAAAATATAAATAATAAATATCTTCACGCAACTTCCAATACAGGGGTAGACAAAGATCTAGTCTAGACAATTAAGTCCCTTTGACCCACCTTCCACCGAAGATATTTTCGGGACAATGTGACAGGTGGTGAGCCCGTCACCGTCTTTATGTCCAAGCCAACGATATTCGTTCATAAGTTTTTGAAAACTCATTAGTACGAGCCTGCCACTTGGGGACGAACTCGGGTTTCTTGACTCGCAATTTCGACCATCCAACCACTCGGCTATCGTGACACATGGGATGTTATCAACTTATTTCTGTTATAAGTAACGAAATTACTTTAGAATTTTGAATTTCAATGCTCACAAGCATTGTAACCTGTTTCATATCTTGAAAAGTGTCCTTCGAAAAGTCGCAGACGCGTTGCATCACTATTATTCGCTTTATTGCTATCGAGTAGCAATAATGACCGAGCAGTTGGCTGATTTAAATTCGAAATACAAGCCTATATTTCGATCAGCATGTGGACCATTAAGTCTATGCCTGTATGATTTGTGTACTTGGTATGAACACTAATACGGCGAATGGTTATTAGACAGAGCAAGAAAAATGTTAGGATTGTGGACCCAAGGGCATTGTCTCGATGAAAGCGTCGTGAACAGCCAATTTTTATATCTATACAAATAAATAAAAAATGCGGGCAAAGCAACTATGAGGTATATAGATCTGATGACCTCCGTGAATGAGTGGCGTACATACTGGTTTTCAAGGTAACGCCATCGCTGAGGTCCTGGTTTTGATTCTAATTGTGTTTTAACCAGTCCGGTAAATTTAAACAACCACTTTTTCTACATTTTCATTAACTCTGTTTGTTTGTGGTGTCTTCCTTGTTTTTCATTTTATCACAAGTACTTTAGCTACTGACTATATCGACTTACTATATTTATTTATTATTTATATATCTATCCATCCCTACGAACTTCGTGTAGAGCTTATGTCATCAAAAATTTATTTGCATTAAAAGACATCGATTTTTCAACGCACATCCGCTGGAGTCACTAGTTAGTTCATTCATTTAATGATATTAGTATTCAATTATCAGCAAGAAGTTTCCTTTTAAAACACTACTTGATAAATATGTTAATACTTCGTTATTTTTGACATTCATTCTAATTATGGGAATTTCCCATGATTCGCACACATTGTATAATATTAAAAGCAAACCTCATTAAATTCACAATATAAATTATAGTTATATTTTTATAATAGATACATTACTTTTTTCACAATATGATGAGAACAAATTCACGGTTGATGGTTACTGCCCCGCTCCTCTAGTAGGAGGCGTTATATTTCTCCAATAAACAACTAATCTTAATCTAAAACACAAAATTTATTATATTATCGCCTTCAAATATAAATCAGGAATAGTCTGGGACAATTATTAATCATCAGGTAAATTGTTTGCTCAAATTAAACCCTAATATTCAGTTAACTTGATAACCTGTTTTTTCGACGGTTATAAATTCATTAGGCCGGCGGTTTTTTCAACTATCTCTACTTTTTTAGTCTCGGATCAGCATACTGCGTCAACCATCCTGGTTGGATTAAATGTAATATAGTTGCAATAATCGTAACATTTCAGCCAATTTATACAAAACCTTAATGAATTATACATATTAGTTTACGTAAAAGTAAACCTGGAGTATTAGGTACTTCGTCCATTAGCGAAAACCTCAAATAACTCCGTAACGTACTTTTTGAGTTAATCGCGTTTCGGACAGAGGTTAAATATAAGTCTTTTAATTTTTTTTGCAAAATTCTATTAGGGATTTTTTGTAAATAATTATATTTAAATATGTGGTTCATGGTAATTTAGAGAATTTATTTTAGTTTTTTTTTTCAGGAAGGTGCTAGCCTTTTACTCGTGCGTGGTATCCGTGTTGTCCACCGGTTTCCTGGTGATGCATCCAGCGGCCAATGCGTTCGCTTTGATGACCCTCGCGTTACCGGCGATTGGTTTTTTGTGTAAAGAACTCAATCGGTGAGTATAAAGCTAGCTGCTTAGATCTAGGAGTAATTTAGGGGGCAATAACCTCTCGGTCTTCGTCACTGAGACTTCGTCGTTTCGGTTGGTTTCCGTTTCCACGTTCAGATTTGATATCATTTAATATACATTTTTGCAATTATCAAGTTTAAAAATTTTATACCTTTTAAAGTTTTATATCTATATAGAATTACTTTCGAGGATAATAAATAAATATTAAAGATACGACGAAAAAGTAGCTTATTACAGCCCCGCGTTGTAGTCTAAATGTAAGTCTAGTTTTTTTTTGAGATAGTTTTCATGTCTTCTTTTTTAAATGACAGCATAGATTAAGAAATAAGCTTAGTATAATTTCACGTCTGCTAATTTTATCGTTAGATTTAATTCGATATCTAACGGTAACCATTACCAATTATATAGGGTTTATGTATTTTTCGAAAATGGTCTCTTACGCCGATACCTCATACCAATATTAATATCTCGTTAAGAAAAAATTGTATATATGTATTGGAATTTTCTAAATTACTACTAGAATGCCGTGTTGTTATGCAAGAAAATACCACTCCTTTCTGCCCGTTGGTGTCGTAAAAGGTGACTAAGGGAAAAACCTTACAGAAGGGCTACCAACAGATAGAGAAATAACCAATTTAAAGAATATACCACCAAAATATAGCAGACTAGTGAGCCGCAGCAGCGTCTAAGACGCGAGGCCGCTATGCTTTAATGCAGTGCTGTTTTATAGACTTAAAATCTTAAATCAAAGATATATATAAATGCCCACACGATAGTACATTTGCACTCTTACTATATCTTAGCTCATAGGCAGTAAAATATTCAAATTGATATTCATCGTACGGGATGATGCACATACATTATGTAATGTTATCCATTTCAGAGTCAAATGCGCTCGCGTCTACCGCCTAGGGTTGCGCTGCGTTGCAGTTTGTTTCCTAGCAATGTTCTGTTGGATAATCGATCGAATGTTCTGCGACGCGTGGCTCTCTATTGACTTCCCCTACCTGCACGGCGTGTGGCACGTTCTCATCTTCATCGCGAGCTACACGGCGCTGGTTCTTTTCGCTTACTTTAACGTTTCAGAAGAAAGGCCCGAACAAAGACCACAGCTAAAGTACTGGCCACGGAACGACTTCGAATTAGGCATACCCTATATCACCTTTAAGCATCCGTGTAAAAAATATAGAAATTTAGCGATATAAGTGCGGTGTAGGAAACTTATCAGTTGTCGACTTTTTTATACATTTTATATTTATTATAATGAAGGATATATGAATGATAAATTATTTGTACCTATTGAAGATATATGATGCATGTAATGTAGACAGTCTCGAGCAATAATATTTACTGTCTACGTACAACTATTCTCTGATGATAGTCAGTCGTTGTTTTTCATAAATTAATGTAATTCTAACTACATGGGCTTTTCGAGACGTATATCAATTTCAAAATTAATATTTTTCGGAATACAAAAATATTATTAACACGCAATATTATCATTATGTACATAGAATCGGCGTAATTTAAAATTTTTTAAATATTTTGTGAGTTTATTATTATTGCATTTTTAGGGACTCTGTCGTTCGTTCTGGTCGCTTCGACTTTTAGTACATGAGGTTAGAATTTCATTGATGTACATAAAAACAATTATTGTAGTTGGAGTGTTTCAACGTTGTCAGACTCAAAAGTTTATCCTTGACGTTTCTCTCTAGAAGAAATAACTTGATGGTGAATCTAGCCACCGGAATCGACTTTTTATTACATTTTTGTGACATTTAAATTTACAATGAACATGACATAAAAACTGTTTCCTATGTGATATGTATCTTAATGTTTTAGTATTGTGTTTAGAAATCAAACTACTAAAACTGTAAAAGACGTTAACACTTTACCTACCATAGTAAACCTCGCAAATACCAGCTGGTTATTCTTCAGGTCTTGAACATTGCTTGAGAGATTTGAGTCGGAATCCGTTGCTCCGGTGCGAGCCGGCGCTCTTTGAAGATCCTCCAGTATTTTTATTACAAGACTGAAATATCTCAAAGACTTTCTTATATGTCGAGAAGAAGCCATTTTATGCTAACTTGCTTCTGAATTCAAAACCCGATAATAGATAAATGTCCGGTTCTGGCAACTTAACTGCTCTTGTATTAACTGCACGAGTATGTTAAATAGTTATTTTTTTTTTTCAATAAATTATTAATGTGGCATTGCAAAAATATAAAAATTCTGATTTGTTTTGCGTAGAAGGCTATAGTAGAGGTATATATTAATTTATTTAATTATAAATTTTGCCTAAATTTTGAAGTATTTTTAGTAATTACTAATTTCTAGTGCCAATCTGTGATGTTTAGATATATACATAAAATATGTATAGTGTGCAATGTCTTTTAATATTTAAGTTTAATGATTTTTCATATTGAATGTCAATAGAGGCCTTAATCTGTTGATATTTTAGAAACATACTATATTTATTTTAAATTATATAAATTATACGAAAGACAGGAATGGAATTGAAGTTCTATGTTCACACCTAACTCCTTTTAAATTTATTCAAATAGAGTAAGCAAAAGCTTAAAAGAGTTCCTTTCATCAAGTATTCATAGTTTGAAAGCAATCACGTACCATATTTAGAAGCTAAGATGAAGACAGAAATTTATGAAAACCTATAGTAGAAAGAAATCGCGTTCTGTGATTTCAAACTGACGACATATCTATGCATGAATACGTTTCGTTTGAAAAAGAATTAACAAGTCGGTCGCACAAAACGGCCTGACAAACTGTGTAATAGATTTCATTTTTTTTTTAAATGTAGAATTATCAGATATTTTTATAACCAACAAAAAAAAGTTACTCGATACTTGTCACGAAATTGCAATTTTTTAGATTTAAGCATCTAAATCTTTTTTTACAAATTTAATACAAATTGTGAAGTGAGCCGTTTCTTTATCATGGAATACTTAAAACAAGTATAAAGTGGTTATTGTAAATTTTAAATATGTACAGTATAACAATTTTATTTTATCTTATAAGGAGCTTGAGCAGCAGGCAATTTGAGTAAAACTTGTGATTTTTATTACCTGATGATTAGATAGTAATATTTATGTACATGTATAAGTACAATGTTATGTAATATTTGTGTTCATTACAAGACAACAATTTAGTGTGTATAAAGGTTATGGTGGTTTTAGTATAAAGTTTTGAGCATTGGTACGGGGAAAAAGGTGAAGTAAATTTTGCAATAATGGCAAATTTTGCAAAAACTGATTTACTATGTTTTTTTTTTAAATATCTTGCTGTGGTTAATATTTTAAAACTTTCCAATTTTTGTCTAAATTTACATAGTTTTAATATTATTTCTATGCTATATTTTATTACATTAATTTTTATCTTTTCAAAGTAAACTGGCCTTTTAAATACATACATTGCAAATATACATCAGCATAATTTTGTATGACGCCAACCAATCTATGTATTTTATAAATATATGGGTTATAGTAACATTCACCAATAAAACTTCTTTGTCTTTTATACCTTAAACATTAACAATGTACAATCTGTTTTCCTATATGTTGTTTTGGTTACATGAAAATTTTGAAAACAAGTACTAGTGTAAAGAATAGTTTTGTTGCACTTTAACTTTCCCCCCCTGTAATTAAAATCTTTTGTATCATAAGTTACCTAATTTGATAAGGTGTATATATTGTGATTCCTTAATAAACGTTTTTTAATTGGCCTAAAACCTTTTTATTTTACTACCTAAATTACTCATGTCTTTAATATTGCTGGAGAATGTACAGCTACAAACATCAATACACATAATGGAAAATAATTTTTAATATAAAAAGGCCTAAAAAAGGAATGCAGATCTTTTTTTTTTGTAAAAACAATACATAATCGTTAATCAGTCTGAGTCGGAAGACACGTCATGGTGGTTCGTATGAAAATTAGAATTAACTTTTTTCCGTGGATAAGTATTGCCGCCGCGGTATACAACATGATTCTTTTCAGTTTCTAAAATTTTTACTTCGTGCAATAATTGTGGTCGATCCATGACTTTTTGAAGCTGATCCCAAATAAATATTGCTAGATTCTCTGTAGTGCTTACCTGTAATAATAAAAAGTTGTTAATTTAACAATACGACAAGAACAACAAAAGAAAGCAAAACAATTCATTTTGCAAGTTATCTGTTAATTTTTTAATCTAATGTCTCGATATATAACATATTTGTCGAAATTCCTCAATGCACATAATAATCAACTCTTTCTCACGTCACTACGAACTATGCAATGTAAGAGAAAATAAATGGCAAATTTATTATTTATTATTATTATCTGTTGCAGATAGAGCTACGACAAATTTTAAGCTTTGTCTTATCCTCTTTGCCTTTTACGGCACTCATGTGAAGAAAGGAGTTTGTTGAAACAATGACTCCTTCACTGTTTCTCTGCTATGAATTTTTATACATTTGATGGAAAATTTTGTATGTATTTCATGTCTATAATATATTTCAAGCCATTGTACTTAAAATTTGAAGATGAAACTCAATGAAGACATACTAATGTATACTTTAGGTCTGTGGACTCACTAAATTACATTTAAAATTTTTACTTATACACATATACAAATATATATTCACTAATACATTTCAAATATTGTTCACACCAACCATTTACTTTTCCGAGAATGCCATCAGAAATTAAGTTCACTCTTTAGAACCCTTAGTTTATATGGTGTATACAATAAAGAATAAACAAATAAATAAAATAAATTGTACATACAAGAAATTACAGATGGGCAAATAGAAGGAAAGAGAGAAAGGTTTATTTGCCAAAATAATGCCAAAACTCTTATTTAAAATTCATCAAATAGACACAAGGGTGATTATTTTCCATGGAACCATCATCATTATAAACAGGCATGATAGCCAAGATTGGGTGATCGGAATTCGAGTCAAGAGATTCAATTGAAGAGAAGTTCAACTCTTAAGGCTCACTTATATAGGTTTTTTCTAAAACTTATGTACAATTTATATAGTTGGCTTGGAAATCGAAACCGCAAGTGGCTAAACCACCTGTTGTCCCAAAAAAATATCTTCCATGGAAGATGGTAAAATTAAGTTCACTCTATGGTTGTCTTTTCCAGATCATACATTGAAGCAAAATATATAATTTATACTTACTGCAGTTTTGAAATAAGGCACATCTTGATCTAGATTTTTATGGTCCAGTGGGTCCATTATAGCAGATTGCATAAATTGTTTCAAGTCATGGACATTCATAACCATTCCAGTTTGTTGATCTACTGGACCTTTAACTGTCACAAGAACTGGAATGAATAAACATTTTTAAACTATATATGTTTTTTGCAAGCTTATAACAGTATATATATAATCAAGGTCACTCATTTATATATAATCATGAAATCTTTAAAACTTTTTGACCTATGAAATTGAATTTGGCACATAGATGTATTACATAAAGGAGTTAAATTTTAACCTGACTCATGCACAGTACCATTAATTACTCTAAAGAATAAAGATATATATACATGTATAGTAAACAGTTGTGTAAATATATCAAAGTTGGCACACTTAGAAATTGGAATATAATGAATATATAAGTATATATATACTTATATCTATCTATATAAATGAATATATTTATCTATTTAGGTCAACTTAGATTAGTACTTGCAGGACTATCAATTACAATTAATTAATTTGCTTATTGTATTTTTGTTAAGTGCATGTTAATTGTCAAGGAAAACTAGTTCAGTTATTTTAATTTGCAAAATTTTGAACCTCATTCACTTAAATCAATAAGTGAAATGAAATTAATGCATGCATTAGGTTGTTATGCAACAATAAGAAAATATATACTATATTAAATTAGTAGTTTTAATAAACTTCATAAATAACAGAAAACCTTCTTACCAACATAATTATGTCCATGTCCATTTGGATTATTGCACTTGCCATATAGCTTTTTATTTTCTTCATCTGTTAGAAATGGACTACAAAAAAAAAATTGTGTGAAATTTAGAGATGATGATAAACTGTCATGTCAACAGAAGGCTGCTGAACAGTCAGTTAGAAACAAAAAAAAACCTCTCAAACTTTATTTACACAACGATTGAAAGATTAATACAATCCATTTTTACGCATATACCTTTATACATACAGAAATGCAGAACACATGTAAACCGAACCGCCAATATTTTATAGGAATTTTCTAATTAAATAGAACATTTTTTTTGCCATGGAAATACAACAGCCGTAGGCAGGTCATGGCAATTATTGTTTCACGAGATTACCTCAAAATATGAACAATGCCGTAAAATATTTAGAAGGTAAGCTGTGACTTCTATTTGAATAAACATTTTATAAGTATCATAAAACATCATTAGATAATTAGAGATTATATCTTGACCTTTATTCAACTAGCATCGCTTATCATAACTTAACATGAACATTGTATAATAAAAACTTTAGCTATTGAGATAAGTGCTAGTAATTAAAATAGTAATTTATATTAATTTACTATTATTTATTACCTGTGTAATCTATGGCAGGAACTGAAAGTTTCTCGTCTAGTTATAGAAACAATGGGTAACGAAGACATTTTCGAAAAAAGTCAAAAAAGAAGATCTTTCCGTTAATTTTTAACTTATTCCTATTATTTATTTTTAACACAGAAACAGAGAAACACAGTGATTTATTAAATATGCATTATCAAATTATTTTATAAATTATATTGTACCCTCTTGCTACTTATACGACACAAACTTGAATTAGAATTAGTATATAAATAAATTACGGATAATGGTATAGATAGGGAGTCTGAAAGAATGAAAAGACAAAGATGACAGTGACAGTAGCGGAAATAGCGATGTACGTTGATTTTTAAAATCACTCGATGTATCGTAGGTGTATGTATTGATACATCGAACCAATCCGAGTTTTGTTATTTCGTCAATACATAGATAATACATCACAAGATAATTGAATTGGATCGATAAACGCCAAAAAGCAGAGCTGGCTTGTAGTGAGTGCAGCGCAGTATATGTTTGACAGACGGGTCGCAGCTTTCATACACGTTATAAGGAGCACGTCGCCGTGTGATCACATTTCGCTAAACATTTTTGGATATTGGACATACGATATTCAATAACAATTTAGATAGTATAGGAATAAACAGTATCCTTGTAAATATATATCTTCACGCAACTCCCAATACTGGGGTAGACAGAGGTTTAGTCTAGACAATTAAGTCCTTTCGACCCACCTTCCACCGAAGATATTTTCGGGACATCGTAACAGGTGGTAAGCCCGTCGCCGTCTTTATGTCCAAGCCCACGATACAATTCGTACATAAGTTTTTGAAAAACCCATTGGTACGAGCCTGCCACTTGGGGAGCGAACTCGGGTCTCGACTCGAAATTCCGACCACCCAACCACACGGCTATCGTGACTTTTAAATATATATTAAAGTATCATATTGTAATAACATGCTATTTTAATAGTTCTATGCTTTTGTTGTTTGTAGATCAATGAATAAAAAAATGTGTTATGGGTGGCGGCATTGCTTTGTTAAATGAACAAACAATCATTGCAAACCCACCTCTTTTACACATTTTAGTGCACGCATCTGTTTGGTTCTCTCTTCTCTTTTAACCAGGTGATGTACATGCCATTTATTTTTGAACACAGAATTGTACGAAACAATTTTATCTTTGTAACGATGTTAAAAATCGCTTAATCTAAGTAGAAAATATATAGGTACTGTAAATATATTTTTTTAAAAGGTTAATCAAAATTATTGTTAACATCCCTACTTTTGAATAGGGATGTGACATTAAGTGTTTATATTTGTTCTCGAAAATGTTTGTAAATAATCATTCAAATTTTCCTTTCAATTGTTAACAAAACTGTTCAATATATAATGAAACCATGGGCTCATGTAGACATTTGACGCATAGGACAGAAAGAAACTAGGAAAATGTAAATTAGGAAGATTAAAATTTCTAAAATAAAACAATTTTAAATCACATTTTTAATTTAGTTTAAAATTTAAGATTTTCCCGTGGTAATTTTCCAGGCTCTACTCATCACAACCCATGTCCCCACCAAACTTTCGGTTATATGGGCCGAAACTCAGAAGAGCGCACTTGTACTTGCTTTTTTACAAATTCTTTAAGACCACCTTGTATGGCATAACTTTTCCTTTTAAAAGTTAGCCAGAAAAGTAAGCTAGCTGGGTATAACGCCTTGTCATTAATAATCTCTATAATAAAATTTAACTGATAACCCTATGATGAATACCCTATGATGAACCACAATAATTAAATAATAGGTAGTAAAAAAGTGAATTTCACCCGCATTCCAAGCATGGATAAAAAATATGCCAAAGCATAAGAAGTCTAGACAAACAAAAATTCGATTCGTTTGGTTTTAGTATTTTGTTTTAGTTTACAAAGAAAAATATTATGAAAATGATGATATGTTATGAAAGTAATAATTTTTACAGTGGTAGAGCCAAGCATCAGCTTTTGTTGTTACATGAATGGGCTGACTCGACCGGGGAAGTACCACGACCTCACAGAATACCGGCGTGAAGTAGAAGTCTAACAAACTTCTGCGTTTCGTCTGGTGAGTGCAGGTAACCGGTGACCCACACACCCCCCTCCTCCAATTCTAGGGGGGGGGGCACTCTAAGGGAGGCAACGCATCTGCTATGCCTCTGGTATTGCGGGTGTTCATGGGCGGCGGTAATCACTTACCATCACGTGAGCCACCTGCTCGTTTGCCTCGCTTTTCTATAAAAAAAGAGTAATATGTTTTCGCTCTTTTGTTTTAATTTTTTTTATGGGGAAGGGAGGCAAACGAGCAGGTGGCTCACGTGATGGTAAGTGATTACCGCCGCCCATGAACATCCGCAATATCAGAGGCATAGCAGATGCGATGCCGGCCTTTGGAAAAGGTAAAGGCTCTTTTCTTGAAGGTCCCTAAGTCGTATCGGTTCGGAAAAACCGCTGACGGCAGGACATTCCATAAAGTGCAAGTGCGTGGCAGAAAATTCCGCGAAAAACGCACTGTGGTGAAATGCCAAGCATCAAGATGGTGTTGATGAAATTTTTGACTATGGCGTAAGGTTCGATGGTGAAATTGGTTTGCATTTTATTGTCGTTTCATTTTCTTCTATTTTCGCAAGCCGCTGTTAGGTACTTCACAAATTCCATTTAAATGTGTAATTTATAAAATCGTTTATAGAGAAATCGATTTTATATTTAAATATTAATTGTTCTAAAAATACTCGATTAATAAAAACATCGTCAATTCTTTCACAGCCTTACTTTTGAATAGTTGGACTTTGACTAGGTACCTATTTTGTGTTGTAAAAATAATATTGAATGTAAATCCTTTTTGGAAGATTTACTGAAATATAAGAATAATATAACGCCTAAAATGTTTTCGCCCTGCAGCAGGCATTTATTTTTTTCCACACAGGTAATATTCACACATTATACACATTTTTGCAATAGACTATGCATGTATCGAAGTTATTGGACTTATCGTTCAAGCAAATTCTTGAAATTTTTCAGCTCCGACGTCTACAGAGTACCTTGGTCATTGCGGAACACAATAATGAAAATCTATTGCCGGTGACACAGAACGCTTTGAGTGCTGCAAAGAAAATTGGAGGAGATGTTTCTGTACTTGTTGCGGGCACTAAATGTGGACCAGTACGTGTTCAAAACATATGACCACAACAACCCCCTTGTTAGAATCGTTAAAATGCCTTTAATTTTGCATAATTAAACTTTTTTATAATTATAACTGGTGTGAGCAGTATGGTGTTGTTGTAAGCACAGTATGCCCCCTTTTTTACCATGGGTGTAAGAGGCGACTAAGAGAAAAATCTTGAAAATTGAAAAATCTTGAACTACACTAGACAAAAATCAATTAGGCAGATGATGGGTGGCAGCAACCATTTAAGGTGTTAGGTATTTGGTGTTGTGATTGCCATTCTGTTTGGCAGCCATGACAATTAGGGGAAATCCTCCTAACATAAGCAGCTTATGTATAGTAGTGGACTTGTACAGGATTTTTTATGCAAAAGTATTAATAAGTATTTTTTTACGATTTATTTTTTGATCAATATACATTTGTTTTGAAACATTTTGTTTTCTGATGCATATTTATTAATTTTTGAAATATGTTAGTCATGCTGGACCTTTTTTTATTAAGTTAATGAGAAATTTATTTTATTTCATTTAAAAATAATTTTATTTGTTTTGCTTTATTGTATTTTATGTTCCTTGTAGGCTGCAGAACAAATTTCTAAAGCCAGCGGAGTATCAAAGATTCTTGTTGCAGAGAGTGATGCTTTTAAAGGCTTTACGGCTGAGTCATTAGCACCTCTTATACTGGCGACACAGAAGCAATTTAGCTTTACACACATTTTAGCACCTGCCACTGCATTTGGCAAAGCTGTGCTTCCTAGGGTAGCAGCTAAACTTGATGTGTCACCAATAACTGATATAATTGGGGTTAAGGATGCTAATACTTTTGTGAGGACCATTTATGCAGGTGACTGATACATTTAAAGCACTATACTTCTGACAATACAATAAATATGCTATTACAGTTATATGTATATTTCATGAACCTTTATACATGTGTAGCATTGGAAATGGATATTTCAAAAATTTTCATGTAGAAGTGATAATTATTAATGTATGTATTTCTTGCTAAAAATTTTTATTTTAAGTATACAAACTTAACTTTCTCTTATGTTTCATTTATTCTATGATTTTGGTATATAAAGCATTTGCCTAGTTTTACTAACCACTCATCAAGGGAGCATTAAATAATGAAGTGTGACAGTACAAATACAAAAATAATAAAATAAAATAAATAAATAAATAATTACATATGTAGATAGGGACAACATCAACATTGCTCTTATCCCAATGTAAGATGTTAAAGCACTTGTGATATGGGAATCGGAAACAACAAAGGCACCGCAAACACCCAGACCCAAGAAAAATGTAGAAAAAGTGGTTTTTCTACATTGACCCAATCAGGAGTCCCAAACAGAAAACCAGTGTTTATGCCACTCGTCCACGGAGGTCATCAAAATAATTATATGATAATAAAATCATTTATTTTTTATTTCCAGGCAATGCTATCTTAACTTTGGAGGCAAAAGATCCCATCAAAGTTATAACAGTTAGAGGTACTGCTTTTGCTCCAGAATCTCTGGAAGGGGGCACAACATCAATTGAGAAGGCACCAGAGAATGATTATAAAACTGATCTGGTTGAGTGGATTTCACAGGAGCTGACAAAATCTGATAGGCCTGAGTTGACAAGTGCAAAGAATATTGTAGCTGGAGGTAATATTAAATTAAATGTAATATTATTATTATGATTAATATATTTTTTAATCGTCATTTCAATAACTGATTTGACACTGGCAGAATCCAATTCATTAGAAGAAAAGTTAAGATATCAATTATAATCATTGTTTACAATTCTAGTATTACATTCTCTTATTAACATTTCAGTGTAGTTAATCCCTTTATTCTCACTAAATTTTAATAGTGATCATGAAATAAACCATACCGTTACAGTTGTATAAAGCCTATATTATTTTAAGGTCGAGGTTTGAAGTCTGGTGAGAACTTCAAATTATTGTATGATCTCGCCGATAAGCTGAATGCCGCAGTGGGCGCGTCCCGTGCCGCTGTGGATGCTGGTTTTGTGCCCAACGACTTGCAGATCGGCCAAACTGGCAAAATTGTTGCACCTGTAAGTGTTATTTAAAAAAAATTCTATCTTCTTCCCAATTGTACAAAATATTACAGTAAAACTGCAACTGTATATACTTCATTGAGGAAATGAAAAATTGAGAAAAGATTAATAACAAATGTGTTGACATAATACAATATGAAAACTAGAACTTCTATGCACTTAAAAATTTGAATTGTAATTAGTCTGGTGCTATGGAAGCAGCTTTTTTACCCTTGAAAAAAAAAAACGGACACATTTCTACACATTGTTACAGCTGGGGCTATCCTCATAAAAAATTTGGGTTATGCTGTTCTCACAATGATGGTGCATTCCATTTTCATGGTTCATTTATATCACATATAACTACTGTGTTTTATTTAAAACACAAACTCTGGAAACCTCCATCTGGTATCTTCATGCTATTCCCTTCCTTATGCCTTCATACAGGGGTAGACAGAGATTCAGACATTAAGTCCTGGCAGCTATTTATTTACACATACCATTATACATCATTCCCCAACACTGTTGAGCCGATTTGTAATAAAAAAGGCTGGACACACCTAATATAAAGTAACTTGGAGTTAACATAGCAAAGATAGATGGAAATAGTAATTTTCATGTAATTTTATTCAACAACCTCTGTGTTTGTGCCAGCTCAGACTTTGCATTTTTAATTAGTTTTCTGGATTTACTCTGCCAGGCTTTCCTGGCTGGGTTAATCTAGAAAACCACTGATTTATAGTCGCTTGGGTATTTGTGGTACCATAATTGTTTCTGATCCCATAACAAAAGTACTTTGGATAATACTTTAGTATATGTGAAAATGTCTACATTTATTTATTATATTTTCAGTTCTCTAATGCAATGTAAAATTTAGTATGTGCAATGCCATTATAATCATATGTCAAGATTAAACTATAATGAACATCTGCTATGTTAACATTAAGATGGACTACTTGCTTGATAACAATTGATTAGACATATGGCTCAATGATAACAATTGACCTTTTTAAGATAATGATTATAATAAAATAAACTTACTGCAATATGCTAATGTATGTTACGTTTTTCTGACGCAATTGTACAACCAATTTAAATAAAAATCTTCACGCCATTCCCAATACTGGGATAGACTGAGGTCTAGACTTTTGGGATGACCTGATAGGTGGTGAGACTGTCGTCGTCGTCTTTATGTCCAAGCCATCGATATAAGTCGTATATAAGTTTAAATAAAAACATTGCCTGTGTTCGCATCTTGACACGACTTCCGATCACCTAACAACAAATGTACAACCAATGAATGAAATACTTTGAACTATTTGTTCAAGAATATTGAATATTGTCTTTGCGCTTTAAGGTAGCTAGCAATATAGAATATATATATATATACATATATATATATATATATATATATATATATATATATATATATATATATATATATATATGTATATATATATATATATATATATATATATATATATATATATATATATATATATATATATATATATATATATATATATATATATATATATATATATATATATATATATATTAATAAATATTTATCACTGTGAATATACAAGTGTGTAAAATATATTGTACCATTAAGTTATAAATCAAGATGATGACAGGCTCCACCACCAGTCACATTGTCCCAAATTAACTTGTTGATCGAAAGTACAAACAAGTTTCAAACAATGTTTTCAGATTGTCGGAGAAATTTTTAAACAATTATAGATACGAACCTGTAATTGATAAATCTTATAATCATTGTATGAACTTATACTTGTTGAATATGTTCCATAAAAATATCACCATGTGGCAAAAATATTCATAGACTACATTCTAATAACTAAGTTTATTACAAAAAAAAACTTAAGTCTAGTATTGTAACTTTTGTAAAAATTTCCAGAACCTATATATTGCCGTTGGAATAAGCGGTGCCATCCAGCATCTTGCGGGCATGAAAGATTCCAAAACAATTGTGGCTATTAACAAGGACCCGGAGGCACCCATTTTTCAGGTAATTCAATAATTCAGTGCTATGCTTAATACTAAAATCTTAATTATAATCAAATCAAGTCATTTGTTTATCAATATAAGTAACATGCATACTTGAAACATATATCATCTTTGAATATAACCAATTTGTTCCACCTTCATTAGGATTGAATTAGACCATCTTTGGGTGTAGCAAAAAAATTAATATAAATTAATCTTGCTATCATATGTGTTAGCTGTACATTATGTTGTTATATGTTATTCTCTTTTCCATTGCCAAATTAATAACTTCTTTTTTGAAAGTAACATATACATACATTTATTACAAATAATAAACAAATGAAGATATATAACACTAAAAGATTTTTTATTTGTGTGTGTCTTGACTTTTTCGATTTTTATAGTTCTATATCGTAAAAATTGTAAGTGTATTATAGAAATTACCATTCTTTAAACAAAATCGATGCTAGTGTAAAAAAACTCAGAGGACAAGTTGGGTGATGCTTCTCTAGATATACATAAATATATATTTATATGTATACAAAAACATATACTCATTTTTCTATGCTATCTATGGGCATATTAGGATTTTGAAAATGTATGGAAGTTACATATAATGAAGTAGTGAACATTAATGTTTTGTTGTTATTTTCAGGTGGCCGATTATGGGTTGGTAGCTGACTTGTTTAAGGCAGTGCCAGAGTTGACTTCGAAGTTGTAAACCTGATATTATGTTAGAATAGGCACCAATTTTTATATTTACAATTTACATCGTCGAACTGTGTACTAGAATAGGCAACAATTTATATATTTACAATTTTACACCTATAAACTTTCTACTAGAGAATAGGCACGAATTTTTGTAAATTTTACAACATAAGATTATGATAGATATCTTGTTTTTGAAATCTGTTATATCGTAATCAAATTGTAAATATACTATACAAAACTGTTGAAGTATTTTTTATTCAATGCATATTTTTCCACTTATTACAGACATCTCCTTCCTAGTCTTATTTTTCCTTCTTTCTTATTCTTTAGTATTTTGTAGTCATCGTAAATTATGAACACTGCGTGCCGCCTCGACGCCCACGCTGTTATATCCCAGCTTGTTGGGCAGAGCGATGATCCTAGTACCAGTATTCCACATGATTTAAGTGCAACAAATTATGCTATAATGAATATTAAGAACTTTCCATCAGCTGCCTACCTTCTACTGAAACTCTGCTACTGCAACCAGATTGCATGAACCACGGTTTTCACCTTTTTATATAAAAACACTTGAGGAAGTTAATGTAAAATGCAATGCAAAACAGTATCTAGTTAGTTCCATTCCTTGTGTCCGAAACGGAGATAATATTTTGTCGGTATTTTGCTATATAAAAAATGTTTCATTTTATAGAAATTAGGGGGAAATAGATAATATAATAGAAATTGTAGAAATTAGGTAGAGAAATTGTGTAGGCATTGCCTTTATGAATCGAACTCGGGTCTCTCGACTCGAATTTCACTCCGATCATCCAACCTTCCGATATCGTGATTAATCGTTAATAATAACCATTTATTTAAATCAGATATCGAGTGATTCATATTAAATGATAAGTAATGCCGTTAATCTATGTTAGTATAGTTAGTTTTTCCGTGTGGAATCGGTGTAAGAATAATACCACTACCTTTCTTCCCGTTGGTGTCGTAAGATGCGACTAAGGGAAAAAGGCCTTGAAAATGCAATTGGCAACCGATAGATGGGAATTCGAGTCGAGTGACCCGAGTTCGATCCCAAGGCTTGTACCAATCGTTTTTTTTAAACTTTCATACGATTTTTATCGTTGTTTTGGCAAGACTTCGACGGGCTGACCACCTGTCATGTTGTCCCAAATAATGTCTTCGGTGGAAGGTGGATCGAAAGGACTTAGTCTTTATCTAGACCACTTTGTATCCCTGTATTGGAAATGCCGTGAACACATTTATTTATTTATGACCTAGTACTATCTCTATCCAGTGGTTCTGAATGAGACTGTCACCTATTACTGACATCGCTTTAGAATGCAATTGCTACTACCTCATAAATGCTATTTTTTACGAATTATTCCCTAAAAAGTATGCGTTGCGCCTCCACTTAATTAAGGAAACGGCAAAAAGCAACACCGCAAAAGCATCCTGAAAGCGTGCAGCATCCTTAAAGCACACTGCACGCACTCGGCGATGTGACCTCGACGCGCGTGTGTGCAACCCATAGGTCACTTCAGTAAAAAGGTATATGCTATTAAGGTAAGGAATATGCTTTAACAATGCTGTTTCAACTGTATTTGTACATCTCGAGCCACGAGCGACTCCGTGTTGTCTTGGAGTAAATAAGTGCAGTGCAGTCCTAAAATCTTCGCTTACGCATATATGCACGTAACTGTGATGATAGCGGGATAACCATCTCTATATATAATATACCAGAATTAAGTACACCGGATGCGCATTAGCAGCAGCTATGTTGCGTAGTATTTGATGCTGTGATTGCCAATCTGCTTGCCGAGCGTAGCGGTTATGTTAAATTCCCCTTTTTGGAGAGGCTGTAGATATAAGATTATGATATTACCTACATTCTAAGTGCGCGTAGCGGCAACAAGTTTCGATGTTAGTAGAGTGCTGATTATGCTACTTTTATTACTTGGGTATTTATCTTCACACTTTATCACCGACGGGGTACCCAGGGAACACATCTTCTACTGCTACAATACATACCTATTTCGCTTTAACCAGAATCATCCCAGCGATTCATCATACAAGCATATCGGACTATACGAGTTTTTTTTTTGCAGTTAATTTAGAATAGTCTCTCATAAGAAATAGACTTGGCTTAGACGCCAATAAAGTAATCGATAAATAATGGATTATTAATAGTATCTTTGTAATTAAACTTTGAGGCTTTGTTGAAGAATAATTACGATAAAAACTTAAGATGAACTAACTTTTTTCTATTCATAGATAGATGGCGTGTTTGACGCTGGCTCATAGAGGGCCGGTGCTTACACCATATAATCTATTTCAAAAACATTATTTTTATTGACTATTACATAAAAAGACTGTTAGTTATAATAATACTTATTGATGAAATATCATTTGTAGTATGAAAGAAAATTAGAAGTTACTATTCAATAAGACATATCGTATTTTTAGCTAGTAACTAATAGATGGCGTTAGTGACATATTTGTTAAAATAAGATAAAAAATATTATTTGACAAAAAATAATTATGAAAAATTCTACTGTCAGGAGAGATTATATCAATATTTCAGAGACGATAGTGAAAATTCAGATTTCTATTAAATACAAATATTTCTACTAATAGTAATAGTTAACTTACCGTTTAAAATGGATACGAATATATCAGATTAATATTTCTTATATAGATCAACGTACTTTTAAATTTTTATCAACGTACTTTTTTCCTAAAATAGAATTGTTCAAGTGTAATAATAATAAATTGCAGAGAGCAGACCTCGCTAAAATTTACCTACACTCGATTTATGAACTACTTATAAAACCAACAGGCGATAAATACGCAGTCAATCACTGTAGTAATGATAGTATCTACCAGGCAACGAGAGATGCGGTTTGCCGGCGAGTGGCATCCTCGTTATCATATTATTTGCCGACAGCGAGCGCCGGAAGGCGGGGAAGATGCGAGGCGGAGTCTTAGAAAGCACCGCCTCGGCCCCGACACGCCTGCTCTGTGTTACTTCGCCACGTTCCTTAATTCCACAATCGTTGCCGAGGATGCCGCGGCCGTCGCGCGATACTTACGGCGAACTTAAACCTCCCTATTCGTACATCTCGCTTACGGCGATGGCGATCTGGAGCTCGCCGGAGCGCATGCTACCACTGTCGGAGATCTACCGATTCATCACGGACCGGTTCCCGTACTACCGTCGCAACACGCAGCGCTGGCAGAACTCGCTGCGGCACAATCTGTCCTTTAATGACTGCTTCGTGAAAGTGCCGCGGCGCCCGGACCGACCTGGCAAAGGCGCTTATTGGGCCTTGCACCCTGAAGCCTTCGACATGTTCAAGAACGGTTCACTACTTCGTCGCCGAAAGCGCTTCAAGCTTCACAATGGAGAAAAAGACACTGTGAACGTTGAGCTTGCTGCTCTCGCAACTTTAAACAGTTTATTTCTGGCAAATCAAACGCAGACTCGTGTACCACGGATGCAAGCGCTTCCAGCTTCACTACAACCAGAATTTGTTGATTTGGCAACTACTAAACCGAAAAAGTCCTTCACCATTGATAGTTTGTTATCGAGTGACGTTAAATACATTGACAATTTATCGAGTGTTAGTGTTAGTCGTGATCGTCTGGTAGCTCCGTATCAATATGAGCTTTTAGCTATGGCAGCCAAAATATGGCCGGTTCCTCTTGGTTTTCAAGTTCCACAATATACACCTTTACAATTAACTTTTCCATTAAGTCTGAAAATGCATAGTTTTATGCTCTAACGAACAATCTCGGTTGTTATAGATTGTTTTAAGTTATAAATTGTTAAGAAATATATTTTTAATGTTCCTAAGAAAATTAAAATGAAATGTATTGCTGTGTTTTATATTTTTAAATATTAAATATACATACCTAGTTATTATGTAATATTTATTATAATGTAATAAGTACTTCATTCCTTAAGTAATTGTTTTTATATTTTTTGTGTGTTTTCGATGAATTAGACATTTTAAAATGCTAAAGGGTAAGTGATAAATGATAAAGATATAAGCAAATACGTAACTTACCTACTCGATGAAAAACACGCTTGGTACCGTTACCTTACCTATTATATTAAATATTAAATATCTTCACGCAATTCCCAATACAGGGGTAGACAGAGGTCAAGTCTAGACAATTAAGTCCCTTTGACCCACCTTCCACCGAAGATATTTCCGGGACAACGTGACAGGTGGTGAGCCTGTCGCCATCTTTATGTCCAAGCCAACGATGAAATTCGTACATAAGTTTTTTTGAAAAACTCATTGGTACTGCCACCTGGGGATCGAACTCGGGTCTCTCGACTCGAAATTCCGACCACCCAACAACTCGGCTATCGTGACTTTTAGGTTATCATATGGATGAAGGTGGCTGAGGCAGTGCCGGCTTAAGCGTGGGGCTCGTAGCAAAATTCTGTCCAGGGGCCCTACATTTGATAAGGTTTCTTCAGCGGTAAAAATAGTTCAATACTAAATATGTTTACTTGCTAGAGATAAAACATAAAAAAGGGTTGATACGTGGGACCCCTTTTTTTTGGGGGGTAGCAATTGTTAATCTTGCTTTATGGTTAAACCGGTACTGGTCTGAGAACCGTTCTTTGAGGCTCATTTTAGGACAGGCCTGCTCACCAAGCTGTTGACTTTTGATAGGTTGTAAAGAAGAAGACGGTTGTGATTGGTTATCATGTCAAAACTAAATTGTAATTGATTTATATACTTTTAGAAACAATTATTGTATTTAAACAAAATGTTTAATATTATTTAATAATCTGTCAGAAATATAAATAGAACAAAACATACCTCACATGTATTATTTATCTTTATAATGTAATATTTCCTACAATAATACATTTAGTTAATATAATTATTCTGAAAAAACAGGAAGTATTTTATAATATTTTAATTTATAAACAACAAAGTAAGTTACAAAACAAAGTAAAGCCATGTTCTATCACATATAAGTATTGCAATAGTGTTTACTATAAATATTATTGTTATGAGGTATGAAATTTTTCTCAAGAATTTTCTCATATGTTTTTACTGTATTTAAATTCAGCTGTTAAACTTGCTTTGAACACTTTGAACGGCGCCAACACCGGGGATCGAACCCTGCCTGAGTTAAAATATGTATCTGCTATAAAATTTAGGCGAGTAGACAACTGGTATCTCAATAATTAGGGAGCTCTTTAATTTGGGGTCCGTATAATAAACGAAAAGCTGAACCCTAATGGTATGGTTCTTATATACGTTCGTGTGTCGGTCACAGCTTATTTTTCTGTTTCCTTTGATTGGAAATTAAATAAGTAATTCTAATTCTCTTATATTTTCCATTATGTACGTGTCAAAAGAAAGTCCTTGAATCATCATCATCAATTGTAATAAATACAGTTTGTAAAACAAATGTTTAATAAATTTTTTAATAATATTTTATATTTTAATACGCATTCTATAAAATACAAGAAGTATCAAAGATAATGCGAGAATCCTTCTTCCTTTTATCTTTGAAACCACTAAGCTAAAATCCTTTGAAATAATACTACGAAATTAATAAAATATTATCTTTCAGGACATTTGTTTCCCATAAATTAAACAGCATAATTTATTTATTAAAAATGCGGCGACAGGCTCACCACCTGTCACGTTGTCCCGAAAATATCTTCGGTGGAAGTTGGGTCGAAGGGACTTCATTGTCTAGACTAGACCTCGACCTAGACAATTAAGTCCCTTTGACCCACCTTCCACCGAAGATATTTCCGGGACAACGTGACAGGTGGTGAGCCTGTCGCCATCTTTATGTCCAAGCCAACGATATAATTCATACATAGGTTTTGAAAAACCCATTGGTACGAGCCTGCCACCTGGGGATCGAACTCGGGTCTCTCGACTCGAAATTCCGACCACCCAACCACTTGGCTATCGTGACTTTTAGGTTATCATATGGATGAAGGTGGCTGAGGCAGTGCCGGCTTAAGCGTGGGGCTCGTAGCAAAATTCTGTCCAGGGCCCTACATTTGATAAGGTTTCTTCAGCGGTAAAAATAGTTCAATACTAAATATGTTTACTTGCTAGAGATAAAACATAAAAATGGTTGATACGTGGGACACCTTTCTTTTGGGGGGTAGCAATTGTTAATCTTGCTTTATGGTTAAACCGGTACTGGTCTGAGAACCGTTCTTTGAGGCTCATTTTAGGACAGGCCTGCTCACCAAGCTGTTGACTTTTGATAGGTTGTAAAGAAGAAGACGGTTGTGATTGGTTATCATGTCAAAACTAAATTGTAATTGATTTATATACTTTTAGAAACAATTATTGTATTTAAACAAAATGTTTAATATTATTTAATAATCTGTCAGAAATATAAATAGAACAAAACATACCTCACATGTATTATTTATCTTTATAATGTAATATTTCCCTACAATAATACATTTAGTTAATATAATTATTCTGAAAAAACAGGAAGTATTTTATAATATTTTAATTTATAAACAACAAAGTAAGTTACAAAACAAAGTAAAGCCATGTTCTATCACATATAAGTATTGCAATAGTGTTTACTATAAATATTATTGTTATGAGGTATGAAATTTTTCTCAAGAATTTTCTCATATGTTTTTACTGTATTTAAATTCAGCTGTTAAACTTGCTTTGAACACTTTGAACGGCGCCAACACCGGGGATCGAACCCTGCCTGAGTTAAAATATGTATCTGCTATAAAATTTAGGCGAGTAGACAACTGGTATCTCAATAATTAGGGAGCTCTTTAATTTGGGGTCCGTATAATAAACGAAAAGCTGAACCCTAATGGTATGGTTCTTATATACGTTCGTGTGTCGGTCACAGCTTATTTTTCTGTTTCCTTTGATTGGAAATTAAATAAGTAATTCTAATTCTCTTATATTTTCCATTATGTACGTGTCAAAAGAAAGTCCTTGAATCATCATCATCAATTGTAATAAATACAGTTTGTAAAACAAATGTTTAATAAATTTTTTAATAATATTTTATATTTTAATACGCATTCTATAAAATACAAGAAGTATCAAAGATAATGCGAGAATCCCTTCTTCCTTTTATCTTTGAAACCACTAAGCTAAAATCCTTTGAAATAATACTACGAAATTAATAAAATATTATCTTTCGGGACATTTGTTTCCCATAAATTAAACAGCATAATTTATTTATTAAAAATGCGGCGACGGGCTCACCACCTGTCACGTTGTCCCGAAAATATCTTCGGTGGAAGGTGGGTCGAAGGGACTTCATTGTCTAGACTAGACCTCGACCTAGACAATTAAGTCTCCTCGTCCCACCTTCAACCGAAGATATTTTCGGGACAACGTGACAGGTGGTGAGCCCGTCGCCGTCTTTATGTCCAAGCCAACGATATAATTCATACATAGGTTTTTGAAAAACCCATTGGTACGAGCCTGCCACCTGGGGATCGAACTCGAACTTCCGACCACCCAACCACTTGGCTATCGTGACTTAAGATAGTGAAGATATTTATTTATAAATTTATTTATTAAAATAATGTATAAAAACATTTGTATTAGTTTTTAATGATTATCTGAAATGAATATTCACCTAAGTTTATTGAAACGCTGCACATTTTCTATTACCTATAACTTGAGACCTCGCGCATCTATTATCTCTATAAACTAATATCTTGACATTTCCATAGTTGATTATTTTTAAAAGTATCGTATACGAACGAAATATTTTAATACAAAACATTTACAGTCTCGTATAGAACGTATCATTGCCTTACCCTAGAAGTTTCTAAATTTTGTTTCATTAGTAAGAAGAAAGAAATATTTATTTCGGTACATAAAACAATATCAATAGTACCTGTAAATGTATCAAATTTTATAATAAATCCCTATTTTTTTATTTTTTGTTATCTGATATGTAGTAAAAGCTGGTCAATACACTGAATTAAATAATATTTACTATAAGGTAGATCAAAGACACACATCTTAAAAAGCTCTCAAAATATATTACTTTACTCTTGACATTTTATTTACTATTGTAATATATTCGTATTACATATGTGATACATAAATTATATATGTGAATAACATCGTAGAGAGTATAGTAATGATATAATATCGTAACCAAGCCTAAGTACAGAAAAAAATATGTTAATATTTACAAAACTTATTTATTAAAAACTATTATAATCGTAGAGTCCTACTCCTCGTGGCATGGTACCAAGAACGCTGGCTGCATTTCCACGTTGAATGGCTAGACTTAACCGATGAGCGAGATAAGAACCTTGTCACCAGCGGCAACCATAAGTCGCGGATACAATTCCTTTAGAAACTGCATCGCGCGGGGACCCCACGGACCGATTGTTTCTACGGCAAATGGAACAAATATATAGTCTCCTTTCAAAGACTCATATTTCCGCCATTTACCCGATTCAGCTGCCTCTGATGCCGCCCCGGCCCTTATCGAAGTACCCTTGATATGAGAGGCCGCTAATTTATCGACGCAAGTTGCGTCCCACACAAGAGCTTTGCCTCTCTCCCAAGGAACTAAAGTCAAGAAAAGCCTAAGTTGAATAAAAACTTTCATCTGCCCACTTAAATTGATATGGAAGAGAGATAGACAGAGGTTTCGAAAATTCCTTTCCTTTGGACGCACTTTCCCGTATTTCTATCCAAGCCCACGATATAAATCGTACATAAGGTTTGTAGAAACCGATTGGTACCAGCCTGCCAGCAGAAGTTTGTATCCGGGTCTCTTGACTCTCACTTACCCAACCACATCGCGACCTTTTTACAGTACAGTTCAAATCAAATCAAATAATTTTTATTGCTTATTACATAACACAATTACGATCTTAAACATAAAATTGTAGTTATTCTTGCTATTTTTATGATTCTCTACAATTATAGTTACAGACGAAATAGACAGCTTGTTTTTCATTCTTAAAGATGCACTACGTTAAACATATTTTAAACCGACTTCCGAGTTTCTGTAACTACATAATATTTTAGGTCTGATCAAGCAAGCGATAAATCGTTTCCTCGAATTCGTTTAAGCTTCTGCAGAAGGGATGTAAATGTGACCACACTCCGTGACGGAATATTGGGGAGTTTCGGGGCGCATGACGCTTTTTATTATTTATGTTCCACGGCCCAGGGGTTGATTCGGCAATTAATATAGAAGAAATTGTATGAAATTGAGAAATCGTTACTCTTAAGCGAGTTATTCATATTCGAACACCTTTTTAAAAATGGTTTTGTAGTCAACAAAAAATTGTAGATTATATAAAAAAATATAAGGGGCGGCAAAATTTTGATGGAGAATAGGTACGAGGACTACACATATTGTCTGACTGTGATCAAATTTTATAATTTAATACTTTTTATTACTTTACATTAATTTAACTATTTACTTATACTCATAACTTAAAAAAGTTGATTTTGAATTCACGATAGCCAAGTGGTTGGGTGGTTAGAATTTCGAGTCAAAAGACCCGAGTTCGATCCCAATTGGCAGGCTCGTACCTATGGGTTATTTTCAAAAATATTTGTACGAATCATATCGTCGGCTTGGACAGTGAGACGGCGACGGGCTCACTACCTATTACGTTGTCCTAAAATATCTTCGGTGGAAGGTGGGTCGAAACGACTTAATTGTTTAACCCTCTGTCTACTCCTGTATTGGGAATGACATGAATATATATTAATATAAAAAAGTTGGCAGAGCAAAAGTAATATTTTTTAAATAAATTATATCTGTATTAAATATTTATACAATATGTATTTGTACAATGTGTAAAGAATTTGTTATAAAGATTGTAAACTTTATACCGTTTGTCGACCTCTACTAATTTATGAATTGATCTTAAAGTCGAAAGCAATGCTCGGTCTCCTCTCATAGCGTAGTCACTTGTAGTTATACTTATTTCACTTCTTAAAGTATTTTCTACATTAACTCAATCCTATCGAACGCGGAACATCAGAGCTAGCGACAATATAAAACCGGCGTTTGCGCCACTCGTCCACCCGTCTTCAGGGCCACGAATACAAATATTTATATATTTTTTATTGTATTAATCATGATTTTTGTTGTGATTGTTTTATGCCTAAAAAAGTTTTCCTTTCACCATCTTTTAAGTAAATATAAAACACTATATTTTTTTAAACCGTTAGTATCTCAACTTACTTTAACTTACTGCAAATATTCTCTCCCAGAATTCCACAAAGCGATTCGCCTGATTACTCCGGCGCGCTATCAATTGCTTTGAAAATAGAAAAAAAAGAAAACGAAAAAAATAAGTTTTCAAATTTGTGAAATTAATAAAAAAAATGCAATTATTTAGTCACTGTCCTCAAATAGTAACGGTCACGTAATGAAATAAGAGGAGCTAGTAGCAAATCTTATACTTTTTAAAAATCGAACGGACGGCTGCTAATCGAAACGGAAACGTTTTTGTTAATTTATAGAAATGAGACTTTCACAGATTGTAACTGTGCCGAGACCAGTTTGCTTGAACATCGGTTGAATTCATCCTAGGGTGACTATTTTCCCGGTAGCTTATTACCCGGATAAGATACTCTTTAAGAACCTTTTAAATGGGCAAATATTGAATTTGAATGCTTATAATCATGTAAAGAATTTTTGTATATAGCAACTTCCCTTACATTGCCCAAAAAATGGCATCGGTGGAAGGTGGGTTAAAAGAACTTACCTAATTAGACGACGAAGTCACGATAGCCGAGTTGTTGGTGGTCGGAATTTCGAGTCGAGAGACCCGAGTTCGATCCCCAGGTGGCAGTACCAATGAGTTTTTCAAAAACTTATGAACGAATTTCATCGTTGGCTTGGACATAAAAGGCGGCGACGGGCTTACCACCTGTCACGTTGTCTCGAAAATATCTTCGGTGGAAGGTGGGTCAAAGGGACATAATTGTCTAGACTTGACCTCTGTCTACCCCTGTATTGGGAATTGCGTGAAGATATTTACCTAATTAGACCTCTATCTTCCTCTGTATTGGGAATGGTAAAATGAAGGAATGATATTTATTCAAAATAATTAAATATCTTTACACCATTCCCAAAACTAAGGAAGACAGAGGTTAAGTAAGTTCTGTTACCTTATATTTATAATTATTATTATTCATTAGTATCTTCTCACCGCCCAGTTACTAAAACTCAGAAAACTCCTTCTTATGAACAGAACGCGTGTGATTGTTCAAATAATGTTTATTTATATTGTTTAGTTGGATGTTTGTTATTTAATTGATGGAATTCAAAAATAGCAGTCCTAAGTTCAGCAGATCGGTGAGGGTTGCAGCGTCATGGTGCAAAGTATTTGCAACTGCGACATCCAATCTGTTTGCCAGGCGCGGCGATTATGGTAAACCCTCCGGGGCAGAAGACCCTGCAGTGAACCTTAACATACCGTTATGATGATTAGGCGGACGATGTTGGCGGAAGAATCTAATAATAAACGATAAACAGATTCTTTAATTAAGACACCCACTTGTTTCTTCTTCTTTCCTGCCTGTCAAGAGTTTACTGCTGTTCATATGTTTCCCCCAAAATTTTCCATTTCCCGCAACATTTTGCAAGTCGTTACTCTATCTAGTGGGGGTTGTCTTATACTGCGTTTGCTTGTACGAGGTTTCCACTCGAGAACCTTTCTTCCCCAACGGTTGTTAGTTCTGCGAGCTACGTGGCCAGCTCATTGCCATTTAAAGTGCTGATCCTTACGGCTATGCCAGTTACCCCGATTGTCTGCTGCGGATGTCTTCGTTACGGATTGTATTATGCAGAGAAACAGCAAGCATAGCCCTTTCCGTATCAAGATTTGAGTTTCCTTTGAGACCTGCAGTGAAGGCCTACGTCTCACATCCATATGTCGTTACTGGCAATACGCACTGGTTGTAAACTTTGGTCTTAAGATTCTGAGTTATTTTAGACGAGAGGATGGGGCGTAATTTCTCTAACACCGTCCAGCTGACCTATGGGTCGAAGTATAACTTACTTAGTCTGACAATATTTCCAAGGTATACATATTCGTTGACAAATACGATCCTAGTGTTCACTTGATTATGAAGTTAGAATTTGAAGAACATTCCTCCCTGTATTCGCGACTGGACACCAATTAACGATCTAAAGGGTTTATGGTTTGATCGAAAAATGTCTGTAGAAGCAATTTTATCAACATTGATCAAAATGTTTCTAGAGATGATGGCTTTTATGGATAAATGCTCTTCTGCGAAAACTGTGTAGGGATGGTGTGGTGATAGATAGAACAGTCAATCAACATTTCGACATTAAGTAAGAAAGATGTATATTATGAATGAAGACAAGTCAAATGTGAAATAATTCGATGGATTCGAATTTATAAATAACATAATAAAATATTTAACTTATTGGAGGTGTGAAAGGCGAAGTGGTCGAACACACAGACATCTGTGGGGATGCTGGTTTAGATTTCTTTTGGTATTTAATAATAAAAACCTTAACGTATATCGCGAACAAATACGCGTGGTCCCCTAAAAAGTATGCGTAACTGAAAGCGTTCGCGTTAATTGCTAAATTATATAGCTAAAATAAATATAAATAAATAAATATCTTCACACAATTCCCTATACAGGGGTAGACAGAGGTCTTGTTTAGCCATTTAGGCCCCCTCGACCCACCGTACACCAAAGATATTTTTGGGACTACGTGACAGGTGGTGAGCCCGTCGCCGTCTTTATGTCCAAGCCAACGATATAGCCCTATTTCCTAATGCCTTTTATACCTCTTCTATAGACTCTTTAACGTCCAAAACTAGTTACTACCTAGACCGGACGTACATGAGATTAATTTTTAATAGGAAATTTTGTATTTATTTTTCATACATTTTAAACAAACCATAACTTCGGTATGAAATTAAAATCAAGGGCATTTTGTAGTTTGTTTTATAAATAAAAACGTATGCTTAGTTTCATCGTTTTTCAAGTATCTTTTGTCGCACTTTACTATCTCGTTTCTGTTACATTTTCTCAGCTTTGTGTCCGCAGTTTTTCCTTGAAAATTCTGGCGATACGGATTCGTCAGCCTACGGAATCGGTTCTCACGGACACGCGCGGTGCTGTCGCCATAAAAAGTATCGAAGACGGTAGCAACCACGTATTAATCAGCTGCGACCGTTCATACTAAAGCAGAGGTGACCTGTACGCAACGTACACTCGTTAAGAAAATGTTAACTTATGATGTCAATTAAAAATATTGTATGTGTTGTGTGTGTATGTAAAAGTACACTATTTATTTCAATGTTTGATTTTGTTCGCCTAGTCCTTTTCTCTCGTAAGTAACGTGAAAAGCACTCTAAGAAAAACCTTTGAAATCTTATCATGAGTTTAAATACTGTAAAAATTAAAATTAAGAACACATAAAAACAAAGAAGCTAAACATTTTACTTATTTATTTAAGGGAAATATTCTAATTGGCACTATTTACTGATATTCTTGATGTCGGCGCCATGTGTTGATAGATTTTTATTGTTTTATTGTGATTCTCGTACGACGTACTTATTTTTATACATAATAATATTATATTTTGGTATAGTTATTATAAATTTTTACAGCCACGATAGCCGATCCGTCTGTCACATTGTCCCCAAAATATCTTCGGTGGCAGGTGGGTCGAAATGAATTAATTGCATAGACCTCTGTCTATCCCTGTATTGGGTATAGCGTTAAGATATTATATATAATTTTTTCAATTTAATTGTGTATTTAGAGATTTTATTACAATTAAATTCCGTGAAGTCAGACTCTTATAGCACGATTATTGAGTTTCGATCTTGGCATTGCCTTCAGACACGTTAGTAATTAGTGCTTATTAAAATATTTCATTTAATTTAATAAGTGTTCCATATTAATTTAAAGCTTAGCTTAGTTACTATTTCCAGTAGTAAGATTAGATTAGACGGGCTGATATCCGCAATTCCACGTCTGAGCGCGTATTTTGCGTATGGGCAAGATTGCCTAAGCTCACTCGAGCCAATGCAACTCCTCGAGGAATCCCAGCAGCCTCTGGAACTTACCGGTCACCTCGGGAAGAGATCTCAATGCACCGAGATGATTGGCCCTGTATCCCGCGGTCGTTGGATACGTCAGTAAGACGTGTGCCGCCGTCTCCTCGGCCTCCATGCACGCTCGGTACAGAGGGCTGTTAGTAATACCTAAATTAAACAGATGTTTGTTAAATTGACCATGACCATTTAAGGCAGTAGTTACGTTCCGAATTTGGGGCTTTTCCAGAGAGCATTTTAGTTACTCGGCTATCGATTGCCGGTAGTGCGTGCTTGTTTAGCCTTTACAGTAGTTATTATTGCACTTATTTTTGTATTCTCTTTGATTTTTTTAATATTTTATTTTTCCAGTGTTTTAAGTGTAGATTTTTCTACACTTAAAACACTGGAAAATCGTATTGCGTACCTTTCTTTTGAAAGGTACGCAATACGATTCGATACTACTTTAGAAGCCCTAACTTCTACACTTAGCAGTAAGTCAAGTCGATGCATGATGTTGTTAATGAGCGAGTATAATATGGGAAAAACCTACTAACCAGTCGGTGAAAACGGTTTAACGTCCAAAACGTCTCCTGTCGTCCTTTCCATCCGTTGTCATGTTTTTTAAAAACAATTTTTATTTTCCGATGTTTCGGGCGCAGATCGCGCTCACCGTGTCTTAAGCTCTTGCAGTGGTATACTTGATCTTGGACTTAATTTTATTTATAACTGCATATCAGGCAGGCATCTTCATTATTACAATAGGGATGTATTTTTTTCCATTTTAATAGCCTCACGGATCATCCTGGTAAGGAATTGGTGTTCTTTTGTGCGGATATATGGTTTCTCAAACCCGAAATATGGCATTTCCTATCTAAAATATGATCACAGACTGCAGACTTCCTAGAGCGTCTATGTTTTACATCAGCTATATGTTAAAAGTATAATAAATCGGATTACATATGTCGCATTTATGGGGTAGGAAACATTAAAAAATAAGGATAAAGTAAAAATAAGGTAGATTCAATCGTCCTATTATTTAATTATTTCCTTTATTCCCCAGACGCGTAAATAAAGTGTATTGACATGTACTTTCTGGTAAAAATCCAACGACTTGTCAAGATTTTAAATCCATACATCATTGTACTATTCGAGTTTTGCGATAAGAAACATACGGAAGCATTTTTATATATAAACACTTAATAAAACATTCGTCCACATTCCTTAACTTGTAAACGTGAAATACTCCGATTTATTGATTCTCTGTATGCTATTACGGTGAGTAGATGACAGTTAGTTTTCTCGGCCATTTTCACATGGAATATTTTCGGAGGTGGCTTGCTTGCGACTGTACAACCCTTCCTCAGCTTAGCGCTGTGTCCGTGCGTGACGGATTCACTCAGCATCGAATTCACGCCAAGTCAAATGTTTAATTTGCTCTATAAATCACGCTATTAAAAACATTTCAAGGGTGTCATCGCGGGACCGATCTCATTGGAAACGTGACCGAGCACTCGCTGTGTGGCCGACTCGGATCAATCCCGCCGGTATTGGTATTTCGACGCTTTGTTATTAGTCCACGTATTATATGACGAAGAATGCCGGCCCCAGATCAAATTTAATTTAATGAGAGAGAAATTGAATTAGCCATTGACGTTCGCTGCCCTGTAGTGTTGATACATTAGTAAAAGTACCGCTATGAGCAGATGGATAAATATTCTCGTGTATAATAATAACTCTGTTCTTTACGGTTTTGATATTGAATTCAGAAAACCTTTCTTTCTCTTAGGTATATTTCACCCGGATAAGTGCCCGAAGAGTATTCATATGTTTTGATTTCATTTTTGACAGTAGTGTAAAACGTATATATTATCTAATCAAACAAATAAATAATGTTCAATAACTAATTTAAAAAATGTAGTAAATAAATAAAAATAAATATCCTCAACCCATTCCAAATTCAGGGGTACATAGAGTTCTAGTCTAGACATTTAAGTCCCTTCGACCCACCTTCCACCGAAGATATTTTCGGGATAACGAGGCAGGTGGTGAGCCCGCCGCCGTCTTTATGTCCAAGCCAACGATATAATTCGTACATAAGCTTTGGAAAAACCTGCCAACTGGGGATTGAACTCGGGTCTATCGTGACGGCTATCGTGACTTATAATAATATCGTGACGTAATTATAAAAAATATAGTGCTTATTAAATATTGTGTTTGCGAATTGTACATTAGACCGTTGATATAGAAAGTTGATAAAAGCGAGTCCACCAAAAAACCCATACAACTTTTCCCAAATGTAAATGTAATATATAGTATACTAATCAATACGAATGCTCATCTATATATATATATATATATATATAAATATATATATATATATATATATATATATATATATATATATATATATATATATATATATATATATATATATATATATATATATATATATATATATATATATATATATATATATATATATATATATATATATATATATATATATATATATATATATATATATATATATATATTTATATATATATATTTAAAGATTTATTTTTACCGCGGGTGTATCCCCAAATATAGCTAGATCAGTGATTGAGTCGTCATCATCACATGACACATGGTAAATTAGATGAGCATTCGTATTGATTAGTATACTATATATTAGTTGCATGTGTTTCTGTTAGTGATTCTTTTACTATTTTCTTTTACTATCAAGTTTAAACAGGTAAACAGATCCAAATACAGTATAATTCAAGTAAAAATCAATAGGATCATTAGTTGAAATATAACAAGATATTCCAAAAAGTTGTCGTACATGGCCTGGGCTGAGAAAACTGTCCAATTTGAAGAAAGGCATGTAGGATATTAAATTCGTTAGAATTATTTTGAGTAATTTCATGCGTTATTGCTAATCCTATAAACATTTTCCACCATCGATTCCGCAAGAAAAAAAAATCATTACAATTCATAAATATTTCTTCTATTCCAAAATACATTACGCCTTATTAATAATTCACAAAAATATTTCCTGCAGGCATTGCCGTTTGGTTAGCACTTGTAGTTGCCTTTTTACGGCCTTTTATGGCAATTATGATGACGATGGTAAAACAGGCAAACCTCGACATGTAAGCCATCGATTTGTATTACTTTTACCAATTTCAAATTCGTATCAGGTTCATCCTCTTCCATTAATTATAGAAGAAGGCTATCTGTTATCCATTGAATAGTTAAGAAGTCTTAAAAATACCTAATGTGTACTTGGCCTGTTAGAGAATAAGATAGCACATTGCCCTTGTTCGAAAGTATAAAGAAATATTGCTACTATCTTAAGTTTATGTTAGTCGAGCTAATAAATAAATATTATTTCATCAACCGATCGCTCGGTGCTGAATTTTTTTCAAATAAAAACAGATTACTTACGATAAAATTCATTACTTAATATTACGAAGGCTCGCGTGACTCTACCGAAACGTCCGTCCGGTGGAAGCTCGGTTTAAATTGAATTAAATTAAATTGATTTATTGGAGGAGGAGGCAGGCCCTCGCGTCCCTCCGGACCTCCAATACTTCGCTTCGTTCCGCTGCGCTCCATCGCCGCTTCATAATTAATGCTATTAGATTCGGAAACTAAGTGGAAAAACATCTACCGCAGCGTTGTGGCATTGGTACGAGTGTATTTTGGAATGATTACTTACGTATGTTTTGTTACATAGGTATCATTAGATTGTACTTTGAGTCAAATTTAACTAATTGAGGTTTTGCCATTTTTAGATTATCGAGAAACTAATATTAGACATTTATTATGTTAAGTTAGAAAGTTATTATTTTGGGTTTTGTTCTAAAATATGTTAATGGTCCTCACAGAAGCTTTAATGATCGTAATCGAAGACAGTCCACTGAATTAGTAAAGAGAAATTTCTTGTGCACATGAGCGCTGGAAATTTGACATCATCTTTTTTCTACAATAGCGTGTCATACTAAATTTATCTCTTATCAAAAGTCTTTTGGCGATATTCATCGGAACACTTAGTCATCAGGTTTATTGTTCAGCAATTAACGTCTGTACGAAAAGTGGAGCAATAAATCACTTAACAATGCAATGTATTCATTTACAATAATACTTTATAAAAATTATAAACAACAACAATTAAGTCCAGTCCAGTCCAGTAAGTGGTACAATTAAGTTTTTTCGACCTATCTTTGAACGAAGACATTTTTAGAGGTAATGTGGCAAGGTACATAAAGAGCCTTTCGGCGTCTTTATGTCCAAACTTACGCACATACACATCGTACATAAGTTTTGTTTTCATTGATACGATACTCCCACTCATTCCGAATTCCGATCATTCAGTAACTCAGTTATCGTGAATTATACTAATTAAAATCATTTATATGCTAATTATTTATAGTACTCTAGTAATTTCTACATTCATTTTTATTAAGACCCTAATTTGAGCAAAAAAGGATACATGTTTTAGTTGCATAGTAATACATCTTTGGACGTTATTCATCATATTAACTAGTTTTTATTCATAAATCATTAATCAGTCAGAACAAGACAGCTCTGCTACAGATTGTAAATTAATTATTACCTACGCCTGTTTATTTATTTCTCTCGTAATGTTGCTTCGAAATAAAGGCATTTGCTAGTGTTCTATTGTTATATGTCTTAGCAAAACTAGTGTCTGTATCATTATTAGGGCTTATTTAAGAGTGATGTGTTACATAGGAGAATAATATAAAATAAAGTTGGTAAAATATTATTAGGGCTTATTTAAGAGTGATGTGTTACATAGGAGAATAATATAAAATAAAGTTGGTAAAATATGTGTTATGTTCGAAAATTAAAAATTTATTTAATGGTATTTACTAACGGTAGGAAGTAAGTTTTCAGGAATGATTTCGTTGCGGGCTGCGGTTGGGTATAATGTTAATATAATTAACACGGTAGAAAAAAGATGGAAAGAGTAAATTTTTACACGTGCTTTTATTAAAATGATTTGTTATGTATAAAATTTTATAATATAAGTATTATGTTTTTTTAAATACCTTTTTTTCTATTGTCTATCGTTTCTTTACATTTTTACATGTTCTTTACATGTTGCATTAAATGTAATACGTATTTACGGTTGATTGATATTAATAGTTATTGTTTTAGTTGTTTATTATTATCTTATCTAACTATTTTCTTAATTATTGTAACCATTAATGAATTTTATATTTGTATGTCAGTTATCGACGAAACATGTTGGATCTTTTTATTTTATAGTTGTCATCACGTGTACCATGTTTCTAGCGAATAAACAATTAAATTTATTTAGATTAGGTAAACTTTTTTATTACTATCCACTGGCTATTCCAAAACCTACCCAACAGTTATTTAAAGATGGCAGAATACTTCTCTACCCAGGAGTTGTCTGGGTTATTACCACACTCTTAATTATTTCTGGCGCTATGTAGCATTGTAAAGACTGTTTTGTTAAACGGGTATAGCCAGTCAATGAAATCACGGGCTATATGCGCCATTCTATATAACTCCTCAGGGCTGAAAACGTAACAGAAACCTTCTTTTTTTAGATTTTTTTCAAGTATATCCATTTACCAAGCAACATAGGGGGGGAAGCCATATACCGTGAGATGGCCTGGTCGTTTGTTTTTCATTCTACTGCCATAAAAAGAAGTAATAGTTCTAGATAATAGTCTTTTCGGCACGCATTTGTTCGGAGTTTAAATATCGGAGGATATGTCACGATAGCCGAGTGGTTCGGTGGTCGGAATTTCGAGTCAAGAGACCCGAGTTCGATCCACCAATGTGTTTTTCAAAAACTTATGTATGAATTATATCGTTGGCTTGGACATAAAACGGAGAGGGGCTCACCACCTGTCACGTTGTCCCGAAAATATCTTCGGTGGAAGGTGGGTCAAAAAGACTTAATTGTCTAGACTAGACCTACCCCTGTACTGGTACTTACGTGAAGATATTTATAGAATAAATGTTTTTCAGAATAAACTTTTAAATTATTCTGACGACCTATAATCTAGTTGCTAGTGAACCTGCCTTCGAAACTTTGGTTCCAATGCGGCTAGTGGCAAATAATCGTTTGATGAATATTAAATGCTTGCACCGTAGTCATAGGTAGGTATAAACATTATATGAATGTATGATTTATCTGTGTATATTTGTGTATATTTGAATGTATGATTTGTGCTATTTTTGTGATTGTGCTGTTAGCACTAAGACGGCGAGGGGCTTACTATCTGTCACGTTGTCCTAAATAATGTTCGGTGAAAGGTGGTATGAAAGGACTCAATTGTCTATACCTCTGTCTATCTCAATATTTGAAGTGTGCGTGAAGATATATTAATATATCATATATTTGAAGGTGGGTCAAAGAGACTCAATTTTCTAGACTAGACCTCTGTCTGCCCCTGTATTGGGAATTGCGTGAAGATAAAATTATTCAAGTGATATTTCAACGGATCCGTTAACGAAAGTTGACATAATGACATTATTAATCGGAAATACATGCAAGCGTAGCAATGTATAAAGCGATTCATACGCGATAATACCGATACATAAAACATTTTATTGTAGGAAGCGGTGCCGCCATTATTCAAAGATATTTATTCATGTCGAATGATTGCCTTTCTTTTGTGGATCGACAATGCCGTAGTATTCCATTTGCGAGGCGTCGCTCGCCCGCTCATTGTGCACGCGACTTTGTTACGAGGCAGACGCGGGCTTTTCACGCGCCGCAATCGGCCCCGAGCCGCCTTGCCTTGTATACAGGGTTGCCTATCACAAAATTTACAAATAATGAAATGGAAACACTTTATTAGCCATCAACAAACACCGTCTACAAAACAAAAAAAAAAAATAAACATATGGAGTCAAAATAAAAAAGAAACATATATCATGCACAAAATATTAAATGTAAATCCTAAAATTTCATCCATATTCATGGATGAAATTTTAGAAGGATTTACATCGTACATGCGGAGACTTTTAATTTAAGAATAAATTGCATTGAAATTTAAATTAATAGCAAAATCAAAACATTTGACGTCATTTATAGGTCATATTGCGGGCTTCAAGGATAGTTTCCTATAAGTCATTGTATTTTAAGTATTGGATTATTAGTAGATTTTATATCAAATAAAATTGTACAATTCTAGTTTTCATATATTTAATTAAATATAAAAATATACAATATCTTCACGCCATTAATACAGGGATAGACAGGGGTTTAGACAACTAAGTCCTTTCGACCCACCTTCTGTCGAAGACATTTTTGAGACAACGTGATAAGTGCCCGCACCGTCTTTATGTCCAAGCCAATGACGTAAATCGTATAAAAAACCCATCGGCTCGCAGCGTTGGGGATCGAATTCGGGTCTCTTGATTCGAATTCCGATCACCCAAGCACTCGGCTAAATATAATTTGTATATTTTGATAGTTTGGTATCCTTTAAAATTTATTTTCTTCTTTTCAGAGCATATACTAAGTTAAATAAATATTTTTACGCATATTACCTAGCCTGTGGTGGAAAAAAGTCTAGACAAGTATGTGTATAAGATAATTATTAGTATAAGATTGTTCGGGTCAACGTGATCGGTGGTGAGTCTATCGCCGTCATATACTAAGTTCTTATTTAATATTACAATTATTTTATCCTTGTGAGCGCCGTAAGAACATGATATAAAAATACTAATGATTATATAGATAACAGCAACTGTTAAAGAAGAAAAGGACTTAGAATTTATTGCATTTAAAATGATTCAATAGAAATTACTGTAAATGTTAGAACAATACGAAATATAAGACTAGATGCGACGGTTATTGGCATCGGTGTCAGCCCTAAATGCACACTCTATTCTAATATTAAATGGAGGCAAGATTGATGAGTTTAGACACGACCTGTGACACGCACTACCGAATACTTTGTACATAGCCGGGCCACTCTTTGCTCGTTCCTTTGGTCCGCTTATTTCATCCTTTAGGAATGGTATCCATTAAATAATTTATTAAATTAATCTTCGAACAATACATACATTTCTTTTGTACGATAAATATGAAATAACAATTAATTCACTTTTTTCTATTTATCTTATAAATAAAGATTTTGATTTAGACTTTACATTGTTTGAAATGTGTAACTTATAACTTGTGCGTCATACTTGTTCTGACGTACGATTGCTTGGTCGGACAGATGTTACCTCATTTAAACAATGTAGAGAAAACGACAGGGATAGAAATTGAGTAATAATTTCTAAAATAAGTAAATAAATATCTTCACGCAATTCACAATACAGGGGTAGACAGAGGTCTAGTCTAGACAATAAAGTCCCTTCGACCCACCTTCCACCGAAGATATTTTCGGGACCGAAGATAATAATTTCTAAGAATTAAAAAACAAATATAAAATATCTTCACGCTATTCCCAATACAGGGGTAGACAGAGGTATACACAATTAAGTCTTTACAACCCACCTTTCACCGAAGACATTTTTGGGACAACGTGACAGGGGGTAATACGTCGGCGTGTCTAATTAGCTAACTCTAAGAATTAATTAGCTAACTGACTTGACTTAAAAGCTGTTGAGTTACTTAATTTATCAGTTTATTATTTCATTTCACGGCGACGGGTTCACCACCTGTCACGTTGTCCCGAAAAAATCTTTGGTGGAAGTTGGGTCGAAGGGAATTAATTGTTTAGACTAGACCTCTGTCTACTCCTGTATTGGGAATGGCGTGAAGATATTTTATATTTGTTTTTTAATTCAATAGACATAGTTAAACAATATACTTTAACAATAGACTGTAGGTAATCAAGGCCGTGTAAACGAACCCTTACATTAAACGCTAATTATTGGTAGCATACGCGAGCGCATCATGTTTAAGCGGTCTATGTTACCCCGTTCTTGTTTAATGTTTGAGCGCATTCGGACGGCTAATAAGATTTTTTGTGATAAATCGTAATATATTAAATTCATGGTAGTTCAACTTTTTTATTTCTATTTATTATTTAAATGGCAGCGAAATTTGGTATGAAAAATGTGTTACCATTTACACTTTTGTAAGTAGAGTATCGTTTGACTGATATGAGTTGATTAGATATTTCAAAAAAAAAAAGGTGTAAATTATATATTGAAATTTTCTTATTAACAAGCTATAAAAGTTTTACTACATACGGCACGAGCTGAAGAGAATTATGACACTAGATTTACATGAACATTAATTTCCTGAGGAATGAAATGAAATTATTTATTTTCATACATCGAAAACATAAATTTCTTTTAACAAATGTCAAATTTTCTTTTAAACCACCACTGTTTCCCTCATGATGTTCCTCTAATGAAAAAGAAACAGGCGAAAGAAATGCCGTAAATTGTGAACTGTTGTAGCTGTAAGCAAGCTATGAGTTTACTCGCAAGCACTCATGCGCTCACATCTTTGGGTGGGTTAGATGGTTGGATTATAATTATGAATGAACGTTAATAATCTTATAAAAAACTAGAACCAATACATATAAGCACAAATACACATAAACAAAAATAGCAGAACTTTCAGAACCACTTCAAAAGAAAGTTAACTAGCAGCCTGTGAATGTTCACTACTTGCAAACGTAAATGGCTTTTCGCAAATATTTGAGAAAGATTAGAGCATAGGAACGCCTGCCATGACTAAAGAAACGCCCTTGACCTTGAGCGGACTGAGAATCAAATCAAGTCATTTATTCATCGACATAAGAACATACATTCGTTTATCGATTAGTCATTTTTAATCTACCACCGTTTCGTAATGAGGTTCCTCTGACGGAGAAGAAACAGGCAAAAGAAACACCCTAGGTATCCTCTTTTTGGTCAATATTTTTTACAATATAATGGATTATACAAATGTGATGTGATATTTTCTAGAAATAGCTTGGGAGCGATCACCTCATTCCCAGGGGTTACTGTCATTAATATATTCATTTACGTTATAGTAACCCTTCTTTAAAGCTTTTCTTTAATAAATTTCTTAAACCTGTTAATTGACAGGCTTTGCACATTTACCGGGATTTTGTTGCAGAAGCGTATAATTTCTAAGCGGAAAAATATTAATTTCTTTAAATTTTTCTCTAAGAGATCTCTGGCATTTATAGCTCGTATATATATAACGATATAATTCGTACATAAGTTTTTGAAAAACCCATTGGTACGAGCCTGCCACCTGGGGATCGAACTCGGGTCTCTCGACTCGAAATTCCGACCACCCAACAACTCGGCTATCGTGACTTATAAATGATTAATATAAATGAGAAAAAGAAATGGACCGAGAGCGCCCTGCGGTATGCCCATAGCTACTAATCGAACCCGGTGTCTCAGAGCTTGACGCCATGAAAAACCTGTGTGTACACCACTTGTCCTCGAAAGTATTCGTCAATTTTGCATATTATTTAAAACTTTAAGTTGAGAAATAGGATAATTAATAGTTTTTACTTGCTATATGGTATTATACATATAAATAATTATATCATCACCCCTTTCTACTCGTATTTCGTATAGAGTCACGATAGCCAAATGGTTGGGTGACCGGAATTTCGAGTCAACAGACTCGAGTTCCATCCCCAGATGGCAGGCTCGTACCAATGGTTTTTTTTTTAACTTATGTACGAATTTATCGTTGGTCATTAAGACTGCGACAGGCTCTCCATCTGTCACGTTGTCCCGAATATATCTGCAGCGGAAGGTGGGTCCAAGGGACTTAATTGTCTAGACTAGACCTACCCCTGTACTGGTACTTACGTGAAGATATTTATAGAATAAATGTTTTTCAGAATAAACTTTTAAATTATTCTGACGACCTATAATCTAGTTGCTAGTGAACCTGCCTTCATACAGGCAATACAGGGGGTATTGGGAATTGCGTGAATTTTTCTATACACGAGCTACAGGGTAAGCACAATTGTTCCTAAAGCTATTACAATCTAATTGGAATGTTTGGGCAATGTTTGGGCCCGCGTGAAATTGGCCCAAGCGTGGTAGTTTGCGGCGCCCTGTAATTTGTGAGACCGCCGCGTGCCTCGCTTCTACGAAACTACGAGTCTGTCCGCTTTTATTTCGACATTCAAATTGGTTTGTTTACAAATGCATCAAAGGCGTAACATTTTAATGGCTAGAAGATTATTTAAGTGAAGGGTTAGTAGTGCTATGAAATTTAAATAATTCATGTTTGTATGTACAAAATAAATAATCCGTGAACCATAAGTCTGTTCTTGGCTTGGACATAAAGACGGCGAATGGCTCACCACCTGTCAAGTTTTTCTCGAAAAATATCTTCAATGGTAGGTGGGTTGAAAGGGCTTAATTGTCTAGACCTAAGTCTACCCTTGTATTCCGAATGGCGTGAAGATATTTATATACTTTATTAAAAAATTATAAATGTTTATATGAAGATTTATCCCTGTAAATATATGTCTATATAGGTATGTAAATACCAGACCAAAATAAGCAGATTGATGGACAGCAGCGTCAAAGGTGCAAGATGTCAGGTACTGCGATCGCTAATCCGCTTGCCGAGCGTGGTGAATATTGCAAACCCTCTCTAGGAGTGGCCTATGTTCAGCAGTGGATATATCGTATCGATGGCTTGGACAAAAGACGACAATAGACTCACCACCTTTCATGTCAAAAGCACTTAATTGTTTAGATCTTTGTCTACCCCAATATAATACACAAAAATTAACTTGTCTCTGTGTCACTTTGTGACCGATTAAGCGAAGCGTGGCGATTGAGTCAAACCGTCTGCATGCGTATATATAAATATATATATGTGTATATATTTTTATTCAAAAAATAACAACGGTTATTTTTACTGATTGCACAAATCTGTAAAAAATACTAATTATATATTCATACTTTATTTATACGAATGATTATTCATATATTATTTAAACACGGTTATGTCATAAATTGTTAATAGTATAAAATAAAAAGTTGATATCCTGTATGAAAAGATAAAATAAATTGTAGTTTTTAATACGTTTTTTTTAAACTACTTCATATTAATTACTAAACGTAGGAATTGCAGGTTTTCATGATGTTTAAAGTATGTATAAATGCTGTTGGGTAAAAATGCAATGACCTGTAAATATTCAAGTCAATCTATCGATTATTTCTCGAAATATGATTGTTGTTTTTTATATATATTTTTTTTACTTTTAGACATAATCCACTGATGATCACCGATCATTGGCTGTAAACCCTAAAACCCTGTAAGACGGTGTGGCTCTTACTAAAGGATACAGATCCTTATCGTCTAAATCGAACTAAAAATTCATGTTAAATATTGAAGAGTTTTGCCTTTCAATGTTATGAAAATAAATGTTTATGTTGTTAGCATCAAGGGTTGTAATTACAGAGGGCAGCCAGAGGAACGGAAAGGCTCTGTACCACATAGAAGCGCGAGACCGATTTCTATCTCAAACGGTGAGCCGACGTTTCCATCGACGTAATTACAGAGTTTAGGCTCTAGAGTGAATTATAAGACGCGCCGCGGTACCGTAATCAATGTAATAATTGTTATCCAAAGCACCTTGTATTTGGTGAGTGTTTTGCGGTCGCTGGTGTCGGCCCGGTTAATTGAATTTTCTACAAATACCGCGAAGTGTATAACTGTTGTTTAAGCTTAGTGCACATGCTGACCTATTCTTGTTTTTGCATCGGCACAGCATAGAGCTTTGCGTTTTCATTTATATAATTTTTATGATTGTGTATTATGTGGTGCTTGTCGTAATCTGCAAGTATTTTTTTATATTTACATCATATAATTTATATATTAGTACCTTCCAGTTTCTCGAGCAGAAAACTTTTATATATAAACGTTAGGCTAAAAGATAATATACAGTGCTGCGAGATGTTGAATAATTAATATATGAGATTAAAACTCACCGTCGTGACGAAGTAACTAGAGGCTTAGTTTCAGAACCCACAGAGGCTTCATTTGTTTCTATCATAGTAATTTTCTTCATCACATTCACATCAAGGGTGTCCGATTACTCTTGATTTCCCTATTTTCAAATAATATGTTCAATTGGTCCTTAAAGTGAGTTTCACAACCTGAACTGCTTTTATTGTCCTTCGCTCTCTATATTCACCATTTATTCTGCACCCATTTGTTCGATTGCTCGTTGATATATTCACTTATCCATTATAGATCTTGTTTGTTGATAAGATCTTGTTTCAAATTACATACCGAACGTTTACAGATAGCCAGAGAAATGCCACAAATTTTAGGAAGAGGTTGAATTATCAAGGCATTAAATTTGCTGTTATGCATTTTTATCTCTGGTAACGTTTATCTCAAATGATTAACCTTCTGACAGATAAGTGGTGGTGTTGATGATGCCATTATTAGCTACATTTTACTATATTTTACTGATATACACTACACGGACTCAGATCAAGAAGTAAATGTATCGATACATTTTATATTTAACATCTTTGTGTCACAGGCCTTATATTCTATTGTAGATATTTGTTTTTTTATAGTCTTCGTAATATTAATATAAATTTTAATGTTCGCATACATTTTTAATAATAAACAGTCGTTAATAAATATTCATGAAGTGCTATAAGAGAGTTGCGCATTAAATCAATTTTATAGTATGAATTTTATTTCTGTAAGCGATACTAAAGAGTGAACTGTAGTAATACGTTTTAAGAGAAGGCTTTGACCAGCACTGGGTGGCTTCAACTTTACTTTTATTTTACTTTTTATGTTCCTATCAACCTAATTGAATTTTGCAGGAAGTTATTATTTTGTAATTTATATATTGTTCAAATTATCGGAATCTAACGCGTTACGATTATTACTTTTTTTTTATAAAAACGTCAATTTCGTTGTAGTTATCAACGAAGTTAACTTCCCAAAAAAGTGATAATGTTTTTGGTATAATCTACAACTTGCTAAATCTAATAATCATAAATTTAAGAACTTTAGACATTTAAATAAATTTTATTTTATATTCACACCTTCGTTCAATACATGGTTAGTCAGAAGTCTCGACAAGTCACTCTTTTTATCCCATATTTCACCGGAACGAGAGGCGAGCCTATCGCCATTTCAGTGTCCAAACCAACGATAAAATTTGCGCATATGATTTGAAAAAATAATTAATTGCGCTAACGAGCCTCAGTCACGGGGAACTCGGATCTCCCGATTTGAATTCTGATCACCCAACCACTTGGATAAAATGGCCTTTCATGAACATAGTTTTTGTCCTTTGACACGTTTTTCCGTTGTTTTAGTTGAAACCGTGTTTTGACTTACACCGATTCACCCTAAAAGGGGGACCTCTGTATTTGAAAGGATTTAAATAGTATTTGTATAAAATATTTTAAATCTAAATTATTATATAAACAAAATGAATAGTCTTTGTATTAAATTTCTATGCTCTGTATCACTCTTTGTAACAGACAAACGAACCTTGGCGACTAAAGCTTTTTGACACCGTCATGGTTTATAGATATCACGGTATACTATACGAAGTCACTATAGCCGAGTGGTTGGGTGGTCGGAATTTCGAGTCAATAGACCCGAATTCGATACCTAGTTGGCAAGATCGTACCAATGGGTTTTTCAAAAACTTATGTACGAATTATATCGTTGGCTTGGACGTAAGGGCAGCGACGAGCTTACCACCTGTCACGTTGTCCCGAAAATATCCTCGGTGGAAGGTGGGTCGAAGGCACTTAAATGTCTAGACTAGACCTCTGTCTGCCCCTGTATTGGGAATCGCGTGAAGATATTCTTTTTTTATTACGTTATACGAGATACCAACGACTGGCTTTTCCCCTTCCCCCTCTTTCCTGTATGTGAGATGACTCATGCAAAAAATTATGACATTATTGGGAAGCTATAGCGGCTACGAGACCACCAGTTTGTTTGAATCCGTTATCTCTGTGTATTCATTTAGACAGAGCATGCATGTGAAACGCATTAATCTATTCAGTTCCTTTCACAATACTTATGCACATAGCTATGAAATACTGTAAGTATAAAACTCATTTAAAGCGTCTTTATATTCAAATACATGCGAAAGCAATACATTACAAAAACTGCATAAGCAATTACGAGTATAACTAACTACTACGTGCTTATCTTTCACTTCCCACGCGGCCATTATTTACCCAAGTCAAACTGAAGCTTTAAAATCAAAACAAAAGAACTCCGGGGCAATTTATTTTCCTACGGCGCCGCCCGCCCTCGCGAATTCATTACCGGCACAGGCTGACGCTTCCGTTTCCGATGCCTGGTAACATTAACTAAGAACGAAATATCGCTATTTACCGTTTACATTGCGGTGTACATTATAAACAATTCATTGCTAGTTGAACTTGAGAAGCAATGAAAGCTGTAAGTTGTACAGCTGTTATAGAGGGGTTGGTAAAATAGTGCACGAAGCACGTGTTTGCCCAGATTTGACGTGACTTCGTTTGCAAAGTCACTACTTAAAGGTAAAACTAACATAAACTTTGATGTAGTTTACATTGATTCGAGTAGTTCTGGCTCAATTTGTTTTCTGAAATAGATTGCTATTTTCATGAACGAGAAATAGTTTACATATTTAATTAGAGATCTGATTCCAGCCGTTCAAATCACTTGATGACCATTTATTTACGCTTTAACCAAATGTGCCCAAAGAAGAGAAATATTTTACTAGAGCATATATGATGTATCAATGTTTTTATATACAGTGTATGTAAGCAATGCTTCTATTTGTACAAAGCAACCTACAAACATGAATTTTCGTTAAGTTGGAGTGAAAGGGTGTAAATGTTCATGCCTATGAATAGAGACATACGTAACAACAAACTGCATAATATGTGACAGGCGAGTTTTATTTTTGTAGGATGCATATGACCTTGATATTAAACAATCAATGTAATTAAAAATCTACTGACTCTTCGAACTCACATGGTTCGGCTGGTTACATTAATCTCATTATGATTCTTGTTAGTTTCATTCTCATGTTCCTGGTTAAGCGATTAAAACCAACATACATTAATAACTTTTTGAACATCGAGTATGCATTACGTTAAACGCCTCAGTCGTTTCAACTCACTTTAGACACTTACTCACGTTGTTACATTAGATATTACAGCTCCTCACCTGTTTTGTTCTGTAATTTTTTCAGATGTTTATCCCATCACAGCTATTTCAATTCCTACGGAATAAAAAGGTCTGATAAATACCGTCGGCGATAAAGTCGGTACCACATATTGTTCAGCTTCATTACAGTTATTGGAGATGAAATTAAACAATGCGAGTTTGAACGATAATTTGAGTGATTTGAAGTGCAGCTCTGCGTGCAACGATCGCGTATCCGTAACTAGTTTAGGAAGGGTTTAGTCCCACTAGTTAATATGAAATTTTTCTACACATTCATATAAACGGCATTACTTCGAGTGCGTTCTGAATTTAATGAAAAAAATTTGAAAGCATAGTACATACATAAGTTTTAAAATGTATAGAAAAAAGAGTAAATGAAAATAGGGTACATATTTTGGCGCTTCTCCTACAATAGTTAAAGCTTAATTAACCGTTTCAATAATTGCGTGTTTTAGTCCAAGTATGAATAAACATTCTGTGGTACATTAATGACAAATACAACAATTGTTTTCTTAGTAATACATTAATAAATATAATTTTAATTAAGGCTTGTATTAATTACAACAATTTGTGTACATAAAACGGTCTACAGGCGCCACTTTGTCGCCATAATTAATGTCAGTTGCAATTAGCGCAATTTGTTTAATTTAATATAAAAGTAATGATGTATAAGTAAAAATAAGTTCATTAGTGTAGCTTTTCATATATTTCTTTTTAACTAACAACATATGGTGTAGGCTAATTTACGAAATAAAAAGAACAAAGCCACGATAGCCGACGGGTTGGGTGATTGGAATTCGTATCAAGAGATTCAAGTTCATTCCCCAGGAAGAAGGCTCCAATGAGATTTTTCCGTACTTACGTACGATTACTATGATAAGGGTTGTACACGAAAACGATAACAGACTGTCCTGTCGTATTGTCCCATAATTTTCAGTGAAATGTGGGTCACTTGGGTGGTATTTTAATATTAATTTTTTTTGAGTTTCCTGAGTCGAGAAGGCGTTTCACAAACAATGCATATGCATGCAATGATGAATGAATGATTAGATGATATGTATCTTCACGCCATTGCCAATACTGGGGTAGATAGAGGCCTAGACGATTAAGTTCTTTCGATCAATCTTTCACCGAAGACATTATTGAGCCCAAGCCAACGATATAAATCGTACGTAGGTAAGTTTTGTAAAAACCAGTTGGTATGATCCTACCACCTGGGATCGAACGCTGGTCTCTCGACTCGAATTCTGAACACCCAACTCGGCTATCGTGGTTTTCCTATTAGCAGCCACGTGAGTTTGGAAGTCAATTAGGTAGATGCGTACGTATTCCGGCGCGTCTAGCCAGAAGAAAGAGGGAAAGAGGACATACACTCCCGAAGAGGCACTGCCTATGGTTGTGGTAAGAAAGGTATTTAGAGACAGTAGAATCACTTGTTATCATATCATAGTCTTCTGGGGTGTGAACCCATCTGTACCTTTGTTAATTTAAACTGCCGGAGATAATAGTCATCAGGTGAACTTTCTTACCCTTTTCCCATAAAATAAGTAGAATATGTAACTACTATTGTATTAATATAGTTACGTATGGCTCAAGTTCTCCTAAAAACTAAAAAATAAAAAATGGTCCACAGAATAAGATTTCTACAAAAGGATTGTACATGCCCTCACAGTACCGTCATCGGTTTCATTTTTTTCTTCAGTTTTTTGTGGTATATATTGTGATGCAGTTTGGTATATTTTGAAATGATTATGTCATAATCTAACGATATCTTTAGCAAGTTTTTAAAGATTTATATAGAAAGAAAACGCGTAGTGGATATAAAGAAAAAGTTCTACCATTATTTTCTTGCATACAGTATATCTACTATCTCTCAAGTTGCTAACAGTAATTAATGTAGTAATTTAATTAACCTTTCAAGTATAATGTTTATATAAAAAATCTACAGAAATGTTTATCTACTATCTAACAAATCATAGTATCCGGTGTGTTTGGCATGTATTTAATTCCATCTCTTTTAATTGCACTATTCATTAATATTTCATGTAAATTAATGTGAGAAATGACTAATTAACGTGCATTACTTAGTTAATAACAAAGAAATGATTAATATGCATAGATAAGGCGGCCGCGAAAAAGATTTACGAAAAAATTTGCTTATTTAATGGTGTATTGTTTAAATGTATATGGTTTTATGCATATGCTCTATGTATCTTCACACATTAGGGTTGGCACATATTTGTAAAAATAGACACTGTGATTCCGTCTATATCATCGATTCGTCGATATCATTGAGTTAATGATACGAAATAATGATATAACACTTTACGAAATTCCTTCAATTCACTATTACCATTTAGTCTTAAAAATATTATATACGTAGTTTGCTCTACTCGATTTTTTTTGATGATATGAATTCGAATCAGTCTTATTTTTTATCCATGAAAATGAATTCTTACATGTATTTATAAATCAAAATTTTAATGAATATTTTGTAATTATTCTACGACAATTTAATTAATAATAACTTCGCTTAGTGAGGAATATAAGTTATAACATATTTTTGATTGATTTTGTTTTTCGTATGTAAATAAAGTTTACCAAAGATGATACCTAGATGAACAAGTAATGTAAGTAGAAGTCACGATAGCCGAGTTGTTGGGCGGTCGGAATTTCGAGTCATAGGACCCGACTTCGACCCCAGGTGGCAGGCTCGTTTTTCAAAAACTTTTGTACGAATTTTATCGTCGGCTTGGACATGAAGACGGCGACGGGCTCACCACCTGTGACGTTGTCCCAAATATATCTTCGGTGGAAGGTGGGTCAAAGGAACTAATTAAGTCTAGACTTGACCTCTGTCTACCTCTGTATTGGAAATTGCGTGAAGATATTTATTTATTACTTAACAAGTAATGTAAACATTATTTAAATACCAAAAATCGTCTAGCAGTAGTTTCCGAGAAAGCAATCCATACATTTAAATATAAATTATTAGAGATAAATATTAGATTTATTTTCCATCAAATTTACTATAAAAGAGTATAATTTTAACAATTTCACTCACTCACAAGTAATATTTAAGTAACATAGTTTTATACCAACATCTTTACCTCTCGTTTTAATCATGTTACAATTCTCATGTTGTATATTAAGGAGCACTGTAAGTTTTTAAAAATTTTAATTATCAATGTAATTTGGCAAATAAAGCATACGAAAATAACCGTAGTGAACTGTTGATTGCGTCGTACAATGAGCTAATTATAATCATAAAATTGCATAGATTGTGTTATAATTAGAAACTTCACTTTTAATCCCCGTGGTAGCATCATTTTAACATTATACAACTTTACCGTTCACACACGTTTATGCTACTTTTGTTTTTAATTCTGATTTTTGTCTAAAAATTTATAAATATGTGAAAAACGTCGAGTGTTATTATTGGAAATAAAATTGTATCGATTCGAATATCTCGAGTAATTTTCTCTTGTCGAAAAACATATCGAAATATAATATAAAATATTCCTTGTAACTTTAACTCTAACTTTTATGTTTTACGCTCCTTTTTTGTTTGCCGTTAAAAATATATACGACGTTAAGAAGCGGTAGAATTACGGCATACAAGCATAGTATACTGCGGCGCGAATTCGTCACGGATGCTTATCGAGCAGGCAGTCGATAAAGGCGGCTTGTCGATGTTTTATTATTACAGGGAAGCTCTCTGTAATCATAACCCGACTGAGCTTGCGATGAGATCCCTTGATCTCACGGATGATGTTAATGTTTAAAAAGGCTATTAAATTAATTAATCAAAAATAAACTTACGTTTGCTTTTCATTAATGTCCCTAGGTAGGTACAAAATTCGCCAATACAATATTTTTACAGATGTGCATTATTTTTTTTCCAGTTTCCTTTTTTATGTTTTTTATGTTTCACGGTTGTGTAGTATATGTGGAAGATTCTGCCGTGCTTTTTTTCTATTTAGTTATCTAGGAATCAAAAAATGTCTTGGAAGGAAGGTTGGTCGTAAGGACTTAATTATCTAGACCTTTGTTTACCCCTGTATTAGGAATGGCATGAATATATTTTTTTAGGAAGCGACTAAGATGAAAGTCTTGATATTCGCAATTCATACCAACAGATGGCTAGGTAACCATTTTTAAAATGAATAAAATAAAAAAAAAAATATCTTCACTCAATTCCCAATTCAGGGATAGACAGAGGTATAGTCTAGACAATTAAGTCCCTTCCACCGAAGATATTTTCGGGACAACGTGTGGTAACAACAGGTGGTGAGCCCGTCGCCTTTTTTATGTCCAAGCCAACGATATAATTCATACATAAGTTTTTGAAAAACCCATTGGTACTTGCCTGCCACCTTGGGATCGAACTCGGGTTTCTTGATTCAAAATTCCGACCACCCAACCACTCGGCTATCGGGACTAATTTTTAATTCTACATAAATTTTCAACGAAATTAGTTTGTGTAAATGTTGCAGGATCAGTCATCTATTTTTATTGGTTATTAGTTTTATTTGTTGTCAAAATAACTTTTTGATACTAGTATAAGATCAATAGCGGAAAGATGCACTGAAAACATGGGCTAATCCGATCAGAATTTGCCATGATCGCACTAATATTGACATGCTGAACTTCAGATGCTGATATCTTATCGGTTTACTTTATTTTGGTGGAAATTCAAGATCCCGCCAAAATAAAGCTACGGATAAATGGCGAAATATTGAAATTTATTATTCAAGATTCTGACATCAGTCGGTACCTTCTTATCATACCCATGGAATAAAATCGGATAAATTTTGGCTGCTGATAAAATACAAAAATGTTAATGTTTTTGTATTGTTTATTATATTGGTTAATGCACATTTATTAGTGTATCCATAATTTGAAGTAACGTGACCAATGTTATGTTACTTTAATTGAATAATTAGTGTTTTCCTAAAACTAATTTAAAATAAGTGACATGACAATCATAAAACCGTAACGAACAATGGACAAGTCTTACATCATAATTTTGTTTCAGGTCCAAATGCAATGTTATGGCAACACCGCAGCATATTTGAATCAGTAATAGGAATTCTCCTAAGAGTGAGCTTGCTCAATTAACTTAGGATCAGAGATAATTTTTTTTTGGGCGATGAATGATGGTTAATTGACATTGTCGTAGTAATTCATTTAGTTATCTCGGTTATAGTGACAGGGCTCGATGTATTATATTTAGATATTATTATTATTTCGCAGAAAGGCACGTTTCTTCACGCTTTTTCCTTATAACAATAAAAAGTCCCATTAATTTAATGATTAATACTTATTACTCCCATTTGCTAGTGGGTGTCGTAAGCGATTTTTGGTAAATTCCTGAGGTTGCCTGGAAGAAATTTCTACATAGTAATATGGTCGCCATTTGTTATCCACTTTTTGATAATTATGTTTTGTATATTTTGATTGTCTTTTCTTATACAATAAACTATATTATTATTATTATGTACTGCAATGGATTTTAAAACCCTTTATAATATGTATGAACATATTGCTAATTATTTAAATCTATGCATCGTCCATTAAGAATTACAAACCCACACATATTTAATGTTTGGTGTTATTGTTGTTGCAAGAGTAATAATAATAATAACAGCGACCATTACATTATCGCTAACGTATAACCCGTCACGTCATTTGACGCGGAGCTTTCGCACTTCAATGACACCGCAACGCTATTACCAAGTCGGTGGAAGAATAATTAATTCTAAGCACAACATCTCGACTAACTTAAAAAAGCTCTCAGGGTGCGTTAGTCATTACTTGCATATTTTTTTGTTTCGATACTACGATTACCAATTGTTTTGGTTTTCTCGGACAGTCCACGATTCGTGCATCATCTTAATGATGATGAATGTGAAAGTTTGTGTGATCTGAATATTTTTTACAAAGGTAAATTCTTTAAAAGAAATAACACTATGCTATAATTGCTATAAATAATATTTAAAATCGTTGTTTATATACACGGTGAACTGATCCGAATTAAAATCAGAAGAATCGAGTTCGAAGTTCGGGAATCGAATTCGGTTTCAAAGACGGTGACGGGCTCACTCACGGGCCTATTACTTTGTTCTCAATAAGCTACTGTGAAATGGGGGTTTAAAGGATTGAAAGGTTCTAGACTACTTCAGTCGTGGACGTGAGATTTTTATCGACTTCTACAAAAGGATGAAATTTTGTATGATATGATTTCGGTTGTATGTTTTTTCCTTTAATTTTCTATGGACAAAATTTCTTCAGAATACAGAACATTTATTCAACGTAATTCGATACAATATACTATACTATAATATTTTGAAATTCATTACTGCACACTTGTACATATTTCCTTTATTTTTATTTATAGCCATTCATCATCATCATAACAGCCTATCCGAAGTCCACTTCTGTATATAGGCATCCCCCAAAGATTGCAACATAGAGCGGTCCTTTGCCATCTGCATTCATCAACTCCTCGCCACATTATGCAGGTCGTCGTTTCATTTCGTGGGGGGTCGTCCTATGCTGCTTTTGCCACTAGTTATAAATTAATAAATATAAATGAATATACATGAATATATACAAGTGTTAGTCATGTTATAAAGTCACGATAGTCGAGTGGTTGGGTGGTCTGAATTTCGAGTCAAGAGACCCGAGTCAGATCCCCAAGTGGCAGGCTCGTACCAATGGGTTTTTCAAAAACATGTATACGAATTATATCGTTGGCTTGGACATAAAGACGACCTATCACGTTGTCCCGAAAATATCTTCGGTGGAAAAGACCTCTGTCTACCCCTGTCTACTTGTCTACCCTGAATTGCGTGAAGATATTTATTTATTTATATTTTTTTGATTTGGTGAAGATATGCATTTCGCAATACTGGGGTAGCCAGAGATCAATATAATTAAGTTCTTTCATAACATATTTCACCGATACTTACTTTGACAACGTGACAGATGGCGAGCCTTTCACCGTCTTCATGCTAAAGCCAACGATATAAATCCAAATAAATGTTTGAAAAAACTCATTGATACGTATATCTAGAGACCTCTAAGAGATCGAATCGATCGAGAGGATCTTCACTCCTATCGGTCTTAGACTTGAATTCCGATCACCAAACTATTCGGTTTTCGTGACTCAGTAAATTATAAATTATGAATGAAATTATTATAATAGATATCCTACAATAAGCGCATTTGACATTTGTTTTAAATTTGGACAAATGCTGATTATGGAATTAAGCTTGGTTAATCGTGTTCTTGTAGCTTTTTTAAAAAACCATTGCGTACATTACAACTATTAAAGAGAATATTTCAAGGTTATGTTTGACAATTAAATTTATTAAATTTCTTTGAGGGTTTTTTTAGAGATTCCGATGAAGGTTCTATTATCCTGAATTATAGTAACACATTTTTGGCAACATCACACTAGATGGTATTTTTTCGCGCGCCCTCGCGACTTGGCCAGAGGGTGATTTATGATAAAATTTAGAAGCGGCCTTTTAATATCAACGAGCCTTTTAACTCTCGGCCCTTTGTAGATGCCGATCCTGAGATAACCTAATTAACAAACGTTATGTATCATTGGGCATTGAGCGTGCAAATATGACAATTTATTTATGAAGAGGTGTTGCAAAAGTTGTTATGTATGTGCCTACTCTACTTAATGTATGTTTGTGTCAATGTATTATTAATTCATTTAATCTCATCCGCGTCAGTAATTAAAAACGAATTTACTGCTGCGTGGTATCGGCCAAGAATCTACTATCCCGTGTTTTCCTATGTATTTCGTAAGGGACGATTTAATGACAACTATATTCACTTCACTACACTTCGCAGCCACAAGAGGCATTGTAAAAAGAGTTATGTCTATGCCGATAATATAGAAAAATTGTCTAATCTTTCTATATTATTTCGTTACGTTGTATTGTGGTATAGTATATAGTTCCAATAATAGTGTCAAGAAGCTTTTGAAGTAGCAATTGCTTCGAATAACCATTATATGTAAGTATTGTTTGTATACTCGTATTTTATTTAAATATTTGTATGGAGATTTTATTTTAATAAAGTACTTATTATATTCAATTTATATATCATAATAGTACTGAAGTCACGATAACCGAGTGCTTGGCTGGTCGGAATTTCGAGTCAAGAGACCCGAGTTCGATCCCCAGGTGGCAGGCTCGTACCAATGGGTTTTTCAGAAACTTATGTACGAATTATATCGTTGGCTTGGACATAAAGACGGCGACGGGCTCACCACCTGTCACGTCCCAAAAATATCTTCGGTGGAGGGCGGGTCGAAGGGACTTCTGTCTACCCAACTTGACATTGGGAATTGCGTGAAGATATTTATTTATTTATTTTATAATTATGATATGATTATGTACCTGCCTACATTTTACAGAAGAGAATGCCACAATGAATTAAGGTGGCCCTTTGTATTTAAATGTTTACAAATAAGGATAAATAAATAATAAAAAACACTCTGACCGTGGTTAATCCTGTCCTTCTGGAAATAGGTATACCAGACCAAAATTGCTCAGTCCGATGACGGGCATCAGCGTAAGTGTGATGTGCCGTAATACGATCGCAAATCCAAGCATGACTATTGGTCTGGTTAAAAAAAATAAATAAATACATATTTAGATAGGGACAACATCACATACATTGTTCCGATCCAAATATAAAATGTTAAAGCACTTGAGGTATGGGAGTGGGAAACAACGAAGGCACCAACAGGTCGTCAAAATTGCGATGTACACAAGGTTGTCAAATCAAATTAAATAATTTTTTCGTTGATCGAGTATTTTTTTAGATCTCCATCTTCTATCGGACAAGAAGAAGGAATTCCTTTAACGGGAGAGAAATTCCGTTGGTATCCTCTTTTACTGGTCAATCTTATTTTATGACGATACAATATTAATATATGTTATTTTTCTGTTGTCTTGTGTTATCATTCCCAAAGGTTTCTGTTATTAAGGCAGGTTCTATTACGTTAGAGTCCTTAATCTCTTTTTTAAGATTCCCACGGGACGAAAGGAGGTGATAATATTTTTACGCCAATACCTGACGGGATTGGAAAGAAAAAGTTTATGTAAATTCCTCCCAATTTTACGTATTCATGTAATAAACCTATAAATTATATCAACTGTGGTATTGAAAATCAATAACTATTTTTAGTTTCGGTTCAATCACCTTCTCGCTCCATCTGAACTCCACAAACGGTATCGAAACAAAAAAAATGTTTCTCGCCTCCGTCTCGACTTTTTTGTGCAGTTTTTTTCCCAAACTTTTGACACGATTATTGACAATCCCCAGGTGGCAGGCTCGTACCAATGGGTTTTCAGAAACTTATGTACGAATTATATCGTTGGCTTGGACATAAAGACGGCGACGGGCTCACCACCTGTCACGTCCCAAAAATATCTTCGGTGGAGGGCGGGTCGAAGGGACTTAAATGTCTAGACTAGACCTCTGTCTACCCAACTTGACATTGGGAATTGCGTGAAGATATTTATTTATTTATTTTATAATTATGATATGATTATGTACCTGCCTACATTTTACAGAAGAGAATGCCACAATGAATTAAGGTGGCCCTTTGTATTTAAATGTTTACAAATAAGGATAAATAAATAATAAAAAACACTCTGACCGTGGTTAATCCTGTCCTTCTGGAAATAGGTATACCAGACCAAAATTGCTCAGTCCGATGACGGGCATCAGCGTAAGTGTGATGTGCCGTAATACGATCGCAAATCCAAGCATGACTATTGGTCTGGTTAAAAAAAATAAATAAATACATATTTAGATAGGGACAACATCACATACATTGTTCCGATCCAAATATAAAATGTTAAAGCACTTGAGGTATGGGAGTGGGAAACAACGAAGGCACCAACAGGTCGTCAAAATTGCGATGTACACAAGGTTGTCAAATCAAATTAAATAATTTTTTCGTTGATCGAGTATTTTTTTAGATCTCCATCTTCTATCGGACAAGAAGAAGGAATTCCTTTAACGGGAGAGAAATTCCGTTGGTATCCTCTTTTACTGGTCAATCTTATTTTATGACGATACAATATTAATATATGTTATTTTTCTGTTGTCTTGTGTTATCATTCCCAAAGGTTTCTGTTATTAAGGCAGGTTCTATTACGTTAGAGTCCTTAATCTCTTTTTAAGATTCCCACGGGACGAAAGGAGGTGATAATATTTTTACGCCAATACCTGACGGGATTGGAAAGAAAAAGTTTATGTAAATTCCTCCCAATTTTACGTATTCATGTAATAAACCTATAAATTATATCAACTGTGGTATTGAAAATCAATAACTATTTTTAGTTTCGGTTCAATCACCTTCTCGCTCCATCTGAACTCCACAAACGGTATCGAAACAAAAAAAATGTTTCTCGCCTCCGTCTCGACTTTTTTGTGCAGTTTTTTTCCCAAACTTTTGACACGATTATTGACAATATATTTTTTTCTGAACAATTCTACAAGATCGTGTTGCTTTTTAAGTGTTGAGTTAGGCATCTTATAAAATATTGTGTTCGCTATTTGTTTGTCAGGAACTATATCCGCGTCTACATTTAATTTCCCAAGGGATCTTTCATTATCCAGAGTAAAATGTAGCCTCTGTAAAGCCCCAATGTAACAAAACGAAATACGTGTTTCTCGTCTTTCTCATAGGAATTGTGTATTTTTCAGAGATAAAGCTATCCTATATGTTAATTCAAGTCAAGCTTTCCCTGTGCAAAATTACAGGTGTAGATAGTTTTAGTTAATATGAACATATTAGTTTTTCCATACCATACCTGTGTGATAACCACCACGAAAAATAACAAAATAAAATTAAGCAATCTTGTGACGGGCAGTATCGTTAACGATGCGGTATTGCGATCGCCAATCCGCTTACCACGCGTGGCGATTACAGCAAATCAAGGCAGCAAATTGAATGCAGAAAAATTGTACGATTTATATCGTTGGCTCGGAAATATAGACAGCTACAGACATAGAGGGCGCCTGACATGTTGCCCCAAAAATGTGTTCGTTGAAAGGTGGGTCGAAAAGAACTTCATTGTTTAGACTTCTGTCAAACGAGAGGCCTATGTCCTGCAGTGGACTTTCACAGGTCGTATAGTTATATAAGTAGTAGCAGATTCCGGCCTGTGTAAGGAATTTGGCTTTATAATAAATTTTTTTCGTAAAGAATATCGACTAAATACGACACAGTAACAATATATACAGGTCTTTGTATTTAGACGCATGAAATTTAAATAAAATAAATATCTTCACGCAATTCCCAATACAGTGGTAGACAGAGGTATAGTCTAGACAATTAAGTCCCTTCGACCCACCTTCCACCAAAGACATTTTCGGGACAAGTGGTTAGCCCGTCGTCGTCTCCAACGGTAAATTCGTACATAAGTTTTTTTTAAAAACCCATTGGTACAAGCCTGATATCTGGGGATCGAACTCGGGTCTCTTGACTCAAAAAATGCATGAAATAAAATAGTATTTACATCTTCACGCATTTCCCAATTATGGGGTAGTCAGAGGTATAGACACAAATTAAACCGGAGTTTATTTCGGATAACGTGACAGGTGGTAAGCCTGCTGCTGTCAAACTTCGTTTCGGTAAAACTCATTGGTATGTACCTAATTTCCTCCTGATGACTAAACACGGGTCTTCTGATTCGAATTCTAATCACCCACCGGAGGTCACACTCCCTCCCCAATCCTGGGCACTAAGGAGGCAACGCATCTGCTATGCCTCTGGCATTGCGGGTACCCGCGGCGGCGTAATCACTTACCACGCGTGGCGATTACAGCAAATCAAGGCAGCAAATTGAATGCAGAAAAATTGTACGATTTATATCGTTGGCTCGGAAATATAGACAGCTACAGACATAGAGGGCGCCTGACATGTTGCCCCAAAAATGTGTTCGTTGAAAGGTGGGTCGAAAAGAACTTCATTGTTTAGACTTCTGTCAAACGAGAGGCCTATGTCCTGCAGTGGACTTTCACAGGTCGTATAGTTATATAAGTAGTAGCAGATTCCGGCCTGTGTAAGGAATTTGGCTTTATAATAAATTTTTTTCGTAAAGAATATCGACTAAATACGACACAGTAACAATATATACAGGTCTTTGTATTTAAATGTTTACAAATAAGGATAAATAAATAATAAAAAACACTCTGACCGTGGTTAATCCTGTCCTTCTGGAAATAGGTATACCAGACCAAAATTGCTCAGTCCGATGACGGGCATCAGCGTAAGTGTGATGTGCCGTAATACGATCGCAAATCCAAGCATGACTATTGGTCTGGTTAAAAAATAAATACATATTTAGATAGGGACAACATCACATACATTGTTCCGATCCAAATATAAAATGTTAAAGCACTTGAGGTATGGGAGTGGGAAACAACGAAGGCACCAACAGGTCGTCAAAATTGCGATGTACACAAGGTTGTCAAATCAAATTAAATAATTTTTTCGTTGATCGAGTATTTTTTTAGATCTCCATCTTCTATCGGACAAGAAGAAGGAATTCCTTTAACGGGAGAGAAATTCCGTTGGTATCCTCTTTTACTGGTCAATCTTATTTTATGACGATACAATATTAATATATGTTATTTTTCTGTTGTCTTGTGTTATCATTCCCAAAGGTTTCTGTTATTAAGGCAGGTTCTATTACGTTAGAGTCCTTAATCTCTTTTTAAGATTCCCACGGGACGAAAGGAGGTGATAATATTTTTACGCCAATACCTGACGGGATTGGAAAGAAAAAGTTTATGTAAATTCCTCCCAATTTTACGTATTCATGTAATAAACCTATAAATTATATCAACTGTGGTATTGAAAATCAATAACTATTTTTAGTTTCGGTTCAATCACCTTCTCGCTCCATCTGAACTCCACAAACGGTATCGAAACAAAAAAAATGTTTCTCGCCTCCGTCTCGACTTTTTTGTGCAGTTTTTTTCCCAAACTTTTGACACGATTATTGACAATATATTTTTTTCTGAACAATTCTACAAGATCGTGTTGCTTTTTAAGTGTTGAGTTAGGCATCTTATAAAATATTGTGTTCGCTATTTGTTTGTCAGGAACTATATCCGCGTCTACATTTAATTTCCCAAGGGATCTTTCATTATCCAGAGTAAAATGTAGCCTCTGTAAAGCCCCAATGTAACAAAACGAAATACGTGTTTCTCGTCTTTCTCATAGGAATTGTGTATTTTTCAGAGATAAAGCTATCCTATATGTTAATTCAAGTCAAGCTTTCCCTGTGCAAAATTACAGGTGTAGATAGTTTTAGTTAATATGAACATATTAGTTTTTCCATACCATACCTGTGTGATAACCACCACGAAAAATAACAAAATAAAATTAAGCAATCTTGTGACGGGCAGTATCGTTAACGATGCGGTATTGCGATCGCCAATCCGCTTACCACGCGTGGCGATTACAGCAAATCAAGGCAGCAAATTGAATGCAGAAAAATTGTACGATTTATATCGTTGGCTCGGAAATATAGACAGCTACAGACATAGAGGGCGCCTGACATGTTGCCCCAAAAATGTGTTCGTTGAAAGGTGGGTCGAAAAGAACTTCATTGTTTAGACTTCTGTCAAACGAGAGGCCTATGTCCTGCAGTGGACTTTCACAGGTCGTATAGTTATATAAGTAGTAGCAGATTCCGGCCTGTGTAAGGAATTTGGCTTTATAATAAATTTTTTTCGTAAAGAATATCGACTAAATACGACACAGTAACAATATATACAGGTCTTTGTATTTAAATGTTTACAAATAAGGATAAATAAATAATAAAAAACACTCTGACCGTGGTTAATCCTGTCCTTCTGGAAATAGGTATACCAGACCAAAATTGCTCAGTCCGATGACGGGCATCAGCGTAAGTGTGATGTGCCGTAATACGATCGCAAATCCAAGCATGACTATTGGTCTGGTTAAAAAATAAATACATATTTAGATAGGGACAACATCACATACATTGTTCCGATCCAAATATAAAATGTTAAAGCACTTGAGGTATGGGAGTGGGAAACAACGAAGGCACCAACAGGTCGTCAAAATTGCGATGTACACAAGGTTGTCAAATCAAATTAAATAATTTTTTCGTTGATCGAGTATTTTTTTAGATCTCCATCTTCTATCGGACAAGAAGAAGGAATTCCTTTAACGGGAGAGAAATTCCGTTGGTATCCTCTTTTACTGGTCAATCTTATTTTATGACGATACAATATTAATATATGTTATTTTTCTGTTGTCTTGTGTTATCATTCCCAAAGGTTTCTGTTATTAAGGCAGGTTCTATTACGTTAGAGTCCTTAATCTCTTTTAAGATTCCACGGGACGAAAGGAGGTGATAATATTTTTACGCCAATACCTGACGGCATTGGAAAGAAAAGTTTATGTAAATTCCTCCCAATTTTACGTATTCATGTAATAAACCTATAAATTATATCAACTGTGGTATTGAAAATCAATAACTATTTTTAGTTTCGGTAAAACTCATTGGTATGTACCTAATTTCCTCCTGATGACTAAACACGGGTCTTCTGATTCGAATTCTAATCACCCACCGGAGGTCCACACACTCCCTCCCCAATCCTGGGCACTAAGGAGGCAACGCATCTGCTATGCCTCTGGTATTGCAGGTGTTCATGGGCGGCGGTAATCACTTACCACGTGAGCCACCTGCTCGTTTGCCTCCCTTTTCTATAAAAAAAAAAACCCAACGATTCGGCTAACGCGGCTAATTTAAATATTAAAGATTCTTATATAAAATTCACTCTGCTGTATGTAGCCGGGGAAGGCCGCTAGTTACAAACTTTCCTGTTAAGTTTATAACGCTACGACGCTTCGCAGTTCGACTATATTTTTTAAGTAACTCGTTACGCCCTCTCAGTATCTCCTGACTGTATGTTCTGTATATTTGTCACCCGACTCAGATCTTTATTTAAAAATGGTAATGTATAACGTAACACATATCAATTATTTGCGGCCGTTTGATTTCGCCGGCGCAATTTATAAAGGTGAGATTTTTAATAATACTCATTCATCGTTGAATTGGTGTATAATTCAAATCTCTTTCTCTGTATCATCGTAATTTACATACGCTAAATAAAAAGCGGTGTCATCACAAAAGACATTTTCGGGACAAGTGGTTAGCCCGTCGTCGTCTCCAACGGTAAATTCGTACATAAGTTTTTTAAAACCCATTGGTACAAGCCTGATATCTGGGGATCGAACTCGGGTCTCTTGACTCAAAAATGCATGAAATAAAATAGTATTTACATCTTCACGCATTTCCCAATTATGGGGTAGTCAGAGGTATAGACACAAATTAAACCGGAGTTTATTTCGGATAACGTGACAGGTGGTAAGCCTGCTGCTGTCAAACTTCGTTTCGGTAAAACTCATTGGTATGTACCTAATTTCCTCCTGATGACTAAACACGGGTCTTCTGATTCGAATTCTAATCACCCACCGGAGGTCCACACACCCTCCCCAATCCTGGGGGCACTAAGGGAGGCAACGCATCTGCTATGCCTCTGGTATTGCGGGTGTTCATGGGCGGCGGTAATCACTTACCACGTGAGCCACCTGCTCGTTTGCCTCCCTTTTCTATAAAAAAAAAAACCCAACGATTCGGCTAACGCGGCTAATTTAAATATTAAAGATTCTTATATAAAATTCACTGTGCTGTATGTAGCCGGGGAAGGCCGCTAGTTACAAACTTTCCTGTTAAGTTTATAACGCTACGACGCTTCGCAGTTCGACTATATTTTTTAAGTAACTCGTTACGCCCTCTCAGTATCTCCTGACTGTATGTTCTGTATATTTGTCACCCGACTCAGATCTTTGTATTTAGACGCATGAAATTTAAATAAAATAAATATCTTCACGCAATTCCCAATACAGTGGTAGACAGAGGTATAGTCTAGACAATTAAGTCCCTTCGACCCACCTTCCACCAAAGACATTTTCGGGACAAGTGGTTAGCCCGTCGTCGTCTCCAACGGTAAATTCGTACATAAGTTTTTTTTAAAAACCCATTGGTACAAGCCTGATATCTGGGGATCGAACTCGGGTCTCTTGACTCAAAAAATGCATGAAATAAAATAGTATTTACATCTTCACGCATTTCCCAATTATGGGGTAGTCAGAGGTATAGACACAAATTAAACCGGAGTTTATTTCGGATAACGTGACAGGTGGTAAGCCTGCTGCTGTCAAACTTCGTTTCGGTAAAACTCATTGGTATGTACCTAATTTCCTCCTGATGACTAAACACGGGTCTTCTGATTCGAATTCTAATCACCCACCGGAGGTCCACACACTCCCCTCCCCCAATCCTGGGGGGGGGGGCACTAAGGGAGGCAACGCATCTGCTATGCCTCTGGTATTGCGGGTGTTCATGGGCGGCGGTAATCACTTACCACGTGAGCCACCTGCTCGTTTGCCTCCCTTTTCTATAAAAAAAAAAACCCAACGATTCGGCTAACGCGGCTAATTTAAATATTAAAGATTCTTATATAAAATTCACTCTGCTGTATGTAGCCGGGGAAGGCCGCTAGTTACAAACTTTCCTGTTAAGTTTATAACGCTACGACGCTTCGCAGTTCGACTATATTTTTTAAGTAACTCGTTACGCCCTCTCAGTATCTCCTGACTGTATGTTCTGTATATTTGTCACCCGACTCAGATCTTTATTTAAAAATGGTAATGTATAACGTAACACATATCAATTATTTGCGGCCGTTTGATTTCGCCGGCGCAATTTATAAAGGTGAGATTTTTAATAATACTCATTCATCGTTGAATTGGTGTATAATTCAAATCTCTTTCTCTGTATCATCGTAATTTACATACGCTAAATAAAAAAGCGGTGTCATCACAAAAGACATTTGGAAGCAATATAAACATAATATCAATTTAAATTCCTTGTTAGTGAGACGAAAGCCGACATTATACCTGAATGGGGTGGTTTACGATTGGCCGAGCGATGGACCAATGGGGAGCGATGCGGTGCGTGCCGGTCCGTCGGGCGAGCACGTTCGGCGGGCGGGCGGGCCGACGGACAGGCTCTCCTCGCCTCAGTTACTCTTCACACCTCGTACCGAAGTGACGTGATCGACGCCCGCGTTCTATTCCCATTCACACACAAGTCCAATTTTAAATTCAACCATATAAGTGACTATGCCGCGACCCTCGCGTGAATCATATGGTGATCAAAAACCTCCTTACTCGTACATCTCGCTTACGGCGATGGCGATTTGGAGCTCGCCGGAGCGCATGCTACCACTGTCGGAGATCTACCGATTCATCACGGACCGGTTCCCGTACTACCGTCGCAACACGCAGCGCTGGCAGAACTCGCTGCGGCACAATCTGTCCTTTAATGACTGCTTCGTGAAAGTGCCGCGGCGTCCGGACCGGCCCGGCAAAGGCGCTTACTGGACGTTACATCCGCAAGCTTTCGACATGTTCGAAAATGGCTCGCTACTGCGTCGCCGGAAGCGCTTCAAGTTGCAAAAAGGAGAGAAAGATAATCTAAATGCGGAATTAGCTGCTCTGGCCAGTTTTAACAGAGCATTCTTGGCTCGTCAGGCTGGCGCTCCGCCGCCGCCGCCGGTTTTACCTACAGCCAGTTTGTATACACCACCCATGTGTCCCCAACTAAGTCCAGAGCCCGCGGAATTACCTGAGGTAGCGGCGATAACTATGTTGCCAAGAGAGAGACCACGTAGAGCGTTCACGATTGACGCATTATTGGAGCCGGAGCCGCCACGGTCGCCTCCGTCGCCGACAATGCCTCGGCTAAGCCTTGCGATGCCTTCTCCATATATGTTAGCAGCTCAGAGGTACCACGCCGAGTTGCTCCAGGCCGCAGCGCACGTGCTGCGACCATGCTATTTACCTCCACCGCCACTGCCGGTCGCGTGACACCAGAACGCACTTCCTATATGCTCCGATGTCTTGTGCAATGTTAGATTGTAAGTACCTACCAAACTCTTTTTAAAAGACTCATATTCTCATTCCTGTTGTCACTCCTCAAAGTACTGAATAGGTAAATTAGTGATAGATTCATTGTATAATTATATAGCTTGAACGGAAATTTGTACGGCTTTTTACCGTGTTTATGAGCGCTGCGTAGAGGGCCGCGTTGCGACGAGGCCTAAATTATGTTAAATTACAACTAAATGGCCCTACGCATAAGTGAACGAACGATTTCTGCCTCAAAACTTTCCTCTGTAGAATAATATAGAGATCTCACTTGTATATATTTTTAGTTGAAGATCATCATAGGTTAATTATTTATTTTTTATGAATATAAATTTTTTGATTATGTTCCTGAAATAAAAATAGTGTTGTGTACATTTGAATATTTTAAGTAACTGAAAATACATTTGTGATTTTTATGCTGTTTGCATATTTTTAAACACTAAATTTCAAACCGTATTATTAAGGATTGTTATTTATTTTATCATAAACTAAGATTACGTTTTATTGTTGCTATTATAGACAATATCCACTGTTGTAAATATTGTTTTCATTGTTATTATTTCTACTAGATATATTAAATGGAATAATTACATTATGAAAATTGGTTTTATTATGACAAACATCTTGGTTACCCATCAGAAATTTGTAGTGTTCAATAAATAATTAATTCGAGCATTGTCTGCTTTAAGGTTTTTATGGTTAAAATTTCACAATAAACATAATGTATGTTGCAACTGTCTAGCAATGTTATATGATCGCTTAGTTTTGTCAACTTCAAGACTTCTTTTTCAGTACATAAAAAAGGAGTCTTGTGTGTTTTAATAAACTTAGTGTTAAGGGGTTCCGCCTTACCGTTTTATTATGACTCGTAAGCAATTCTTTGGTAGTATTGACTGCTGGGTGGATGTTAATAATTTTTAAAACTCTCACTCCTGCCATTTGACACCGGTTCCCATTTTATCAACATGTCAAAACATTTGAAAATTTAGATGCGAGCATCAAAAGGCTTTTTCGTTATTTTAATTCACCGTTTGGAGACTAGCAATGTTTTTTTAACTTCTCTAATACTCCTTCTGTAGTCCTCAATGTTTCAATTATCTTGTTTCTTATACCATTTAAAATGTTGAGCGATGACAAAATAGGATATGATCATATAGATTTTATAAGTCAGTAGTATTAGTAGTTACCAATATAAAATCACTATTTTTGCTTGTAATTTATGTATACAAGTAGAGATTAAATAATATATTGTTTTACTAATATAATTTACTATTAGATGGTTTCTTATCTTTTACCTGTAACTTATACTGTTATAAATGTTCATCCTATTTAGAGTATTTAAGCCGTCGTGGGGGGCGCAGGATGAAAGGTGAAATGTATGGTAAAAAGCGGCCGCGGAGGTGGTCTGTTTCACGGTGTAACGTGGCGCAACGGAGCTCATTTGTGCTCTAATAGAACGTGATATTGCCCGTGTTGGACACTTGCCGACTCATCCACCTCCTTATTGGATACCGTAACTGGGAGAATTTATGGAATTTCGACCCTTTTTAGCTGCTTCCGTTACATTTACAGAACACATAATGTATACTGATCGGATTAGAGTGTTTTTAATATTTTGACAAAATCGTATAATCTGTTTTTTTTTCATTTGAATGCAAATTAATGTGTAATATCAAGTTTATGGTTTATCGTTGGATATTGAAGAGGAGGGAATATAGATTGCTCCATTTGTATAAATAAAAAAGTAACAATGAAATTTTTTAATATAGACAATTAAAATTCTGTGTTTGTAGCCACGGCTGAAGAAGCCTTAAAAATTTAATAGGAATTTTTCTTTTTTATTACAAGGATAACATAGGAAAATTTTTCTTCTTACCACCCATTGTCCTAGACACGGTAGCATGAGAGAACAGAGCGTCGAGATCCTCACATTTATCTTTTTTGTTTCTTGATATAAGGCTCATAATTTTTGGAGTATCCCATTATTCCTGAACCTTTCTTTTTCTCAATTGTCAGTAGTTAGTGTGTATTCTGTTTTACGATATTGACGACGATTAAATATTGACGAAGCTAAATTTTATGTGTACTGCCAAACTCCGGCCAAACTAAATAACAAGGTTCTTTGTTGAAATCGTTGTCTGTGACAGGTTTGTGTTCAGTATTGGACTTTTAATGCTCAGCAAATGAGAAGAAGTGCTTGTTTATTCACTTACAGTTGTTTTGGTGAAAAAAAATATGTATACTTAATAAATAAATAAATAAATACATACGTAGATAGGGTCAATATCACACACATTGCTCTAATCTCAAAGTAAGCAGCTTAAGCATTTGTATTATGGAATCAGAAACAACGAAGGTAACACAAACTCTGGGTGTTTGTGTTTCTTTCGTTGTTTCTGATTCCAGAGAAAATGTTGAAAGTGTTTTCTACATTGACCCGGCCGGGAATCGAACTCGGGGTCTCAGTGCTCTCGGGTCAGCTTCAGAGGAACACCATGAAAACCGGTGGGTCGAAAAACTCGTCCACAGCAGTCGTCGTATCTTAATACTTTTTCATACGTCGAACTTAATAAGTCGTATTAAAGACTTTAAAAGCTATTATATAGGGTAAAAGTCATAAATACTTTTAGCGCTTTTGCACCGCCGAACCAAGAAGCTGAAAAAGTATTCTCTTAGCAGTCACTTAAATTTACTAAGATATACTTTTTTTAATCAACCCGAATTATTAACTGACTTAAACAAAGAGGAGGTTCTCAATTCAATTGTGTTTGTTAACTCATAAATCTATCATATGTAAAACCGATTTCGAAAATTGATTTTTGTTTGTTCTTTATACCCTACTTCCATTTAGGTTCTATTATCACCACCTCATCATATCACATCATTTTATCGTATACCTATATATACGCACTTACGTAGGTAAATTGTATTTAATGAGAAATAAAAAAAAAAAATCTACTATCACGGGCAGGATATGAACCCGTGAGCTGGCATACCACGGCAACGCTCTTTCAGAGCCTCCGTGTCCTACACGCCTCATTAATTTTTTTGAATTTCTCTTTAATTCAATAACAAAAAGTTCAGCACAACTAACAAACTTACTTTGCTTTAAAATTTCAATAGAATTCAATAGCACAAATTGTTTTTACCTTCAATAACATTGTAACACATAAGTAGTGATCGTTACGCGCTTACGTGTTGTGTAAACTGATGTAGTAAAATACATTCAATTTCCGAATACTTCGAATTACTGCAGGTATTATAATAGTACAGAATTTCAAGATGTAATTAGTGAAAAATAAAAAAAGTTATAACTTTATGTGGATATGGTAAAATTCGTCAGGCAGGGTAAGCTTCATAACTTTGTTGAAGGAAACAAACCGGTGGCGAAAAATTGATTAAAATCTTTTTAATTGATTAAAATTTATTTGGTATGTTTTAAGTTAGTAGTCACGATAGCCGAGTGGTTGGGTGGTCGGAATTTCGAGTCAAAAGACCCGAGTTCTATCCTCAAGTGGCAGGCTCGGACCAATGGGTTTTTCAAAAGCTTATGTACGACCTATATCGTTGGCTTGGACATATGGGCGGCGACGGGCTCAACACCTGTTACGTTGTCCCGAAAATGTCTTCGGAGGAAGGTGGGTCAAAGTGACTTAATTGTCTAGACTAGACCTCTGTCTATCCCTGTATAGGGAATTGCGTGAAGATATTTTATATTTTTATTTTTTATGTTTTAAGTTTGTTGTCCATGTCACTGTTGCGTCCTAAGGGTTTTACACTTCCTTGTTTCTTACGATGCCTACGTTATATGTTTTATTATTTAGATTTGAGAATTAAAGGAAGTCACGATAGCTGAGTGGTTGGGTGGTCGGAATTTCGAGTCAAGAGACCCGAGTTCGATCCCCAGGTGGCAGGCTCGTACCATTGTATAAAAAACTGACGTACTAATTGAATTGTATGTAAAAACCTGTCACGTTGCTCCGAAAATATCTTCGGTGGAAGGTGGGTCGAAGAGACTTAATTATCTAGACTAGTCCTCTGTCTACCTCTGCATTGGGAATTGCGTGAAGATATTCATTATATTTATTTTAGAATTAAAGCTTATACTTCCCAAAATACCACCAAATTTTGTAACTTTGTAACAATTTCTTACATTATATATGATATTAATTTATATGAAAAAAAATAAATATACCTAATGATCAAAGCTGACCACTGACTTTTAATTTTAATTAAAGAAGTTGAATAAAATGTGATTTAAAGTCACATAAAGTTAGTTTGTCCCCAGATATTAAAATCATAATTTATTTTCGAAAAATAATATTTAGCTTACAAAAACATACTTAAAAAAATTTTATCACCTTCAAAAAGCACACAACTTTCTTAGCAAGACTTGTAACTCATTAATTTAAATTGATTATTCTAATAAGCATTGCTTTAAATCGGCGCCAAGTGTTAATAAATTTATATTATTTAACATAACCACCTTTAACCAGATCAGTAAGTAGTAATTAATAAGTTTAACTAAAAAATTTATTTATTATTATTTTTGAAGGCGGTTAAATTAAAAAAAAAGTTTTCATTAATATTTTTAGTTTAGGAAAAACGTAATTCTGAGTAAGTAGTGAATGAATTGAGGGGATAAACTTGGCGAGGCCCATACCTAACAGTAGGTGAAGCCGCTAATCTTAATGATGATGATAATCAGTACGATGTGCGTTAATTTGTGAAACTATTAAACGCCCACTTCGGCTCTTATCATTCAATACCTAATATGTTTCCGGCAGTATCTGTAATACACTATTTGTGTGTTTTATTGCCTAACTCCTTACCGTTAAGGAGTGGTAAGCAGTGGTTTCTATTATCAGTGTAGTAACAGTAACTAATTCCAAGGTGCAATACTGAAAATACTTAACTATCTGTTCGCCTCCATTGTCATTCCATAACAATAGTCGATCGGTTAATTCTATATTGTTTGTTTTACAAAAGCCTTTTTCATTACCTTCAGCATTCTTCAACATTTATTAGCATTTTGCCAATAAATATTGAAGAATGATAAAGGAAATATCTAAAAAACCTTATCATGAAAACATGGGCATGTTAATCTCTGTATCTTCATGATCTTATTTATTTATCTTCGCGCATTATCTCTGACAAAGTCAAAAGTTACGATCTTTACATACCTCTTATATTTCTATCAGATTCATATTTTTTTCATAAACTCTTTAATTTCATCGTATCGAATTGATTTCAATTAATTATGAATAGTTTAACAAAAATAATAATAATATTCTTTATTGTACACCAGATTAGAAAAGACAAAAAAAAAATTAAAAAACATAATTAACAAAAATTGGATAACAAAAGGCGAACTTATTGCTATATAGCAATTTCTTCCAGGCAACCACAGGAATTTACCAAAAAGAAAACAGTTAATGGGTAGGATGTACATATAACATGACAAAAAAAAACATGCCTTATAAGTAACCATTAGGGCAAAGGGAAATATGAGAGGAAAAGAAATATTGTCATAGAGAGGAGTTAAAGGGAGAGAGATAATATTCTTTGACTTGTTTTTTCAAAGAATCTATGCTTTTAGCAAGTTTTATATACATAGGTAAAGAATTCCACAGTTTAACAGCAACAGCAGTAAAAGATTTATGATAGAAATTAGAGGATCGCATAGGATTTTTGAGGAAGAGGTTTTCATTAGAACGTAGAGAAAGGGTATGGGAGGAACAATATTAACTAATGAAACTTAATACAACATAAAACAAATAATTTGCCGCCAAAAAAAGAGTGCCGGCACACCGGTTTTCATTCGCCATCTTTGAGGTTATGAACGTAGAAAAACCACTGTTTCTATATTTTCTCTAGAGTGTGGGTGTGTGTGGTGTCTTTCTTTTTTTCAATACAAATACCATAAGTGGTTTAGCGGCTTACTTTGGGATCAGAGCAATGTATGTGATGTTTTTCCTATCCATGTAACTATAATTTAAAAGTCCAAAAAAGGACATATTTTACATTATTCATGGAATTTTTAAACATGTAGGCTATGGTGAACTTGTTTTTATCAATAAATGAGATTTTCAAAAAAATAGAAAACTAATGTAAATTCAAAATTCTAGGCAAAAGGTAAAAGCAAAATAACGACAAAATGTAAATTCCTAATTGCTACCTAATTAAATTTATACCTAATCATCCTAATTAAGAAAATTTTGTACATTATATAAAAACAATTTAAGCTAGGTATACGATGCGTGGAATACTTTTTAAGAAAGTGTAAGGGTAAATATTCACTCTGTTACTTCAAATATCCCTATACTTGACTTGTCGTGAACACTTGTAATAACAATAGGAAATTGGAAGAGTCAATCTTCCGGATATTGGCCCACCCAAATGTTACAGACTAACTTAGAGGATCAGTATCGCTAATCAAATTCATCGTACTCAAATTTTTTCTAGATAATTTTAAATTGATTACTTTTGTGTTTCTAAAAGGTTCTTGTTACTTTTTAACTTGTTATCTAAACATATCAATAAAATTGGAGAGTCTGCTTGTAATATTGGTATAGCCGCTTTTTACATGTATATGAATATATATACGGTACATATACACCTAAATAAACCTTATTTTTTACAATTTTTGTCTGTTTGTTCTAGCTAATCTCTGTAACGGCTGGACCGATTTTATCGGAACGTTCACTGGCATATAACTAATGTTATAAGGAGTAATTTTAGGCTACTTTTAATTTAGAAAAGTAGTTATGGTTCCGATTAAGAGTTAAACGGCGGCCAAAGCCGCGGGGGGCAGCTAGTTTTATAATAAGTTTTAGTATTTTGTATTACGCCCCCGTGCTCTCATCGCTGCGGTAATGCGGTTAAATTTCTAATATGATGTCGGGAAATATCCTTTTCCCATTCCTCTACGATTGCGACTTTGAGCTTTAGAAGCGTGATCGGAGAAGGATTTCGGTGTCTCACACATCTTCCGATTATGTCTCAAGTATGCTCGATAGGATGGAGGTTTGGGCTGCGTGCTGGCCATTTGATACAGTTAATGTTCACTTATTGCTTATAATACTTGAAGGTAATATTCGCAATTCCATCTGTATGAGGCAGGGCGTTTTCATGCACAAATATAGCACCTTCTCACATTTTTTTAATTAGTAAACATAATCATATAGGATATATTCCACACATCATTCACTAGTTATAGAGCCGTTTTCTATAAGCACCAGCTCCGTGCGACTCTCTGCAGAAATTTCTGCCCATATAATTACGGATCCACCGCCATAGTCCACTTTCTCTTCGATGCAGGTTTACTCGCCTTTTGATTGCAGGAATTGCTCTCCTTGTCTACTTTATACCCTTGTTCTCTCTTCGTGCTTATAGAGTTTATATGTGTATTTAAATCTTGATCCGTCTGAGAACATAACTGTTGACCACGCTTCCTCATTCATTGGTCACAGATGTTTTCACTGTCGGGGTCAAATATGAGATGTAAAAGTCTGTAATTTAAACCTTAAATCCAAACCTGTTCAACTAAAATTCTTCTTAAAATTTACAAGCTAGCATATTAAGCGTATAATTAAAACAAACACATGTCACGTTTAACTATAGGTTTAAACATCAGTTCTAGCATTCATGATATTTATTTGCCCCAGAGTTTTTGTATGTATTTGAAATCAAACAATAAATATTTGTAGAGGCAGCTGTTTCAAAAGGATTATAATCATAACTTGAACTTAAAAAAGTAATCGGTCGTTCTTGGCACTTCTGTTGAGTTTTTGTGGCACAAAAACGTACGAAATACGCTAACCTATAATTTTGTAATTAATATGAAACACATTGTGTCTATCCCTTGGTTACAAGTTCGCTTTTGTAAAATTGTTTTTGACACCATAAATATAATTATCTCTCCTAAAATAGCGTAGGAAATTTGTAACACAATTTAAGAAAAAAAAAAACTCATACATTATGTCATCTCTTTTAAAATTAATTTTATCGTCTGCTTCGGCCCTCAGCTGAGTACATGCCTCGCAGAAAAATTCAATGAATAATTCTTGTAACATCTGACCATACTTATACCATACTGGTTTAACTAGTTGGAAGTAGCATTAGATAGATTCGCGGTAATAATTTTTTTTTTAAATTTGTTTATGTTGTATTTTTTATTTATGTTAACAAGTATTACAAAGAGAAAATGTTTGATTTTCGGTGTGTGTGTTTTTATAGGTAAATTAAAAAGTTCTAAGCTGATTACCTAGAAAGCAATACTAACAGCGACTAACATTGGGCTATACTTTTTTAAAAAAGAACTATATACACACACATATACATATACATATATATATATATATGTATATATATATATATATATATATATATATATATATATATATATATATATATATATATATATATATATATATATATATATATATATATATATATATATATATATATATATATATATATATATATATATATATATATATATATATATATATATATATATATATATATATATATATATATATATATATATATATATATATATATATATATATATATATATATATATATATATATAGTAACTTTATAGGTTAATGAGGTATTGAGGTTTTACCTATTTGATATAATATTTAATAATTTTTAATATTTGTTTAATGCCGTTAAGGCTATGTATTTTATGCCCTACGTAAGATATAAACCATGTTGGTTTCTCATGTCGGTGTCATGTTTGTTTTCTAGTGTTATTCATTATATTTTAATATCTTCACGCACTTCCCAATACTTGGGTAGAGGCCTAGACAGTACATATGATCGGATAATTATTTATTACAGTAATTGTTAAATTAAATACATATAACATTACTAATTTAAGTATCACACTTATATATTGTTTACTTATATTAATTCACAAAAGTGTGAAAACGTAAAAAAGCTGTCATATTTAATTATTGTAAAAATACAAATTTTTTAATTATAACAAATATTTCGTGGCACAGGCATTCTATAATGTTAACAATTTATATTTTTTACGTAACATAGTAGTTCAGAGATTAAATTTCATCGAAATTGGTTGAGCCGTTTAGACGGAGTTTAGTCACATACACATACACACAGAAAAATTGTATATTTTATAGTAAATATCTTTGTAATACTTGTTGAAGTTACGTTCAGGATCAGCTGCACGCGTCACTAGACGTTACGGCGTCCCGCGGTGTAGTTCCGGCGATTGTCTTGTGTTTATTCCCTCCCGCCCCTTAAGCGTTCTCTAATCGATTCACTAACAACATTACTTATTTACTTTTTTTACCTTCACAGAATTTTCTATACTGGGGTAGGCAGAGACTACGAAGTTCTTTCAACTCACTTTTGGCTTGAATTCTTATATGGAACAACGTGACAGGTGATGAGCTTACCGAAGTCTTAGTGTTTAAAATTGATATGTGTAGTGGTTAAAACATTGACAACAATAACTAAATAAATTATCACAGAGATTATTATTATTATATATATTTGTTGGTAATGTGTGAGCGAGTAAGGGTAATGTTAGATTAAATCATGATTCGCGGATTCTTTCACAACCTAACATTTGCTCTCAAATCATGTGCCAAAACAAGAAACATCAGGCAGATGTAGGGTGTATTATGCTTTTTTCCTATTGATTTGGGATGATAAACATGTCAACAATCCACCAGTGGCTATACGCATGATGACTTCAAGGTCACTACTGAGGATTATAATAGGATTGCACCAGCTGTTCTTTTATCCTTTCAAAACTGGAACGTATCAACATCAAATCTTTCTGTGGGACTGGATGACTTCTGGTATGATGTGTGGTGATTGTATATAAATTTTATATAATAGTAATTAATATTATATTACTCAATAAAAACGAGCTGACTGGACATCTGTGGTAACTGACTACAGAGGCTTATAATGGCCTTCAAGCCATTATAGGCTACTTTTCTTGTAGTTGTCTGTTACAATACCCTTAAAAAGAAATGCCACCCCCTTTCTTGAATTCTGTTTATTACTATAAAATATTAATATCATATTATTTACTACTATATAGTATATATAAATCATTTATTTACTTACTATGTGATAAGTATACATTCTAAAACCTTAGTGAGATATATAGCTGAGTAGTTGGGTGATCGGAATTCGAGTCAAAAGACCTGAGTTCGATCCTCATGTGGCAGGCACGTACCAATGGATTTTTTTAAAACCTATGTATGGTTCATATCGTTGCCTTGAACATAAAGACGGCGACGGGCTCGCCACCTGTCACGTAGTCCCAAAATATCTCCGGTGCAAGGTGGGTCGAAGAGACTTAATTAAGTCTCTTCGACCCACCTTCCACCGAAGTTCCGAAGTGAATAATATTAGATTAAATCATGATTCGCGGATTCTTTCACAACCTAACATTTGCTCTCAAATCATGTGCCAAAACAAGAAACATCAGGCAGATGTAGGGTGTATTATGCTTTTTTCCTATTGATTTGGGATGATAAACATGTCAACAATCCACCAGTGGCTATACGCATGATGACTTCAAGGTCACTACTGAGGATTATAATAGGATTGCACCAGCTGTTCTTTTATCCTTTCAAAACTGGAACGTATCAACATCAAATCTTTCTGTGGGACTGGATGACTTCTGGTATGATGTGTGGTGATTGTATATAAATTTTATATAATAGTAATTAATATTATATTACTCAATAAAAACGAGCTGACTGGACATCTGTGGTAACTGACTACAGAGGCTTATAATGGCCTTCAAGCCATTATAGGCTACTTTTCTTGTAGTTGTCTGTTACAATACCCTTAAAAAGAAATGCCACCCCCTTTCTTGAATTCTGTTTATTACTATAAAATATTAATATCATATTATTTACTACTATATAGTATATATAAATCATTTATTTACTTACTATGTGATAAGTATACATTCTAAAACCTTAGTGAGATATATAGCTGAGTAGTTGGGTGATCGGAATTCGAGTCAAAAGACCTGAGTTCGATCCTCATGTGGCAGGCACGTACCAATGGATTTTTTTAAAACCTATGTATGGTTCATATCGTTGCCTTGAACATAAAGACGGCGACGGGCTCGCCACCTGTCACGTAGTCCCAAAATATCTCCGGTGCAAGGTGGGTCGAAGAGACTTAATTATCTAGACTAGATCTCTGTCTATCCTTGTATTGGTAATGGCGTGAAGATATTTATTTATTTTATTTGCTTAGTGAGAGTCTGGTGCCTAATGTAAGTTCAAATAACTTGAGTTACAGGCCACCAGCGCTCCCTTCCGGACAGACTCAAGACTTTTTTAGCGATGGTAGAAGTTGGATAGTCTAGATAAATTTACTAGAAACTAGATTAATTTGCAGATTCAGAAAGCATTACCTTCTAAAGAATGTAAATTATATTTATATATTACGAACTAATACCTACTTATTACCCGTTCCTAGAAAAATGCATAACTAATATAATTTGAATGTATTTATCCCAATGATCTCCTTATACCCATATTAGAGAAAATTATTACATAATATCATATTTTTTTGCAAAAAATCCATCCCTTACTGGTACAGATTATCCAGATTTTAAGACACATGTTACATAATTTTATATGGAATTTTTAACCCCAAATGTCTCATGATAGAGTCAAAATTTCTTTGCAGGATAAAGGGCAAATTTGTTAACCACTTTTGGATAGTTGTCATTAGATCACGTATGGCAGCGGACGATGATGGTGTGAAATGAGTGGTCGCCGGCGCCTTTGATCTCGCCGCTCGATACCGTTTCGAGCAAGCCTGTTTTTGTTGCCCGCGTTTAGGACGAGTTCATATTTTTTGTACGTTGTTTGTAATGCCGAGTGTGTGGGACTTGACACGTAGGTAACTATTGTTAATTCATCCTGTTTGTTATTGTTATGTCCAAGATGTGTAATAAGCTTTTTGTTACTTAAATCTAATTTTGTTTGGTTAACAGATCCGACTTTGTTTGATTTAAAACTACGTTAATAGTTGCAACTGTCTAAAATTTGTGGCTAATACATATACACTATTGTAGTTTTTAAATAATTATAATAGTATTTATACATACTTTATAGGGACGACGTATGAAGATGAAAAATAAAAATAAAAAAATAATAATAAATATCTTTACGCAATTCCCAATACAGGGGTAGACAGAGGTCTAGTTTAGACAATTAAGTCCGTTTGACCCACCTTCCACCGAAGTTCCGAAGTGAATAATATTAGATTAATAATATTAGATTTATTTTCCATCAAATTTTCTATGATAAATAAAATATAAATATCTTCACGCAATTACCAATACAGGGGTAGATAGAGGTCCAGTCTATACATTTAAGTCTCTTCGACCCACCTTCCACCGAAGATATTTTCGGGACAACGTGGCAGGTGGTGAGCCCGTCACCGTCTTTATGTCCAAGCCAATGATATAATTCGTACATAAGTTTTTGAAAACCCCATTAGTACGAGCCTGCCACCTGGGAATCGAACTCGGGTCTCGTCTTTTAATTCCGATCATCCAACCAGATTGATTTGTCACTTCATCTATATTATGTATGTACAGTATATTTTTATGTCATATATAGATAGCTCAGTTTCTTTGGCCGGACGTTGCACAACTTGTTTAGTTAATTGTTTCATGTTTAAACACTTTTAAATAAGTTGGCTTGAACGCGAGGAAATGAACGTTGTCGATGTCCATTAAGCAAATTGTTGCTGAATTCGCGTTAGTCACTCGCAAACGATTTATTTAATGTTTGCATGCGATTTTTTTTAATCTCATATCAATTACTGAAATGAAAAATTTGCATACAAATTCGTATTATTATTATTTTATTGATCGATTATTGCGCGACTTATTGACTTTCGTGTGATAAAGCTGTGATTAGCTTTTGTTTTTATCATATCGACGTTAATTGAATTTGTGTTGGTATTGCCTAGTTATTCTTAATATATTGCAGAAACGTTTGGTTCATATCAAGCTTTCTAAATTTCACATGTAACCTTGTTCTTATATTAACTAAGAATAACAATTATTTAAATTGAGTAATGTATGAAAACAAGTAATCGTGTAGTGGCGTAAGCTTTACAGCACTATTTATGCTTCTTCCTTCAAAAAATGACGAACTTCCTATATAAGCTTAAAACACTCAGTTCTCATTTCTAAGAGGAAGTAGGCATTTTTTTATGAAATTTCGTACTACTTTAAGAAAAAGGCGGATTTAGAATCGCTCAACACTTGTTTTGTTTTTAATTATAGGGGATCTTAGTGAATGCTTACTATATGTGAGGGGCAATAGACAAAACTTCAGTTAGGCACGGCAAGTATACATAAAAGGCTAAAGAAAAGATTGGTATATATTTCTGGAATGGTTACGTTGCGGGTAAATTTCTTCCTTGAAGAAAAATGTTTGGGTTAGTACCACGCTTTTTAGTACCACAATATTATTATCTAATTTTTGGCTGTCGAAGAACAGCGTGACGGCTGTCATCACAATGATAGCCTCTACTAGTGTACTTTGCAGTAAGGGAGGATTTTGCACATTCGCCACGCTCGTCAAGCCGATTCGCGAACGCAGCTCAAGACAAATCACAACTTTGGCGCTGTTTTTTAACATCGGATTGTTGTTTGGCTTGCTGTTGCCACATGATTACAGAAGTAAGTTACAGAAGTATCAAGATTATAGATGTATTAAGAGCCATTGTAATTAAAGGATGTGAAGCATTCCAAATCAATATGCACATACGTTTTTATTGGAAACCAATTTTAATAAAAACGCTAACAGCGTTTGTTAACTGTAACTATGTTTTTTGTAACTATGTTATGTACTCTACATATCTTTTATTATGTATGAAATTTATAATTAATGGTTGATCGACCGTGTGGTAACAGTGTAAGAATATTGCCACTCCCTGTCTTCCAGTGGGTGTCGTATGAGGTGAATAAGTTAAACAGCCTTGAATATTGTAATTTGTAATGAAAATGTAAACCATCTTTAAAAATGTCACGCCAAAATAATCAGACCTATCTGAGATGCGAGTAGTCTGGTACTCCACCTGCCAAGCGTGGCGATTATGGCAAATTCTCCCTATGGGAGAGGCCTATGTCATGCAGTGGAGTTTAACCGGCCGTTATGTATACGTATATTTCATGGCTAATATCCGCTACCATCTTTAATCTTTAAGGGTACCTACTCGTGTATGATATATAGGTATACACAGTTTCAGATATATAATATATAGGTATACACGTTTCAAAATATACTTACTTATTTATTTATCCTTTACTACCTTATCAGTCAACCATCGTTGAAATAGAGCAAACACTTTTTTGCTCTATAAGTGTGAATTGTGAATAAAATGGAAAAATCTCTCGGCTCTGCGCTCTGATCCCAATTGTAAATAACTAAAGCTTTCTGTTAGTGCTGTGTTATGGATTCAGAAACAACGCATATTCCACTTTTCACATTGAGACTTCAGATATGAGGCAATATAGAAATACGGTTTTTGAGCCGTCTAGGAATCGATACTGGGGCCTCAGAGTTGGCGACACCTTGACTAATGGTGTGTTCGCCACTCGATCGTAGAGGTTATCAAAAAATCTCATAGTTATATTTGAAATATAACTATGAGATTTTTTTCATATAAAACATAATAAATAAATATATAATAATGAAAATGTAAACCATCTTTAAAAATGTCACGCCAAAATCTTCACGCAATTCCCAATACAGGGGTAGACAGAGGTCTAGTCTAGACCTTCCACCGAAGACATTTTCGGGACAACGTGACCGGTGGTGAGCCCGCCGCCATCTTTATGTCCAAGCCAACGATGTAATTCGTACATAAGTTTTTAAAAAACCCATTGGTACGCACAATTATTAAAAAATATCTACATATAAAATATGCTATGCATATTTTTGAAAAAGATTGTTACGTATAAAATTAGGTATATTAACAATAAAACGAGATTTAATTCTTAAATTAAATGATAACTTTACACGAAGATAATTAACGCAGCTTTTGTTCAACGATGTAATGGCAAATAGGTGGTCCTGTGGGTATTTTGAATGCGCGTTGAAGTCTTTTTAAGCGGCCTACATAAATTTTATTTCAGTAGAAATAGTCCTTCAAAGACATTTCAAGTTCAGAATATGTTTAAATTGATAATATATTATATACATGGTGGATAAAGTAAAGTATAAACTTTTATATATAACATAAAATAGTACTGTGATGTAAAGAATTTTTTTATTAAAAAAATTTTGATTTTTTACAATTTAAATGTAGTGTTTAATCATCACATATTTTCGCAGAACTTCTTTTATGCAACAGGATACATGATAAGGCTGGTGACGTTATTTAAGGAAAAAAAGAAATGAATTCATTAACTTTATGACTTATATTATGAAGCAAAAGATGAGTTGGTGATTCGTGAACAGTAATGTCTTCGTGCGGTACACATCAAGTAGATATTTTATATGAAAGTAAATATTTATGATTACTAAATAAAAGTACTTAATATTTTTGTGTACAAATATATTTCAAACACGGTTGTCAAATTAAATTATTTAAATAATAAAAGAAGAAAAGAAGACAGAAGAGAATTAACAGTAACGATAGCCGAGTGGTTGGGTCGTCGGAATTTCGAGTCAAGAGACCTAAGTTCGATCCCCAGATGGCAGGGACCCCAATGGATTTTTAAAAAAAAACTTGTGTACGAATTTGTCGTTGGCTTGGACATTGAGACGGCGACGGGCTCACCACCTGTCACGTTGTCCCGAAAATATCTTGGGTGGAAGGTGGCTCGAAGGGACTTAATTGTCTGGACTAGACCTATATCTTCCCCTGTATTGGAGATTGCGTGAAGATATATTTATAAATAAAAAAAGAGGAATGAAACAGTCCACGAACATAATTTGAATGTAAAAACAACTTTACCATGAACCGGATGAAACTAGATTAAGGCTGTGTTTATTTACACATTTGATGGCGCCTGCTCTAATTTGCTGCGTATGTCATCAAGTTTTTTTCGATAAGTCAAGGAGTAAGCATCATCCCATTAAAAAACGATTGTGGGCATAATGCTAACCATGTTTTGCTAGATATGTTTTTATGTAGTCATCATGTGGTCAAATCCGAATAATATCCAATTAATTAGGTAACCAAATTAATTAAAACGCTTAAGACGGCGGTAAAATTAATTTTTTGCCAAAAAAAATTATTCGCTTGAAAAAAATTTCCGTCATCAACTAAGGGCTTGCAATTTGATGAAAGGGTTTGTGAAGTCGCATGGAATGTTCAACCTAAATAAGTTTGAACAGATTTAATACGGACACTATACCATAGTGTCTGTATTAAATCTGTTCAAATTTAGTTTATCACTGAGTTTTTTTTAATAGAAGTGGGGGGCAAACGAGCAGGTGGCTTACGTGATGGTGAGTGATTACCGCCGCCCATGAACACCCGCAATACCAGAGGCATAGGAGATGCGTTGCCCTTAGAGTGCCCCCCCCCCTCCAAAAAGGGGAGGGGGGGGGTGGGCCTCCGGTAACCTGCACTCACCAGACGAAACACAGAAGTTTGTTAGGACTTCTACTTCACGCCGGTATTCTGTGAGGTCGTGGTACTTCCCTGGTCGAGCCAGCCCATTCATGCAACAACAAAAGCTGATGCGTGGCTCTACCACTGTAAATGTTTGGTTTTAAAAAATTAAAGAAGAAAATAAAGTTAAAGATTAGTATTGGACTGCTTTTTAGCGATGAACATTGACATAATGCTACAAAATTTTAATAGTAATATATACAATATACATAATAACAACTGATTCCTAATTATACTTAGTAAACCCTACTTAATCATGCAATGTTAAAGTAATTTAAAAAGTTTCTTTAGAATTCGGTTCCATACAACTGTTTAAAAAAATGCGTTCGTAATATTTCATTTGTAAGAAAGATTAACCGAAAAAAAGATTGAAAAGGAGAATACACACCGCAAATATTCATACGGGCGAAGAAATAAATAAAGGAATAAACAACATTAGCAGCTCCTTTGTCGTACGAATACTGGAACCAATTTCGCGTCATTACGACGGTCGCAAGATTGATTCCGACACAAAAGCTGTCAACATTAGAGAACGAATAAAAATGCGTACGCAGCGTCTTATTGTTGTTATAACAAAATGAAGTCGTAATGAGTAGGAGTGCGGCCGCGGTGCTCACTCGATTGTGAACAAAATGTCGCCCAATTGAATTAAAATTACCTTAATATTGTGGCTTTAAAACGTTGACATTTGACAAGCGTTACTGACGCCTGTCACCATGAACGGCCCGCGCTTCGCCGGTCGAATTCAGAGTACGAGTACATTTAATGGATGTAATCATTATTTAATTGCATATTCGCTTCTGTTGGTTTGTTTATATATATATATTTTATGTTTGTGTAAGAAAATTTAAGTGCTTAACACTTATTTAAACTTATGATTTCTGATGCTAATTGAATTCATTCCTTTATATGAATCTTTATAACGTAAATAATTAAACTTCTCCAATATTTAATGAATTTGAAGAGGCTTTTTAATTAAAGCACTTACTCGTAACATATTTTACCTTATTAGCTTTATATACTTTATTACTTTAGCAGTGTATGTGCAAATTTTATTTAGGTAATTTCCAAATTTTTCGAATGATATAAAAAAATGAGAAATATAGATAGTAGCTCTTGGAGTATAAAGCGCAGTACATACGGTTGCCGAAAATTGATAACGATTCCTATAGTTAATTACCAATGAAACAGTTGTTTTGATATCACAATTCTAGCCACTGAGTCAAATTAGTCCGGAAGCTTTGTTGGCGGTAACCCCGTGTTCGAATAAAAAAGTTACTGGCTGAAAATCCGCTAGGGGCACATAATTATTTATGGAATACGTTTTTAGGATGTTTATTATATTTATATTGGTAAATATATTCTAGCAATAAATTTAGACATCAAATCATATTTTGGGATTGTGTAAAAAAAATTTATCATAAAAATATTATTGTTTGTATTACATATTTTTGATTACCTTATATACTTGCGGGATTACTTCTACTCCTCGAAACAACCTCCAAAATTTTATAAAATAGACCATCATATGACCAGACTAAATTATAAACATGTATGACTTAGCACGCAAATATTTTTGTTACAAAGTCACCTTCCCGTGTTAAATTAGGATCTAGGTTTAGTACCCCAAGTAACGCCCACATCATACCGAAAATGGTTGGAGATAATCGCCAAGCACCCAGCGTTTAGCGATCTCCTCATCTATCGCTCTCAGAACCGGATTCGGTTGATGATTATTCATATAATCTCAAGCGTTAGATGAATAAACCGGAAATTATATGAGTTATTTATTTTTAATTTGACTCTTACTTCGTCTGAATGTTTTCGGTAGGCTTATATGCAAATTTACTCTAAAAGTTAGTGCGTTTAAATGCTTTAACGATGAATTATTCATTTATAAGAGCGCTTTCTTCGTTATTAAAAGTACTATCATGTCCAGGTAATGGAACTTTAAGCTTTAATAAAGTTACAATACGTACAATCTAATAGTTAAAATTATCATAAAGTAAAGCTTTATGATAATTTAGCATGGTACCAAGAACGATAGTTGTTTGTTTTCTTGTTGAATGTTCAAATCTATTGATACCAAAGGCTACGACTAGAAGCAAATAGTTTGAAAACTGCAGTGCCCGAGAATTTCTATCTTCCCTACTACAAATGCAACAAATATATAGCTTTCTTATTTGCACTACTTTCTGAATTCAGCTATCTCTGAGGCGGTTCCGAATCTTACCTTGATGAGAGGCATCTATACCGGTTTTCATCGTGTTTCCTGCTCTTTGGTCCCGAGTTCGATTCCTGGTCAAGACAATGTAGAAAAGAGATTTTCTACATTTTCTACGGTGTGTGTGTGTTTATGGTACCATCGTTGTTTCTTATTCGTTGTTTTTCTTCTTTTCATTTGTATATTTATGTTTGTATTTATTTATTATTATTAATCTAGGTATCTTTAATCTGAGAGATCGCCAAAGTATCAACCGAAGTAGCGTATCACATATGGGCTTTATCTCTCTACCAAGAGACAAAACTCAAGTGGTCAGGCCTCTTGCTGACCCTTTTGAAGATTCCACAAGACTCTAAAATCTTTAAAAATTGGACACGGATTTGGTTCGCATAATTCTAATCCAAATAATCTCTTGCGTTTTGACGGATTTTACATGTAAAAACAGAAATAAGTTAAAAACTGGCATAAAGACTACTTAAGAACACTAGTTCAAGCTAAAATTATGTGGTGAGGCATATGTCACGTTGTTCCAATAAATGTATTCGGACGGAAGGTGGATGGAAAGAATTGACTAAACCTCTATCTGCCCCTGTATTGGGGATGGCGTCAATATATTGAGTTTTTTGATATTACTGTTATTGATAAGGAGGTGTCTTTACGATATTTTCTTTCATCGCCGTGCTCGTGGTAATTTTAAAATTAAAACATTTAGTGACGGCATGAATCAAACCCAAGACACTCGCTAAAATTAAAATAAATAAATAAATACCTCCACGCAATTTCCAATACAGGGGTAGACAGAGGTCTAGTCTAGACAATTAAGTCCTTTTAACCCACCTTCCACCAAAGATAATTTCGAAGGCGATGGGCTCACATGGTGAGCCCGTCGCCGTCTTTATGTTCAAGCAAACGATATAATTCGTACATAACTTTTCGACAACATGCATGACATGACAAACATCCAGAACCGAGAAAATGTAGAAAAAGTGGTTTTTCTGCATTTACCCGACCTGTTCAATGACAGTTAGACTAAGATTTTGCTGTATTATGACTGCGACTGTGACGACTGACAAAAATAAGTCGTATTACTTGTCTCGAAGAGTCTTATTCGATGTTGGTATCTGAAATGTATCATATAATAAGCAGCCATTCATCGAAGGAAACTGGTAAATGTTGAAACTATAATATATTCATGCAATTCCCAATACAGGGGTAGACAGAGGTCCAGTCTAGACAATTAAGTCCCTTTGACCCACCTTCCACCGAAGATATTTTCGGGACAACGTGACAGGTGGTGAGCCCGTCGCAGTCTTTATGTCCAAACCAACGATATGAATCATACATAGGTTTTGAAAAAAACCATTGGTACGAGCATGCCACTTGGGGATCGAACTCGGGTGTCTCGACACGAAATTCCGACTTCCCATCCACTTGGCTATCGTGACTTGTAAACTATGGTATCACTAACTCTCTGTCACCATCAAACAGATGGAAATAATTTGACAATAAAATCAAAAGTTTCAAAACATCCGCAGCTGTTAACGATGTGGTATCCCTGGTTATATTTCCGCATTTAGTTATCGTAGTGTCGGGCGTCTTGGTAAAAACTCACGGAGAAACGCGTGTAGTTAACGGCGATACTTTTGTCTTGTTTGTTATTAACAACATTGTGCCGGCGGGTATGTACTGTCGCACGTAAGTACTGGACTCTCATCGGGTAAGTCACGAATACTTACGTTAGATTTAAATTATTATGTAGTTAGTGCATAAAGATTCTTACGAGGTGCGGTAACTGCGTAAGGGTATGTTACTCTGTTCACTTAGGTGTCAATAGGTGGAACTAAGGGACACCGTGCTCTCATATCGACGAATGGTGATATAGCGTCTGGAGAACTACTAGTTTAATTTTTATTGGACCAGTTACAGGTGGCACCGCTTAGGGTGTTGTGGTAATCTTTTGTATACCTATACCGGAGGGGCTCATGACCGGCAGTGATTTTTAAAAGCCCGCTATGTTTTTTGTAAGGATTTAAATAGAACGATAATTTATTTATTCATTTAATTATTTTTATAATATCCGCAAATAATCGTATGTATTCGCTTAAATACCAGAAATGATAATTTTGTAATAAATTAAAATATTTCTATATAAAGTCGACCAAAATATTACGCTATTGTTGCTGTAGCTTACATTGTACATAATAATTGAAGTCATTAAAACTGTTACTCATTTTTAATTGAAAAAAAAAAGTTGTTCATGGAGTTACGAGATACACATATTTTTGACGGGATTATTACGTGCAAGGATTATTTTCACATTGCAAATGGACATAATAATGAGTACGGGAATATCTTCCGAGCATGCATCAGCGTATTTCGGCCGGACCATGTAGCGGCAGTGATTAGCCGCGCACAGCACTGTAATCACGGCTTTGCTGCCCGAGCGTCTGCGCAGGCGCGTCTCCCACTTCACCTACGTCGCCCCACCCGCCCCGGGGCGAATATCTCCAGAGCAAACAGAAAAAAACCAAAACAACGCGTACTCTGTTAACGACCCGACCTGTTTTCGACGCTGTGTGGGAAGATTTAGCGAATTTGAATTTCGATCGCAGCAGTCGGGCCCAATGGCCCATCCATCAACAGAATTGATGGATTTTGAACCAAAAATACGTTGGAAATATTCCCGGGATGAAAGCGGACCATTACGCGAGCGGCGTTAGACACCATTATGTACAGGTGTTGCTCGCCACAAATAAAATAAGTAAATTAGATTTTATGAATACCATATATAATAATTGGTATACTTTGCGAAATAATTGAGTTAATTATTTATACGATTGTGCTATATAGTTATTATAAAAAAATATTATGAAATTAAAATAAGGCACTACATAAAGAAAAAGCATTTGCACAAACATAACATGCATTACTATTTGTCGGATTAAATATCGCAGTACCTGGCAAATTTGACGCTGCTGCCCGTTACCGAACTGCTGAATGTTCGTCTTGTATTTTTCGAGATGGTTAAAGCGCCATTTGTCGCTTGCTAATGACATATGGAAGGCTTTTGGTTCAACTCTATCTCATTGGCTTCAAATGACATCCTCGGGAAGAAAGAGGGAAACGGATGAAAAAGGAAGCTCTATCGCTGTTACGACGTGGTAAAATGGAATTAATAATAAAATAGTATATTTAATAAATATTACATACATTATTTACATAATATACATTATATAAAGTGTATACATACATTATATAAATTTAAATTTTACATACAATACATTTTCTATAATTTACATAATTAGTCATGGCAATTTTTGGGTGAGGCCTATTTGCAGACTAAGAGGATAACGGATTATGTAAGAGTAGTGCATTCTATTCACGATTCCTTAATCTATTGGTATTTTTAAAATACTCGGAAAAGTACAGCTGCATCAAAACTTTAAAGTATTTTATTTATGACTTTGCTTCAATTATTTTTAATATATTTTTAATATTTTATTTTTAATATTTAATATTTCATTCATTGGCTTAGTATTGAAATATCGTAAAAGAATAATGTAACCGGTGCCTTTGTGTCTGCCAGTACCTCACCTGCATTACCGTTATTCCGGCTTGATCTATTAATTATTTTTGAAGATATTTACTCTGATACTGTTTTTGTGTTCAAAGTTAACAATTTTTACTAATTTTATTAACAGGCTGAGCTTAAGCGAAGCGTGACCGGATTTAATTTATGTAATAAAATAAAGTACGGAGTAAGAATTGGACTAAAAATCTTTTATTTAAACTTCTTTTTTTAACTTTTATTTCCTTAATAAAACCTTTATTTAAAATACGAAGATGTATTTATACTGTATACGGTGTCAAGTAAGAATATGAGCGTAAGAATTACTTCATTTCTATCCACCTATACTATACTATATTTGCTCACTGAGGAGATTATGGAAAATCCTTCTATACTATTTACAGATTATTTAGTTGGGAATGACGGATCGTATGGTTACGATGTAAAAATATTTACAACTCTCTCTTCCTTCCTAAGACACTAAGGAAGAATTAAAAATGAAATAACCTACCGACAGATAGCGGAATAATCATTTTAAAAATATCTTACTTATCTTCACGCACAGTCCAGCCAGCACAGGGTAGCTTGACTCCTTCGCTTCTTTCAAATTCATCATTTTCTTCATACACGGAATGATTAAATTACGGAAAAGGGAGGCAAACGAGCAAGTGGCTCACGTGATGGTAAGTGATTACCGCCGCCCATGAACACCCGCAATACCAGAGGCATTGCAGATGCGTTGCCGACCTTAGAGTGCCCCCCCCCCCCTGAATTGGGGGAGGGGTGTGTGTGTGGGTCTCCAGTTACCTGCACTCACCAGACGAAACGCAGACGAAAGTTTGTTAGACTTCTACTTCACGCCGGTATTCTGAGAGGTCGTGGTACTTCCCCGGTCGTGCCGGCCTATTTATGCAACAACAAAAGTTGATGCGTTGCTCTACCACTGTTTAAATACTCATTCTATATAATAATACCTGACAGAAATGTCTAAGGTGCGAGGTGTATGGTGCCATGATTATCAATCCCCTTGCCAAGCGCTGCGGTTATGTTTAGCAGTGTACTTTTGCAGGTCATAATGATGATGATTATGATGAAGACTCTAAATTGAAAATGTTGGAGTATAATAAATAAATTAATACACAGTGTGCCCAAAGTAAACAGCTTAAGCTCTTGTATTATGGAATCGTCCGTTACCATGTCCGTACGTGTCAAATTGTTGCTTTCGGATCTGGAACTCACTCAGCACAATGCCATGACATTTATTTTGCCACGGCGTTGATTTTCAGTGAGTCTAGCCAGTGAGTTACGGAGATCAGTAACCCTATTAATTTTTGCTTAATATATGTGTCTATTTTTTACGTTTAATCTACAACTTCATAAAATTTCATATTTTCTTTTTTAATTTAATTTATTTTGGAAAATGTAATTACACCGCCAATTTATATAATGAACCTTATGATGAAAAGAGATGGCAGCGGAAAGGAAGATTACGTTCAAGTTCGAATGCATATAATACATGATACAGGTTAATACATTTTGTTGAGCAGACCTCAAAATCTTGAGACAACAGTATATAACTTGCGTATTGCTAATGATAATACACACTGAGCCTTGTTTTTTTTTCATTGAAGGTCTTTTGAGGAAGTTCTGAGTAACATAAGATGTCGGAAAATGCCTCTGTCTGTGCAGTAAAATCTACAATATCGATAAGCATCCAACTAAGTTGTACGATAACTAATAAGAATGTATAATAAAATATTTTTAAATATATCAATGTATCTTTCAAAATTAATTCCTGTAACGTCCTACATAAACCGTTTTACAGCTGCATTCATCAAACAATTAAAGGAAACATATTTATTGCAGAAGGAAACATGTAAACATTAAAGAGTAAGTACATTTTATGAACAAAGTCGGTTCAAAGGTCTAGTGTCAAAAATATCTTAGGTTATAATTACTTGGACATTTTACTTGATGTACTCGTAAGTGCCCACTGCTAGAACACTGATGTAAAGAACTTTTCATACTGAAAGAAATCGAGACAGGGAACCTCCATGCGCTTATTCAGTGCGATTGGTGAACTGCACATTCCCAAAAAATATTATTAGTATGCTTTAGTTTACCCCTTTTTTATATTCTACCTCTACCGGTTACCTGTTGGCGGGATGTCAGAAAAGAGATAAATTTTAGCAATACAAAGGTGACGGACAATAGCGTTTAAGGTGCAAGATGTCTCGTACCGTAATCGTCAATCCGTTAGGCAAGAGGCTTTGCTATAATCGCCACGCGGCGCTCCTGCGGGAGAGGGCTATGTCCTACAGTGGACTTTAACAGTCAGTTACATATGATACTTGAGTATGTTATTGAAACTAATTATGTATAATTTCTATTTGACATATTTTACTTGATTCTGTTTGAATTCTCATAACAAGACAAAATAATAAAAGTGAAAATATCAAAATTTTATTTCATTCCAAAAAAACCGTATATAGTTAGTTAAAACCCGTTACCTCATTAACGAAACTAAATCATTGACCGGGGCTCGTTTTTGTGTTGACTCTGTTACTATTACAAATGGTCGGTTGCATTCTTGTGTTATTGTCCCTTTGTTGGTGCCGCCGTGATGATGACGTGTATGGGCCTTTGAAGGGCCGCAGGGGATCACAGGTGTCTTGCTGGCTTGGAAAACCTTATTATTGTTCGCATAAAATTTTACTTATTAAACAGACTTCACGGCGGTTTTTATAAAGTTAAGGTTATATAAAAATAATATTAATTAACAAATTAGCCTATTTACATTTACATAGTATTAAAGACTAGATATTCCTGTCCTAAAATGTGTTCCGTGTGTTTAGAAATATCTTCATCTGAAGATGTTTGATTCACGGATATCTCACAATATTTCTTTTAACCGGCGTTGTCAGTCGGCATAGAAAATAAATAATCAAAAAGGTAAAATGTAGCTGTTGCCCATTATACCATAGGCAATGGCTTTTTTTCTAGTCGATACCACCCATGAAGAAAAGAAATATTTAATCAATACTGAACTATTTACTGTCGGTCAGTAGTTATATCGATGATAGCGATAAGCATCTGTACTTCCCGTTGTTTTGCATAAGTTCTGCACAAAAAAATAACTTCGTAAAAGTCGGCCAAATTTGAGGCAGCGTTGTGTTAATTTAACATAAAGTGTCTAAACATCTTTTGCATTTACATTTCGACTACTAGTCTTGAACAGGATGTAGAAAAACATATAAACAAACCGGCCGTGGGTATATTTGGCACACGAATTAATCAAAAACCGGCGTAATTCTAGATTTAATGAGAAATGAATGCAAACCTTGAGCAGGATTAAGAGTAATAAATCTTTGAAGATTCAAAGTGTTTGTGCAAACATGAATTACGTCATTGCCAAATTACATTAAAGTGTTTATTCTATTCTAGCTAATGATACATTAAATTTATAATTAAATATTTATTTACATAGCTGTGGGTATATAATGTTATAATTCAATGACTAACGAGCCAATGGTTCAACTGTTGGTTAATGCACCCTAAAGCTACTAGACATCTGCAAATAACCTCAATCAAAGGACAACATAAAACAAAGACAACGACATGAAGACAAAGAAGGAAAAATGGCAGATGTAACTGGTAACTAGCAATATGATGATTCAATAACAGACTATTCCTTGGTAAATATAATTTACCACAGAAGTATTGACGTTCTGTTATTCTATTCTATTTTGGTACCTATAATAGCGATGTTGCAATGTATATTGTGAGATATTCTATTGGTATTGATGTAAAAAAATTAGCACTCCCTTTTTCTCGTGGGTGTCGAATGACACGAACAAGGGAAAAGCTTTGAAAATAGTAAATAAAACTGGCTACGAGGAAACATATACGAATTTCGGAGAATCTGTTGAGTGTGTTTTGTTTTAAAGTAATGGATCACACGTGGATCAGGACGAGATTGGGATTGCCACAACTTAAAGTATATCACATTGTCGCTTTGCACATTTAGACTATTTAATAAATGTTGGAATTTTATTGTATGTTTTTAACTATATTCATTATTTAATGTCGACTTCATATCACGGCATGACAGAGGCAACTAAACTGCTAATTAATATATGTATCTTAATTAAGCTGTTGTAAATCGTGGTATTAAATTATTTACATATTCATAGAAAATTATTAGCGGTTTCCTCAGTTATTATTTCAAAACATTAATATGCATACTCGATCATAAAAATGTCGCGGCCAATTATGATTTTCGTTGACTGTTCGTAAACAACTCACAACGTACTAATAGCACAAAAGGTGCGTATTGAAAATATAATATTTTTTAACGTCGAACAATTTTAATCGCGTAAAATCAATTTATTTTTACTACTGTTCGGAATTAGTTTACGTTGCTACGTCCATATAAATCATATTAATTGTAAAAATTACGTTTTATGTGATTAAATGAAATCAATATTCTCCGAGTCGATTACACCAAAAGCTATATTTTCGAATTGAAAGATTTAAATTGCCCTATTTTGCATACTCTATTATATTTACGAATATATCTAAAAAATAAGATTTAGCACACCTATTTCTTTTACTCACCTTCATCATATAAGTATGACTAAATTAAAATGCTACAGTGCAATATTTATGATGTCTTAGTGCTATAAAACTAATTAAACAATAAATACTAAGTATTCTACTTTACTGGCAATATTTTATTTAGTGTTTAAATAAATAGGAGCCGTGTACTGCACTAGAATAGACATGATTGTAATCTTTAAGAAATAGTCTACTAAATAATATTCAGTTTGGTTGCGTAAACTATGGGTTGATCAGCATACTAATGAGCCACTAATATAGTGTACCACTAACTTTTGAAGTGTAAGTCATTAGATTCTTGCCATCATATTCTACTTAATAATTATAATCAGTTATTATTACTTTATGTTTATGGAACGTACCAGTAGTCTAGTTAACTCCAGTTTACTTATAAAAAGTGGAATTAACAGTTTTTTTTACTTTACGCAAATTCCTAATAGTGAGATAGACCGAGGTCTAGACTATGAAATCTTTTCGACCCACTTTTAACCGAAGCTTGGGAACAAGGTGATAGGTGGTGAGTCTATGGTTGTTTTCATGTCCAAGCCAATGTTCTTTATCTAATTTTTACTTAGATAAATCTTAAGAAACAACAACAAAAACAACAAATCATTTATTTACTCCCACATAAGTTCTTAACTTTTAATTTCTTGGTAAGTGATAAGTATAAATTCTAAAATCTTACTTAGCTCACTAAGTTAGTCTGGTGCCTGGTGTAAGTTCAGAAAACTTGAGATTACATGAATGTATAAACTCCATGTCCAATCCATGGCTATTATACAAACATTCTTATTCATCACACAAATATCGTAGACATTTTTCCACGGTTTTCCTCAAAGGTTATCAGTTCTACGAGATATGTGACTGGCTGATCCTTACGGTGATGAACCATAGACTATAGAATTTTATAACAAAATTATTAAATATAGTAATGATTTAAAACACCTTAATGTTGTGTTATGACTGCAACATCAACATTACTAACAAATTCTGTTACATCATTCGCTTATGATACTGAGAGCAATAAAATTAGATTAATAGCCTCAAGGCGAACGCCGCGTCTGGATCCGGAATTAGCAAATACAAAAATTATTAAATTTGTTTTGGACTAATTTGTTTACGTTGATAGTTAAACAAATCTGATACCAAGTTTAGTGTTGAATACTTTGATACATCTTTTATTAACTTAATTACTTCCGTACTGTAAGTCTTCTGCAGGATATAGGATTCTTTAGTAAAAAAAATTATATCTTTAGTAAAAATTTTGGTAAAAAATTACGGTGATGAATTGTTTGATTCAATGGTTTTGACAAATGTTCAAGGACAAACTGGAACGAATATAAGTAACGACTTGGAAGTCTGGACTTGAAAACTAATAGTACTTAATTTAAATATATAAATAGTAAACATGAATTGTAGAGGTGCACTTACATTGATTTAACTTATCAAAAATAGATATCAAACATTTATGCTTCACTTAAAATACATTATCTGGCAATGTTAAGCAGTTTCTGCTAAGGCAACTATATGAGGGAAGCTCAAAGTTGCTTAGCGTGCTATGGAAAAGACTATGCTCTGTGTTTTTCTACTCGATACAACAATGAACTACCCCGCAAAAGGATCACCTGAAGCAACAATGAGCTGGCTTCAAACCTCGAAGAACTAATAACCGTTGGGGTAGAAAATTCCCGATTCGTGCCGAAAAACGCAACGTAATACAACCATCCATGACACAGAGTGACGACCTGCATAATATTGCGGAAAATTGGTGGATGCTCAATTGATGGCAGTTCAACAGTGCATTCTGACCGACTGAAATGATGATGAAAAACTGTACTGTACCTATTCTGTACTGTAATGTACCTACATTAAAGACTAAACGCCAATCAGATTTAAAAAAAAGGAAAATCACATTCGTTCATATCGTATGATGGGCTTATGGACAGATGTGAATGAACACTAGTATTTATTTTATTTGATGTATGTGCCCGGACAACAGCCGTCCGTTTTATGATAGAACATCTGCTACGTTTCACGCTTGCCTTTTCCAATTTTCCATCGACTCTTTCTTATGTCGTCATAAAAGTTTATGTTTTCGAATAGATCAGTATTCGCCGACGAAGACCATACACTGTCATTGGTCATGGCGTCTTGACAATCATGTAACCGCTCCCGGATGTAGTTAAATGATCGTAGAATCTAAGATGTACGTGCGTAGGTTTACAATTGATTGATACATCTTCGTTTTCGTCATACGTTTGCAGGTCGGGTGCGCGACAAGCATCGACCCAGTGTGTCATGCGTGTAAAATAGCGTTGAGCAATTCTTTAGAAGTGCTTATTAAAATATTTGTTGTTCGGACGTTATTTATTTGTATACTTGGCGGAGCTTTGTGGCGTGCCGACGGACGTTTTGTCTGATGTAGGTGTTGCGGCTGTGTGCGGCCGTTATTGTGGAAGACTGTGACCAATTACACTCAGCGGAAGATAGCAATATTGCAAATTTTTTGCTAAAATCGTCGAAAACCATAGTTTTAATCAGACAGCATGAACTTTATAATATTAATATCTGTGTATAATTAATATCTTATTTTGTTGATGTGGATTGTATAATTGCTTATAATATTAGAATAGCATATTTTTTGGGTTTTGGTTTGAAAACCAGAATTTCTAATTGAATGAAATCATCAAAATTAAATAAGCTTTAAAGCTTACTGACAACTTTTGATCCGATTCCGCACCTCATAGAACGAATCAAAGCAATTATTACTTTCCCGAAAGAGAAAATTAAATCGGGCATCGGCTCGATGCGCTCAAAGCTGAGCCTGTTAAAACATTATGTACCATACAATTTTTATCTTCTCGGATCTCTAAACAGAGAGCCTGTCGGATCCCGCAGACGCGTTGGCGCAGCGAGAGCAGGACGCAATAGGAGGAAAAGGGATAACGTAATTCATCGACCGTCAGAGGTCGAATTTAAAAGTGGAATGTTTATGGTTCTACCGTTTTATTTTACTCTCGGCCCGGCAAAGCATTAAATATTGTTTCAATTGAAAGCGGGCAGATCTGAAGGTGTCTAATAGAGTAGATTAAAACTCGACGTTTGATTGAGTTCGATTTGCAATCTAGTCATTTTTATATATCGAAATGCATTAAGACTACTTGTGTTACGGTTGAGATCGTCGATTTTTTATGTTATCGATTATTTCGTTATACAGCTTAGTGTGTGAGCATATAAGATAATTGCAAGCAATTAAAGGTCACAATGAAATAGAGATAAGGGTAATTTCGTAAGTTTCAAAGACTAACATAATTTAATGTCTTTAGGTATAAATATTTTACATTAGAACTATGGTCATCATGATAAAAATAATATAGGCATATACAGAAATAAACCAACAGAAAACAAAACGAAAAAACAAATAAACTAAAAAAGTAGAAAAGATTGTATCTTTAATTTTTTAACGGAAGAATAATCTTATTAAATTTTTTTTCTCATACACGATGGGGGAATCGTGGAAGATGTCAATATCGTAATTATTGATTTTGCTGAAAGTCATGAAGCAGTGATTAACTGCACCGAATTTCCCGACATTGATTCTGTGTTTTTTTTTTATAGAAGAGGGAGGCAAACTAGCAGGTGGCACACGTGATGGTAAGTGATTACCGCCGCCCATGAACATCTGCAATACTGGAGGAATAGCGGATGCGTTGCCGGCCTTTGAGAAAGGCATAGGCTCCTTTCTTGAAGGTCCCTTAGTCGTATCGGTCCAGAAAAACAGCTGACGACAGCACATTCCACAAAGTGCAAGTGCGTGGCAGAAAATTCCGCGAAAAACGCACTGTGGTGGAATGCCAAGCATCAAGGTGGTGTTGATGAAATATTTGGTTATGCCGTAAGGTGCGATGGTGAAATTCAGCGGTGTGTCATTTTCAGTCAAATGAGTCCTTTAATCTAAAATATTTTAGGCATTCTTGGTCGTGCTCTTAGTACATCTAAACCAATTTAACTGTAGGATTCTAAACCATGGACATTTTTTAGAAAAAAGTATAGATCAGCCTTTTTTTTCTACGTGCTTCCAACGTGGCCAATTTTTAATATAATAAGCGCGTGTGATAGACAGATCTTTATGGACACTGATTGTTATATATGCTAAAAAGTGAGTAAAAGTGAGCTCAACTTGTTAGGTCTTATCCATAAGAACTCTTTAACTGGAATTCCAAACTTGTGACAATGATGTGTGTAGTGGTGGAGTCAGTGGAATTCCAAGAGTCTAAAAAACAGGTGGCATACTCTTTTCTTCAAGCAGTTGCTTTAATTTTTCACTCTTTCTTACTTCTGTCATCAAATAACTACCCATTTAACTTTCTCTGTCGTCGAATGATAAATTACATAGTCCGACGTATTACCTAAAATACACAAATATTCCATCACGTCCTATAGTAAGCAAATTCGGCTTAATGACATAGATTGGCTCAACATGTAATTAGTATCACCGTAGAGCACACATTCTACGGTGACACTTAAGTGACACAAAGGATTGATGTCACAACCATTTTGTCAGTGACATAAAAATCTATGTCTTATTAAAAGTGGTCAATATTCATATTTGGTTTCCATTTTACATATCTACTAGTAGAAAACTATTTTTCAATTTAACTCTATCAATCATATCTATCGTTCCTAAAGTTATCTATCAAATACATGACAGTTTTACAGTCGATAAAGTAACTGCAATTTTAGTGCAACTTAACTTCATCCCGTCCAAAATACAATAAAATAAATAAATAAATATCTTGACGCAATTCCCGATACTAGGGTAGACAGAGGTCTAGTCTAGACAATTAAGTCCCGTCGACCCACCTTCCACCGAAGATATTTTCGGGACAACGTAACCGGTGGTGAGCCCGTCGCCGTCTCTATGCCCAAGCCAACGAAATTCGTACATAAGTTTTTGAAAACCCATTGGTACGAGCCTGCCTCCTCGGGTTCGAACTCCGGTCTCTTGACTCGAAATTCCGACCACGCAACCACTCGGCTATCGTGACTTTAAAATAACAACAAACTAAATACAATTAATATACAATTATACAACACAACTTAAAGACAATAAAAGTAACACTTTTACTGTAAGTCACGATAGTCGAGTGATCCGAGTTCAATACCCAGGTGTTAGGCAAGTACCAATGAGTTTTTTCAAAACTTATGTACGATTTATATCGTTGGCTTGGACATATCGTTGGCGACAGTCTCACAACCTGTCATGTTGTCCCAAAAAATTGTTTCTTTCACTGTGTGTCCTATACACACACAAAAAGACCAATACTTACCTCAATATACCGTGACAATAAAATAATTCTACCGTGTGTAAATGTTTTAGAGATCACGAGGTACAGGTGTTGTGTACTTGGCCGCCGAGCTTCAATATGTAGGTTCTGCAATACGTAGTATGTACAGGTTAAGGTAAAACAATCGAAAGTTGCGAAAGTTTTAAAAGAAAAATAAATGCGAAGAAATCTGTAAATAATCATTTTATTAAATGTAGACTATACATAAATACAAAAAAATCAAGAGTCAAAGTTAGGACCATTAAAAAAATTACTAGTAAAATAAAATCTCTTCCGAAAATTAAATAAAAAAGTGATACGTATAACCGTAATATATCTGGCCTATTTCTGGTATAGGAAAGTGTTCACAAACTTTGTAGTCTGTGGCGTGGTTTACTCGCTCTGTGTTTAAAAGCTTTATGGCCACCGCATGGCTTTCATCTGGCGCTGCATAGCGGGCCACCAGCATTGTCAGCAATTGGACACGGCGCCATACACTGGCCGAGAGAGTTCTGTTGTGACATCGCTACACTGCATCATAGACGCCGACAGAGCCCGACTGTTTGCATTGTGTGCCCGTGACACATCGTCTGACGGTGCCGACGATGTTTTATGGAGTTGAGCTTTGTTGTCATTGAATAAGTCCGCTGTAAAGGAGGTTCGTATTAACAATTACACAAGACCTAGGCATAACACGGCCTATTGTTACTGCTTTATGCAAAATACCCTTGTGTGTGTGGACGTGATGCTGCAAGCGGTACTTGACTTACACTGCTAAAGCGCATTTTATATTAACTGTTGATATTTTAGTGCTAAAATCATCGTCGTTTCTTTTAATTGTGATCATTTATTAGAACTGATACATTGATAAGGTAGGCTCGTGCCAATGGGTTTTTTAAAAACTTATGTACTAATTATGTCGTAGGCTTGGATATAAAGAGGGCGACGGGCTCACCACCTGTCACGTTGTCTCGAAAATATCTTCGGTGGAAGGTGGGTCAAAGAGACTTAATTGTCTATACTAGACCTCTGTCTACCCCTGTATTGGTAATTGTGTGAAAATACATTGATAAACCGGTAAAAAGCTTTAATAGAAAATTTTGCACGTTGAATATGAATGAAGTATTGCTATTCTTTAGGATAATTTAAATCTGATTGATAAATCTAATAATTAAAGTTTTATTATGCAATTTTATGGATTTTTAAAGCAAATTTATGCCGAACGTTTATGTTATTAAATTAAAGAGAAAAAAAGTTAAAATTTCTACTGACACAGGCGAGGGTCGGTTGAAATTTTAACTTTTTTCTCTTTAATTTAATAACATCAAATAAAGTGCTTAAAAGTGTATGTCAGTTATACATTATAAAAGTTCTGCTATACACAACTCCACATACATATCGGCATGTTAAAGTCTAATGCAGGACATGGGTATTTCCTATAACGAGGATTTCCCATAATAGCTAAGTTAGCCAAGCGGATTGGTATCCGTATAACCAGACACCTCGTGCTTTGCTGTTGTCCGTCACCGGTCTGTTTTAATTTGGTTTGAATGTTTTTACCCAATTTTTTAAGTTGCTATTGTCATTTTAAAGTACTTTTTCTTAGTTGTCTTTTGCAACATACATGTGAAGTTAGGAGTAGCAATTTTTTCATCGTTGCTACACATCACATACATAAATAACGGCCTGTTACGTCCACTGCAGGACAGAGGCCTCTCCCATAATCGCCATTTTGCTTTGCCATAATCGCCACCCTGGGCAAGCGGATAGGTGATCACAGTACCAGACCAAAAGCTGTTGCCCACCTTCGGTCTGATTAAATTGGTCATATATTTTTATTTTTATTTATTTATCTTCACGCACAGTCCCTGACGGGGTAGCCAGAGAGAACAGTTCGCCAAGTGTCACGATCTGTACATACCTCTTTCGCTTCTTTCAGATTCATGATTTTCTTCATACATGCACGTCTAGGTATCCGAGTACTCTTGACCTTCCCCTCTTCGAACACCTACCTCGACACCTTTTAATATCAACTTTCGCGCTATATATTTTCTTCCTCGGTCTTCACTCATTCGCTCAACGTGCCAAACCATCGAAGCACGCCCTTATCAATTTAAGTGATAAGGCCATCTTTCAAACCTGCCGTATTGCGAATCTCTTCGTTACGTTGTCGGTCGGCCAAGGTAACGCCGCACATTTTACGAAGAGACCGCATCTCGACTGCATTCAACTTTTGTTAAGCTTGTTTTATGCTTCATCTGGCATACCCAGGTTTCACTGCCATATAACAAAGGAGGTACCAGCACTGCTTTATGTATTGCAAGGCGTGCACTTTTCAGTACGCCTTGCCTTTTGAATAACGTAGTCAGGGCAACTTTGACTTTGTTTCATCACATCTTCCATCTCGGCTAAAGCGCACCCCAAGTATACAATTTCAGATCATGCAAGGCTTTGCAGTCAGAATAGAGCGACTGCACAGCCCTTAGCAGTGGGCCATCCACAATTATAATTAAGGGAGAAAACAATATTCATACGCCGCTACCACACGGTGTATACATACATAAAATCAGAACGTAACACACATACATTGTTATTTTGTTAAGACTGATGGCCTTCATATTGCATTTAGTATGTAGTACTTTTTGGGTAAGAAGCATGCACTTCGCGGTTGGCTAAACTTACTCTTGGACTTTCTTTCGAAGTCTGCAATGTCCTATCAAAAGCAAACACTTCTCACAAGATTCGACAATACATTGATAAAACATCTATTATTTCATACATAATATGAACTCAAAATAAATATTCTAGTTGGTAGCCTAGATGGTGTGTCTGTCTTTGAAGCTATGAAAAAGGAATGTTGGTAGGGCCAATATATTAGATTATTTACCTTTTTTCTTAAAAATACGCCACGATAGTTGTTTGGTGATCGCATTTCGCACCGAATCCCCTGGATAAATAAACAAATAGATAAATAATACATATGTAGTAGGGACAACATCACATACATTGCTCCGACTCCAATGTAAGATGCTAAAGCACTTGAGGTATGGGAATCGGAAACAACGAAGGCACCACAAACACCCAGACCCGAGAACATGTAGAAAAAGTGGTTATTCTACATTGACGCGATCGGGAATCGAACCCTCGGGACTTCGAGATGGCGACACGTGGAAATCCGGTGTTTACGCCACTCGTCCACGGGGTCGTCCTTAAAGGCTTGTAACAATTATTTTTGTTGTTACAAAACTCCAGTGAAATATTGATCGAAAGACTAAATTGTCTTGACATATGTATTGGGAAATGCGTGAAATATCATTATCTAGTTACCAGAACACATGAAACTAGTTTGGCTACAAGATTGGGAGATATTATCAAAAAAAATCCAAAGTTGGGTTTTAAAATGGTAGGGGTAAATACACGAATAATTGGAATGAAGTCGTTGAATATGGTTTGAAAAATAAATTTTCATTACTTTGAACGTGCTAATCTTGTATGAAAGTTAGTTATATCTTAATGAATAATCTTTATATTGTTTACAAATTTTAGATTGGTATATCGTTTTTTTTAACTTTGTTCTGAAGGATTGGATTATATTTTGAATTTAGAACACTTTAACATTTATTTACATTAATTTAACATTTTGCATTCCATATACATTTTCATTTTAGATGGGTGTATGTGCAGAAATATTTTTTTATTAATTTAAAGTATATGTATTATAGAACCTACTTATCATGCAATGAATGATCATTGATCACCCAGACACAGTTACTCAAATTGACTACATTTTATAGGAATTAATATTATTTCTTTCAAATCACCTCGAATTGTTAAAAATAAAATAAGCGAAAAGCATAACTATGTATTACTTTTTGTAATTGTAGCATTAGTTAAATTTTATCTACTTATATAAAGATAATATAATAGTCTTTCTTCATTATAGTGTTTTCTTCGAAAAATAATTGGCAATATAAAATTTAAATTTTATGGTTATGGTTGTAAACGTAAAATACATATCATTTATAAAAAATTTTTTTAATCGATACGACAAATAAAAAGGAAATCGAATGTTTCCTTTTAATCTCCCTAATTGGAAATTGTTCGATTTTGACGTACCTATGGGCATGCGGTAGGGTTGTTTGCATGATGTCCTTATGTATTACGTATGACCATCATCATTTGGCACTAGCTGTTTATAATTTTTATCACGTTTTGCTGAGTTTTCCCACAGCTGTTTGTTGGAAAAGATTGTTCCGAATGTGACACGGAGTGGTAAGTTTGTTTAAAATTACTTAAGTAAATTTTGTAGTAGGTTTTTTTAAATTTAATATTTAAATATATAAAATTTAAATATCTTCACACAATTCCGAGTCGAGTCTAGACAATTAAGTCCCTTCGACCCACCTTCCACCGAAGATATTTTCGGGACAATGTGACAGGTGGTGAGCCCGTCGCCGTCTTTATGTCCAAGCCAACGATATTCGTACATAAGTTTTTGAAAAACACATTGGTACGAGCCTACCAACTGGGGTCTATTGACTCGAAATTCCGACCACCCAACCCAACCAACCAACTCGGCCATCGTGACTTTTTTAAATTTATTATTCTTATATTATATAGTTGTCGCCGAGCGCATATGATTTGATCCAATGTGTCATCAACATTCATATTACTTTCAATATTACGAGATTTTGGAAACCTTTTGAAATAGGCATTTATGTAGTACAGAATATTTTTATTTGGGCTTAATCTTTTACCTCCTAGCCATTTTTCGTCCTAGGAAATCTGAGAAAAAAGAGGCTGATAACATAACTTTTTCTTATATCGTTACTTCTAATGTAATTTATGGAATTTGACTATGATAATCTAAAATGCAAGCGAATCTTGATGGGAAAGTATATTATTCTCGTTAAACGCGGCTATTTATCTATGAATACTTTTTTATATGGTCCAATAATCGTTTTTATAATATTGATCTCCGATAATCGTTTTTCCCCTCTGTAAATAGTCAATGTAGAATATGTAGATTCGCCGAAAGCAATACTCTGTTTGTATTATTGCTGTTCGATTAACCACAATGTATAGTAGAGGATCCAAAATTTCATATACTAATGAAACGGAAAATTAATCACTAATGATTACAATGGAAACATTGCTAAAAGTACCTCGAAGTTGTTATACGCATGAGTTTTTGATCCACGTTAAGGTAATGCGGTACCCAACGAGCGGAGAGCTTCTTTATGTCTACATTAGTGTAAGATATAGCACACAAGCTTGTTTGAATAAATAAATATAAATATCTTCACGACATTCCCAATACAGGGATAGACAGAGGTCTAGTCTAGACAATTAAGTTCCTTTAACCCACCTTCCACCGAAGATATTTTCGGTGGTGGTCGTGAGCCCGTCGCCGTCTTTATGTCCTAGCCAACGATACAATTCGTACATAAGTTTTTGAAAAACCCATTGTTACGAGCCGGCTACTTTGGGATCGAACTCGGGTCTCTTGAATCGAAATTCCAACCACCCAACCACTCGGCTATCGCGATTTTTTTAAGCTTGTTTGAGATGTCGCCTATTTCAAATGTATTTCTACCGTTCCTTTTTCAGTCAATGTTTACGAAGTAATGGATTTTAGCGATCCTATCTGGTCTTGTGACCCTCAACTGGATGTCCTGAATGTTCAGTTACGCAATGGTAAGACGGCAGGGAAAGCCTCGATGGAGCGGAATCTCCATATTTATTTCAAACTTTGGTTTCGTTTTCTTAACAGTTTTTTTAAGGCAAAAAGTAACACGCGAGATGTTTAATTAGCACGCGAAATTCACAGTAATTCCAGTTTTTGAAAACGTATAAACATGCCCTAAGCAAAACGGATTACAAAGGTCGGACATAATGCTTTATGGCATTCTCTGCCAGTCAATCATTTTATCATTTATCTTATCCTTTGAAAAGTAAAGAGTTGTATGCGATTTGGGATCCATTTATCCTAATGTAAATTTTTACCAGACTTATCAGCCTTTTCTAAGTACTGATCCAGATGATGCTTAGGCACAAAATCTGCCGTCTAGTCTATTATACGACTAAACTTTAAAAAAAATTATATAATTATTTTTTTGTCCAAAATGTTGATTGTATAATTATACGGGAACTTACATACGACAGCGTGCTAGAACCTATTCTAATGACTATGAAAATGCATATCCATGTCTTTGTCTGTCTGTGAATACATATGTCTACTGTATTCAGACTTCAGCAAAAAGAAAAGAATTGAGCGGGTGAGCGAGCGAGAAGAAGATTGAACAGATTTGGACGCACCCTAAAATGTTCGGCATGTGATCGCCAATTTGCTTCCTAAGATTTTTGTCTTGCCGTAACTGTGCGGTGGTTTACAGGTGATTAATATCAGTAAGGTGAAATAAGTGGATAAGAAATATAATACATTTTAAAGTTTAGTTGTAACGTGTAAAATTAAAATGCATGAGAACAGTTAACATACATACTGTATATTTTATTTTTACCTTAACGTTATAATAAATTATGTTTACTATTTACAATTAAAGATAATTAGAAATTTATATAATATTTACAAATAAGTTTAACATAAATATCACAGTTTTTAAATAGACAGAAATATACAAAACTATATTTAAATTTTAGCTGAGTATTTATTGTTTCTTCGCGTGTCATAATTTTTAAATGACTTTTTAAATGAATCTATTTCTATGAGTTAAATAATGACACCAGAAGAATTATTAGCAGCAAAGTCGCACCCGAAGTCGTTTTTTCCGATGATACGTTCTGAAAGTAAACATAATGTGGTGAGTGTATTTAAAGATAATTCCGTTTCCGATTCGATTTTTTCGGCTACAGCAAAGAAAAGTTAAATCATCATGACCCTTTTTGGACACTCTTGTACACATACCATTGTGCATGAAGTATATTTACAGGGGTTTTTACTGTGTAAGCGATGTTGAACTTTTTGCTAATAAATAAATGAGAGATTTAATAGTAGTCCAGTTATTTTAAATTTTAAGTGATAAATATTTTATCTTAACGCATTTTATCAACACTAGGATAGACAGCCGGCCAGACAATGACATCTCTTCGACCCACCTTTCACCGAACTCTATTTAGGACATCATGACAGTTGGTGAGCTTACGGCCGTCTTATTGCCCAAGCAAACTAAAATATATACTTACGTAGATACATATATAAATAGATTAATATTCAAATATCCATGTAAACATCCATGACTTGAGTTTTAACATTACTGTAACAACAACACAAATGTTTGCTCCTAGCGTGATTTGAACCTGCAACATTAGATTCGATGACAGGGCCACTACTAACTAGGCTATTGGATATGTAAGTGATAAATTTATTTTTAAAAGTCACGATAGCCGAGTTGTTGGGTGGTCGGAATTTCGAGTCGAGAGACCCGAGTTCGATCCCCAGGTGGCAGTACCAATGAGTTTTTCAAAAACTTATGTACGAATTTCATCGTTGGCTTGGACATAATGGCGGCGACGGGCTCACCACCTGTCACGTTGTCCCGAAAATATCTTCGGTGGAAGGTGGGTCAAAGGGACTTAATTGTCTAGACTTGACCTCTGTCTACCCCTGTATTGGGAATTGCGTGAAGATATTTTTTTTTATTTTTAAATTTATTATTTATTTACTTTATATCGAGATGTGTCGTATCGATGTACGAATATACCGCTCCTTTCTTCTCGTGGTTGTCTTAAGAAACTATTAAGGCACTTAAAAGGCTTTCCCTTTTTGGCTACTTGACTACCAACTGGTGCCGGGATAACCTTCTCGATAAATACCATAGAAATATCTGTCACTACGATGGATTGACAGATCAAGTTTATAAGAATTCCTGTCGAATTACTTCAACCTTTCAATACAACATCTTACCTTGTGGGTTTCAATAAAAACGGGACTCTTCTACAAAATATACCGATCTTTTATGGTTTCAAATTCTTCTTTGTTGCTAGTTGCATTTGTGACTAATTTTCTAATATTTTTAAGTTTAGGCATAATATTAACTGCCTCTAAAGTTTCTTATAACTACAGCTAATCCTGAGATCTTTCACTACCTATAAAGAAGCTACCTGTTGACAAAGAAAATACAAAATTAATTTCAAATATTAAACAAAAATTTGGAAAAGTCAATATAGTTTTAATATTATTAAATTTAAATTGTTAAAACATTTTATAATTTAATAAAATATAGTTAATGGGAGGTCGAAATTTGGAGGTATTTTTAATGCGACAGTAAATAATTTGATATTAAAATAAAAATAAAATATAATATATAAAATATCTTCACGCAATTCCCAATACAGGGGTAGACAGAGGCCGAGTCTAGACAATTAAGTCCCTTCGACCCACCTTTCACCGAAGATATTTTCGGGACAACGTGACAGGTGGTGAGCCCGTCGCCGCCTTTATGTCCAAGCCAACGATATTCGTACATAAGTTATTGAAAAACCCATTGGTACGAGCCTACCAACTGGGGATCGAACTCGGGTCTATTGACTCGAAATTCCGACCACCCAACCACTCGGCTATCGTGACTTATATATTAACTTATTACAAACACAATTCAACGAACGCAAACACAGTTAAACAGTTCTGAAAGGAAATCCACGGCGGTTTCCCTTTCAGAACTGTTTTACGAATTACTTATGGAAATATTTCCTTTATTAATACCAATATACCCGTGCATGGTCTAAAATATCTTAATTACACTTATGTACTTAAGTTCAAACTACTTCTATCTTAATTATTATATTATAAACTAGTTCGCTCAACTGGCGTTGTCCTGTCAAAATTTCAATAAAATTATACTTACAATCAATTTGTCTATTTGTGAAATTTAATTAAAAAATTGTAAACTGTATATTGATTTCTACTATTGTCGTTACAGAGACGGTTGTAAGCTTCTTTTTACACCACAAAAAGTCTCGCAGGAATTTCGATACATCGCAAAAGGTGTGTTTAATATATAAATAATATTATTCTCTGTATGTATCTAGTACAGAAACTGACGAGTATCATGTACACCAGCGAACCAAGGACCTTAGAATAGCTTCACAGATATAAGTACCTTCCTAAATAATAGAAAATGCTTTGACGATGACGAAGTTGGCTTATTTTTATAAAATAATAATAAATATCTTCACACAATTCCCAGTACAGGGGTAGACAGAGGTCTAGTCTAGACAATTAACTCCCTTTGACCCACCTTCCACCGAAGATATTTTCGGGACAACGTGACAGGTGGTGAGCCCGTCGCCGCCTTTATGTCCAAGCTAACGATGTAATTCGTACATAATTTTTTGAAAAACTCATTGGTACGAGCCTGCCACTTGGGGATCGAACTCGTGTCTCTCGACTCGAAATTCCGACCACCGAACCATTCGGCTATCGTGACTTCTTATCGTGGCTTATTTTTATGCTATGAAAAATAACATATGTTCCCACTAGTGATGCGGTTTGTGTGACTAGTGTCGTCGGTAGTGAAGTGCCCTTCATAACATTGCTATATTTTAAGGCAGTCCGATTTTGCTTATGTAAATATAAAAAAAATCTTAAAGCTTTTATAATTTTTTTTTTCAGAAGAAACGTCTAAATTACAGATCAATGACAAGTCGCAGTCATTAGTTGAGGTGTGATTGCTTTTTTTTATTCAATGGTTAATATCGGAATGTAATAATTTCCTACGGAAAAAAAATTATTTATCTATTTTTTACAATAAAAGTGCTATTTATACCATTAAGTGGTAGTAAGCTTGTTGTATGTATGTTGGTGTATATTAATGCAAGGCAATGATGATTTACTTTAATAATTAAAAAAAATAGAAAGACGGCGACGAGCTCACCAAACGTTATCCCGAAAAAATGTCTTCGGCGGAAGGTTGGTCGAAAGGACTTAGTTGTCTCTCACTTCACGCCATGCCCAATATCCTCTATATTGAGAATGGCATGAAGAATTTTTTTTCTTTTTCTTAGAGGAAATAAGGATGCTAATATAAATAAGATGTATGAAACATATTTTTAATCGTCTAATTGTTTGTTAAAGTGATGGATGTTTATCAGCAACTTCCACTTTATTTGGTGGTCGAAACTACGTTATTAACAAGTTTATTCATTCGACGTATCTAATACGTCAGTAACATTGACTCCAGAGGCTGCTGGTAGCATGGACATTTTTCATCCAACCAACAATAAAAGAGGGCGACACTAATTTTTGAAGACCATGTGAGCAAATTGCTCGAAGATAGGGGGGTCAAGAATACTAGAACAGAAGTGCGTGTATGAAGAAAATGATGATTTTATGAAAGAAGTAAAAGAGATATGTAAGGTTCGTGGCGGATGGCTTCTGTTCCTTCTACCCCGTCAGGGACTATGCATGAAGACATTTATTTTATTGACTTTATCCAACCATTTTTCGATTGATAATTCTTAAAAAGGGATCATGAATTTTTACTCATATACGATAGGGCCGTATTTAGATTTATATTCATAAAAGTCGTAGGTAACAACTAGTGTTAAATATATCAGGATAAACATATAAGCGACAAATTATTTTTGTACTTGATAGCATAAGATAAATATGTATAAAATGATATGTGTAATATAAAAAATTGTGGTCAGAAACTGAGGTCTGTCTACAGGAATAAAAAAAACTTAACTTAAAATTGAAAAATTCATAATTTATATTAATATTCGTTTTCTTTTTACATCAACCCATCCAAAACGTATCTAAAATTAACTGTATCATACGCGCAATATGTCCTCGTTATAATTACAAAGTCATCCTTATAATTACAAACGACATCTAGGAGATTGGATGGAGAAAACTAGCATTGTGGAAAATCTCTTATTTCGTTCTTTATTTCTCAAGCTTTTCGCTTAGTCGCCTATTTCGAAACCCACGTCATAGGAAGAAAGATATGGTAAATGCTTACGCCACCACATGGCACAAATAATATAAAATGTTTGGAAAAATAATAATAAATATTATTAGAACTTCGTCAATCATTAAATGATGAGAGTCTCATCGCAATTGAGGGAAGCAGGTCGGTAAAAACATATAACTATATAATAAACTAATTGTTAGTAAGTTTCGGTTAATTAGTTTCATACTAAACCTTTTTGTCTATGAACTTTCAATTGCTGTGTTTGTGATATGCGCTTATCTATACATGTAAATAAAATTGGAGTGTCTGTTTGTAATATTGAAATAACCGTTTATTACTACATGTATATGAATGTATACGGCACATACACGAAAATAACATTTTTTTACAATTTTTGTCTGTCTGTCTGTCTGAAGTGGCTGGACCGATTTTGACGTGGCTTTCACTGGCTAATTTAATTTAGAATAATAATTACTGGTCCGCGTTAAGTGTTAAACCGCGGGCAAAGCCGCGGGAGACAACCAGATGCTTATAAGAACTACAAGAGTTACATCGGTTCGTAAAACAAGACTTTGGTTAAGAATTAATTACAAACTAAGGCGCTATTATTTTTTTTAACGCCACAACAGCCATGTTGGTTTCAGTTTAAGAATTTACCACTCATTTCTTCTCGTGGGTGTCGTAAGAGGTGATTGAGAGAAAAACTTTAAGAATCTTAATGGCTACGGCAGATGTGAGATAATCATCTCGAAAAATATCAGACCGAAATAAGCAGACTGGCGAAGTCTGAGATGACTGAGCATATAAGTTGCAAGGCATCTGGTGCTGCGATCGCTAATCCGCATGCCGAGCGTGGCGACTATGGCAATACCTCCAACGGGAGAGGCAGTCCAAATGTCCAGCTGTGGACTATTACTTATGTTCCTATGTATATTACTACATGGTCATAAAAGAATTAACAATGATATAAAACAGTGTCAAATGTGATTTTTTTTTGATTTGTCAAGTATAACAAGTGCCAGCAACCAATGCATTGCATGAGCAGATTAATAATCCATCTCCCCAGTATTTCATATTGATATATATTTAGTTCTTAATCCTTTGTTTTAGTTTTCTTATTCAGGTTTTAAAAGCAATATATCTGTTTGTTGCACTTTAATTTGAAGGTTTTATTATGAAATATCTTATTTTACCGTGAGGTTACAACATAAGAATATATCACTCCGTTTCTTTCCATAGGTATCGTAAGAGGCAACTAAGAAAAAAGGGAAAAGGGCCTTGAAAAATTGCCGCCTTGCACGTCGATGATCCGTGAAAATGTGTGTGAAGATATTTAAGTTTATTTATAATATAATGTCTATAAACTAATACAAAGTCTCCCCGCTGTGTAAGTCTGTGTTTAAACGCGATAAACTCAAACACTACTGAACGGATTTTTATACGGTTGGTAATGGGCGGAGTGATTCATGAAGAAAGGCCTAGATGTACAAGTATGTATAATTTATAACGTTTTGTATAAATTGTTATGATAGTGACGAATTGTAGCTGACGGCTGATATAACACTAATATAGAAAAAAAGTGTATGGTTGCTAGTTTTTAGTATAAGTCAATATCATATAGGTATTTTTTGCATATCATTATAAAACAGTAGGTACTGCTTTAAAATTAGTTACAAATTAGTCCTTTTACAATATTGAATAAAAAATAAAAGGTGTGTAAGAGGAGGATTCTGTTTAAAGCAGTAGAAAACAAAATTCTTGTTTTATGAAAAATATGGTACTTTTATGTTTTTGTGGACTGTATCTCAAATTCAGTATTGACAATTGAGAAATAAATAAACTTACCATTCATGAATTAAGCGTATAATGTTGGAATTGGCTAGTATCCCGCCAAGTCCAAAGGGGAGGTAGACACGACTGCTGCAGCCCCGCCAGGAGTTCTGCGTGGTATCTATGCGCCGCGAGTAGGTATGGAGCCGGCAATGGGAGCGGACAGTGCGGCTGCGGCGGGGGAGGAGACGGCGACGACCTGCTAGGCTCTGGCTCAAGAAGAGCATCTATAGTAAAGGCCCTACGTGGCCTTGGACAAGCCGGCAACATTGCTGCTGTATCTGGAGCCTCAATTGGCTCCGGACTAGGCCTCGAACATATCGTCATTGGCGCATACATGCCATTTGTCATATTCGCCGCGGGAAGAGGTGCGTTCGCTTGCCGCGCTAAGAATGCCCTGTTGAAGGTGGCTAACGCAGCCAATTCCGCATTTAAACTGTCCTTCTCGCCTTTATGCAGCTTGAAGCGCTTTCTTCGACGCAGCAGCGAGCCATTCTCAAACATATCGAACGCCTGTGGATGCAAAGTCCAATAAGCGCCTTTGCCGGGCCGGTCCGGGCGTCGCGGCACCTTCACGAAGCAATCGTTGAAGGACAGGTTGTGCCGCAGCGAGTTCTGCCAGCGCTGCGTATTCCGCCGGTAGTACGGGAATCTGTCCGTGATGAAGCGGTAGATTTCCGACAAGGGTAGCATACGCTCTGGTGAGCTCCATATAGCCATTGCAGTTAGGGCGATGTATGAAAATGGTGGTTTCTGATCACCGTAGGACTCGCGCGTGGGCCGCGGCATCGTTTTCACACTGTCTCTATGTTATTATTGTATTTGTCACGTCGATACGAACATATGGCAGCACGTCTCTCGCTGCGTAATGGAAGGCGAGGACTGGGCGAGCGAGCGAGTACGCAAGTCGGGAGGGGCCGAGCGGTAGGCGCCGCCCTCGTCGTGCCGCCAATAGCGATCCACCGGCTTTGTTTGTTGTTTTTGTCGGCTCCGGGCCCGTTACAGAAGAATTTAAATTGTTATCACGTTTACATTATACAAAATTTATTCGACACCGGCACTTGAGCTTGTTTCGAAATTGCAATGATTAAAGAAGTGGATACTTATTGACGTCGGTGTGAGGGAGAGAGAGTTGAAATGATTGGAAATTGTTGTTATTAATAGATAGTGGGAGCTCTGTGGATGATCCTCCTATCATTCTTTTTACGAATGATAGTTTAGTTTAGGTATAAAAATAAAAAAAAAACGTTAATCCTGTTATGATATAAATAACTGTTTATTTATAATCACATAGAGACCCTTCCATATAATCCTGAGATGCCACTGTCCGAGACGATATTTTGATACGAGTTAGTTGACTAACAACCCTTCGAAATTGTAAAAAATAATAACTCAACTAAATGTCATGCATATGGGGCAGACCTTTGCTCAGCAGTGGAACAGTATGTGTTAAAAAAAATGAAATGTTATCAAATTAATGGTTTACTTATCTTCACGCACAGTTAATGGTGACATGAAATAATGCCATGTCTTAATGTCCTAACGACATCTTCAAACATCTAATTGATCTCAGGCTCTATAGCAATAATTTTTTACAACCTCATCAAGAAATTGACAGCTGGGCAATTTCATTTATTTTATGTTCCTACATTGGAACAGGCATTTCTCATCATAAGCAATATAAGTACTCCCCGTCTCTAAAATAGTGATATTTATTTTATAAATTTGTGAATGTAATGATTGTAAAAGGCATCTCATGGGATCAACTAAAAAATTGGAGAATTCAAATGAAGAAGAAAAAGAAAGAAATTTTAACTGTCAGTATTGTCAGTAGCTATTTAAAAATAAATTATTAATAAATGCTGTAGTACTTAAGACAATCAAAGTTAAGAAAAAAAAAACTTTTAAAAACCTGTTAAAGGTATTTTATTGTGTATTGAATAAACTGAAAAAAATTAAGGCAGATCGATGATGTATATAACGATGATGACACATTTCAGATAAGCAAAGAAAGGAAGTGAATTAGATCAGGTGAGGTCTTGGTTAGTCGCAGATTACGCATGATATGATTTTTCAAAATAATAATTATATATTCTGGAAATATTTTTGTAGTCTAAAAGAGTATATATGCCAATATAAGTTAATATATCTCTTGTCAAAGAGACTCAGTATTTACACACATACATACATAACGGCCGGTAATGGTCCCACTTCTCTCGCCAGTAGACTAGCAATGGGAGTACCACAAACCATGCACGTTAGACTCTTTCTTTATTCTTTATTGTGTGTAATAAAAATGTGCAAAGGCGAGCTTAACCCTAACAAGAGTTCTCTTCCAGCAAACCTTTGACGAAAGAGAAATTATAGCTTAAAACTTATGCAAATAGGTCACTGTGTAGGTACTTGAAATAAAATTTACTTAGGATAAGACATAATATTCCACATAAACATATACTATAATATATATAACCCTACTTACACATATATACACACGTCCACATACACTTTTAACATAAATACATACGCTAAACGATTTCAACACCTAAATATCAATAAAATAATTTTAATTCTAAAAAATGTTGCAATACTGTTTTACAGTAAAGAATTCAGCACATCTGCTATAATAATGAGAGGGTATCTTATGGAGTAGTGATTGGTGACTCTACTGACATTCACTATAAATAAATAAATAAATATCTTCACGCAATTCCCAATGCAGGAGTAGAGAGAGGTTTTAGTCTAGACAATTAAGTCGCTTTAAGCCAAGTGGTTGGGTGGTCGGAATTTCGTGTCAAGAGAGGACTCTTTCCCTTTTCCTCGAGAGACCCGAGTTCGATCCCCAGGTGGTAGGCTCGTGCCAATAGGTTTTTTTAAAAAACTTATGTACGAATTATATCGCTGGCTTGGACATAAAGACGTCGACAGGCTCACCACTTATCTCGTTGTCCCAAAAATATCTTCGGTGTAAGGTGGGTCGAAGGTACTCAATTGTCTTGACTAGACCTCTGTCTACCCCTGTGTTGGGAATTGCGTGAAGATATTTATTTATTTATTTATTAATGAAAAGAAATGTGGGGTTCAAATTCATACGCCAAAATTACAAAACATTCAGTATTTTACAATAAAAATGGAAAATTTTGACGCATCTGAAGAGACTAGGATATTTTTTAAAACTTTAGTCCTAAAATCAGAGATCTGTAGTTTTGCATTATGACCGCTAGTCTGCTTGCCATCTGCTTGGTTTCTGTATCTATTTCATCCTTAAATCATATCGTACTAACTTAAGAAAAGCAAGTAGTGTTTTCTCGCACAAATAACTTATAAATTGATAAGAATATTTAGACAACATTAAATTAGTTCCGGTTGTATATCAGAACAGGGATTTAGCTTGTGCACTCTCAGTTCAAATCGTCCGTGGTTAATTCGTGGGGCGCTAACTATACACGATTATTCGACTCCAATCACCCGTGCTGTTACATTATCCCCCGTATTTGTAAGGAGTAAAGGAAGTTCTATGGGGGCGACAATGTTTACGACACATGAAATCAGACGTTTCTTACGCCTAAATGTATCAGTAAAATTTAAACACTTAAAATTAATGAAGGGGATTTTACTTCTTCGCTTTTTAGTTATTTATGGGTAAATATAAGTATAGTTATATATATGTATATATTATTTTTTAAAATTTTATAACTAATAGGGATCTCTTCCATAAGAATTTTAATGTGCCACAATGACCTGGAAAGCGAATAGATGATTACAGTTTTAGATATGTTGGTTGCGATTAGTCAAAGATACGTCACGATAGTCGAGTGGTTGGGTCATCGTAATTCAAGGCAAGAGAACCGAGTTCGATCCCCAGGGCTCGTACCAATGGGATATTTAAAAAAAAATATATGATTTATATCGTCAGCTTGGACATAAATAAGGCGTCGGGCTCACCACCTGCCACTTTGTCTATAAAAATATCTTCGGTATTAGTTGGGTCGACTTAATTTTCTAGACCCCTGGCTACCTCTGTATTGGGAATAGCGTGAAGATATTAAGTACATATTTATTTTATTTTAGTAGATATTGATTTAAATAGATCTAACCCCGTGAGTCTCTGTAGATGCCGATTCGAATCTCTTATATAATATAAATCGTAATCTGTTTCTCTTTTACATCTCAAACGTTTAATAATATTAATAATAGAGTGTTTATCTATTTTCTCACATAACGTAAAGTAAGACAATGTAAATCATAGTATCCAGAATTTTATTATGTAAAAAGCTGGTGCCTGAAGTAGGCATCTGTAATCCTGTAGTACAAGTCACCAGGTTCTCTTTGTTATTTGACATATTTCCGATAAGAAGCTAACAGAATTTTCGAATGGTAAGTGGAAGAGGGATATGGCTACCGACGAAATTCAGAAGTACAGTATGTATCTAATAACCGTTGACATCCGCAAAGTCATGGACCGAAAGTGGCTGCATGTCTCTATGAGAATAAAATATATCACTGTAAATAAAAGTCATGTATGTCCGGTGGTAAACTTTACTATGTAATTTATAGGAGATTTTTATTTTTTTATTTAAAATCCATTAATTTCAATAATTGATTTAAATTAATTGCAATTATTTCAAATCATTTCCCAGCTTTCTGAAATGGTTCTTGCGTGATATAGTGCGAAGTATGGGCTACTAAAGCCTTTACAACGTTATATGTATAACTGTTCCTCTATAATTTGATGCTGTAGCGTAGTTTGAATTCGACCGAGGCAAGACAAGTGACAGGAACAAGGTAAACAGGTTTTAAATCATCCATGGTAAGTTCGTCACGCAAAAAGCGAAGCGCATAGATAGCCCAACTAATAGAGTTTTCGAAAATTAAAATCCGAAAAAGTATTCCGAAGAGTGAAGAAACCGAAAATTACTTGAGTTCTATGATTTATTTCAAAATACGCGACAAACATTTTAATCCGTATTATGAGCAGAATCTTAAAGTGAGACGACGAAGAACGTCATTATACTTTTTAATTTCTGCTGTTTTCGCAAGTTCTTATCGGGCTATCAGTAGTCCATTCACGTTGTACAAAATTGTTGGCGTCTGCGCAAATAGCCCCATTAAATTCAATCGGTCGCAACACAACACAGGAGCGTCACTTACGTACACTCTATAATTTAAAGATATTAAGGTAACACGTCACATTAAACCAATGCATCTGAGTCTTAAATGCCGAATACGTTCCATCTATTGCATGTACGCTTACGTAAAAAGATCCTCGGTCTCCCTTCTAATTTACCTCGGAAAAGGCTTTATTATTAAGTGGTATTACGCAATATTGGTCAACATATTCAGACAATTTGCTATTGTGTACTGGATAGGAACTTTACAATCTAAGTTCCAATCCAGTACATAATTATAAAATATGTTGAAATTGACCATATCTTGGCTTAACGTTATCGTACTAAAGAAGTTAAACTAGGAAGTGTTGTCTGGAAAATAATTTATAAATTGCCAAAATATTTAAATAGATAGATAAAATACCCTTAATTGCACATCAATACAGAGAATATACAATACAAAATTTTGTAAGTTTGTGGTGACACAAATGGCGGTCTTATCGCTAAAAGCTATCGATTTCTTCCATAGTTATACAATGTTAATTTAGCTTCGGTTGATCCGGATTTATATATCCGAATAATATTTCACTTATGCATTTTCAGTGCAAATAAAATCTATTATTTTCGGTATAAACAAGCTAGCTAAGGTACAGCGAATTGACTTGTGGAAACCACTTCTATCGAAGAAGGTTACAGATGAGCGGTCACCACTGAAGACATAGCTAGAATGCCAGATATGCTGTAAGTATACCAGGTCTCTAAATGTTTTTAACAAGATTTTTAACAATGTCTGTAACATTAAAGCAGCAGATATATAAATGTAGAACCACTGATTAGTTACTATACTTAGATTACTACAGACTGTTGTTGGAAATTCAAATTATTAGGTTTCGTTACAAAACTAAACCGGATCTTGCGATGCAGTGCCTCAGTTTGTTATTAAAATTAGTAAAATAGTAAATTTTAAAGATAGTAATGGAGGGAATATCGCCTCAGTTATATAGGTATTATCTATGGAATGTCATTTGTCAGATCAAAGGAACGGTTTCTAAAGCAACCTAAAAAAAAATTGAATGCTGTATTTTTAAGAAACTGTTAGGAAGATCGGAATACAATACTTAAGGTCAATCCATCGCCGCAAGCATGCGGATGCTGTATTTTTACATACATATATAGTTATAATTAAATCAAAGAAAGAAGTTCAGCATGATTTACTTGCTTTAAAAATCCATTTTATAGATATCATTGTATTTTATAGATATCAAATAAGTCACGATAGCCGAGTGGTTGGGTGGTCGGAATTTCGAGTAAAGAGACTCGAGTTCGATCCCCAGGTGGCAGGCTCGTACCCATGGGTTTTTCAAAAAACTTATGTACGAAATATATCGCTGGCTTTGATATTAAGACGGCGACGGGCTCAACACCTGTCATCCAAAATATCTTCGGTGGAAGGTGGGTCGAAGGGACTTAATTGTCTGGATTAGACCTCTGTCTTTACAGAGGGAATTGCGTGAAGATATTTATTATTTATTATTATTATGGTATAGCATATCGCTGTGAAATATTATAACCTTATAAATAATGTGCATCGAATCAGAACGTTTAAAAACTACTTTGTTTGTGTCTGTCACGCACATCAAAAATGCACAATTGTACTTAACGAAGGGGTTATAGAAATAATTTAACAACATTTATATTGTTAAATTAAAAATTAGAAACGGATGACTCGTATTTCTGTTACAAGGGGTTTTAAAACGCAAAAGAAACAGGGTCGTTATTGTTTATGTATAGTAAGCAGGAATATTCTATTCAAGTTATATAAATATTTTTTTGAACGAATGGATAGGAAGAAATTAAACTTTATTTAAGGTTTTTTGAATTGCGCTGTTAGAAAGGAAAATTTATTTACAATTTTCAAAGACAAATAAAACAGATAATAAGAAATATTTGAAATATTATAATAAAAAAGAAAATAGCGTTGTTTGTCCTTAGCGCTTGGTACACTTGGAATTATAGCCAGCTCTGAATTTCAGCGCAATTCAAAAAACAAAACGTGGGTTTTTAAGCAAATATTCGGTAAGGAGGAGTGGGAAATTTTCTACATTTAAAATTTATGTAGAGATGGACTGTTTAAACTTAGGATTTATATACAATAGATTTAATAAAAAAAGTTTTCACTATAAATTTTTCAGCATCATTGAATAGAAATTGTCGGTGAAGAATTTCAAAATGTTGCCACTTAGAAATAAATTAACGTATGGTTGAATTTTGATCACTGAAGAGGCCTCTGCTAATTATTATTATAACATAATAATGATTTCTTGTATTTACGCGAATACTACACATTTTAAACAAAAAGTTTTTAATTAGTTTTTACAAACTGTTTTTATTTCCCGACGTTTCGGATGCTTTACAGCATTATTGGTCACGGGGGGACTAATTAAAAAAAAATAGACCTCTGTATTGGGACCCATTATTGGGAATTACGTGAAGATATTTATTTATTATTATTTATCATCTTAACGGCGTGTTAAAGCCCACTGCTTGACATGTGCCTCTCCCGTGAGGGTAGATTTGCTTTAATCGTCACGCTTGGTAATCTGATTGGGGATCGCAGTATCTGACACCTGGCTCCTTAGATGCTGCTACCCGTCATCGGACTGTTTAAGTTGGGACTGGTATTTTTCGAGTTGGTAATATCGCCATCTTAATCATTCATTAATTTTTTTAAGGAGAAAGGGGAAAGGAGGTAGGGAGTCTTAAGTCGTGACTATACGGTAAACTGCTGTTAGTTATCTCATAACTATTAGAAAGAAATAAAATTAAATAAATATCTTCACGCCCTTCCCAATACTGGGGTAGACAGAGGCATTTAAGTCCTTTCGACCCACCATCCACCGAACACTTTTTTTTGGGACGACGTGACAGGAGGTGTTCCCGTCGCCGTTTTTATGTTCAAGCCACGATATATTCGCAAATCGTACATAAGTCTTTGAAAAAACCCAGTGGGCCACTTGGGGATGGAACTCAGGTCTCTTGACTCGAATTCCAATCACCCAACCACTTGTCCATCGTGACTTCTATTAGAAAGAAAGAAAATATATTTTCTTATTACGAACACTTATAAATTATACCAAAAGCAATAAAAAAAATTAAAAAAATTAGTATTACAAGTTTACTAAATGTCTTATGAATGAAGTTTCTGATTATGTTGTTATTTCTTAAGTATTTAACGACCTGATTACAAAATTATACTAAAAATAAGACTGACCAAGGAAATTAAGAATATTTTCCAGGGTGCATTAGCGATCGTACACTTTAAAACTGTGTCATCCTCCAAAGAAATAGTGTATCTACTATAAAATGTATAGCGGAAGACAATAAAATAAATATTAATTATAATGGCATAGAGGAGCCTAATTTTACTAGAGATCAATAAATTTCTAAGCTCAAAAACGACGATATCTCATAGAAGCAATCATAGCACCTCTCCCATGAACAAGCCTAATGATTCTCTTTGTGAACGCCGCCGCTGCATCGACACACGAACAGAAACGTAAACGCCGCCACCTTGTTATTATGTGTGAATTCTACAAATTGTTCACAAATATTTGCGTCTACCTGTTTTGGTTTTTATATATATCATCAATCGTTATACACGCCGTGACTAGATCAAGGGCGCCATAAAAGCATTTCGATTTTGCATGGTGAATTAAGAAACGTTTCCGTAATCTTACACGGTTTAAAATATACCCGAGAATCAATACAAATCTATTTTTTTGTATTTATTTCTAAGTACGTATATTTTATCTACCTAGTGTCATAACTATTGGAAAAACCCTCTGACTTAAAGAGGTTGAGAAAGAAGTAAACCTGATGTGATATGATACTGAAGATCTTAGTCATTGTGTCTATGAAGATTGTATAGTATGTATAGATAAACTGAAACTTGATAAAATATAAAAATTTATATAAATTTTTTATTTTTAAATCATGATAGCCGAGTGGTTGGGTGGTCGGAATTTCGAGTCATGAGACCCGATTCGACGACGGTGATCCCCAGGTGGCCGGATCGTACCAATGGGTTTTTCAAAAACTTATGTACGAATTACATCGTTGGCTTTGACATAAAGACGGCGACGGGCTCTCCACCTGTCACGTTGTCCCGAAAAAATATCTTCGGTATCGAATTTGTCTAGACTAGACCTCTGTCTACCCCTGTATTGGGAATTCTCTGAAGACATTATTTATATATATTATATTTATATGTGACTAGGTGACAGGTGGAGAGCCTATCGCTGAGTTCATGTCTAAGCCAACGATATAAATCGTACATAAGTTTTGTAAAAACTAATTGATATGAGTTCCAATGATCGAATTCCGATCACCAAACCATTAGACTATCGTGACTGTTAGAGGTATTTTTCTTGTAAGTAAAATCTGTACTGTATTTCTCTGCATCGGTCATTTATCACAACATCTATAACCATTATCATATTATTATCTGCTATTTTTTTTAGAATTCATAAAATTGATCAACATACATCCCGACCTGCAAAATTTAAAATTTTTGTAATATTAGAATATTAGTTATGTACTGATAAAGTTCTAAACTGAAATTTTATCAATTATTATGTTCTCAGAACAATTATATAACTTTTTATTGCTCAAATGCCAACCCTAACCCTACGACCAGGACGCGACGAACAGTACATCGCGTTATTTTCTAATACTCGTATAATGCCCTTTTTATTGAGTGTAAATAATTGAGTTTGTATCAATGTTCGCCGGCATCTGGCTCGCTTACGTTTTAAACTCCTTTTCGGATTTACCACTTAACTTTAATGCTCTCGTAAAATTTTACGTTTTTTCTACTGCAAGAAAGAATGATCCTTAATACGCCGGTTTAAGGTCTCAGAACACGTAAGTTTAAAAAAAATATGTATCACTTGGCTTGGATTTAAAAGAAATTTAGTCCAGCGTCTAAAGCAAGTGACATGATTTTAGTCCTCAGGTATGTTGTTGGTAAGGGTCAGTTTCCTCTGAATCTGCTAAATCGTATTATACGTCAGGCATTTGTTGTACGCTTATTACAATATTTGTTGTTGGACGTTATTTATTTGACTAGTTGTCGGAGCTTATGTCGTCGGCGTAGTGTGCTCGGCATCGGTGCGCTTGATCTTAGACGATTGGGAAAGAAGTGAATTTGTATGTAACGTATTACTTCGTATGTAAATCCCAATCCTGTTAATCACGCAAATCAAATATTACTACTGTAGCGGTGAATTGAAATGAATTGTAATATTTTTTATTTTTTTTTTCGCATCCTAATAATGCTTTAAATAGATTCAATCTTATTATCTAATAGTTATTTTATAATAGACATGATTTAATTTTATTTTTTTAAATAATTAGTAAAACATACGTTTATAGTACATAATTCCATATACTTCACCTAATAGTTAAAAATTCACACTTACAATTCTACAGTCTTTAATAGTCTACTGTAACAAAATAGTCAATATATAATATGATTTGCAATCGCCACGCTTGGAACACAAATTGGCGATCGCGATATTTTACGCGACCTTTATCCTGCTATCTGTCACGAAAAAAACATCCTTTTTATGATGTGTTTTTGAACAGACTCTCTCTCTCTCTCTCTCTCTCTCTCTCTCTCTGAGAGCTATACGTGACAGAAGTTACACAGATAATCACACGCGGAAGTTAACTTTTTATAGAAATCTTCGATCATTTACTTGGCACGATTCCTCTGTTTTATGTCTAGACATAATATACTAGTTAACAGTCCACTTGACCGTTAGTTGCTATTGTGGCCTATAAATAAATATAAATAACTTCAATCGAAGAAGCTCACGGAGTGGCCCGTTACCTCTGTTACGAAAGCCTACAGACTGGCTCACTATATTCAGCCACCAAACAACAGTTTATCAACATAGTTAGAAAATAAGATCTGAAATAAGAAACAGTGTGGTAGTACGACGTTACGACTCTTAGTAACTTTTTCCTCTATCCTCTCTTTCCCTCTTCTTCCTCCTCCATCCCTTTTAATAAATCCATTTGAATACATTTTACTTCTAAATAAAGGGTAATCATTGATTGTAACATTACATCATGCACGATTTATTGATAATGATAAATCCTATACAATGGGATACTACGATTTGCCCATGGCTATTGTGTTTATTATTTAACGTAATTGTACGATTTGTTTGCCGTTAGCTCGCCAACAGATGGCGCCGTCGCTCGAGGCTTAATCGGCTTTCTTTTTACCACAAAATTTAATTATCTCTAAATCGAATCTGAATGGATGAAATTAAGAAACTAGTGGATGTTAAAGTTGCTACGTTAAAAGTTAAGTTTTATATACACCAAATGCTTCCACATTTGAAAGTTTATTTGCAATTAATCTTTCGGAACTGTAAAGCATATCCATAAATCTTGAAAAAGCTGTATTTAAAGACATAAAGCAATTATTTTTATATAATTTTACGGGATAATAAACGTAGTAAATTTTAATGTTTGATTACAACAGATTTCAATAGTTATGAAGTAAATACTGAAAACACTGAACAATACAGATCAATGTATGTGATAGTTTAAACTTTTGTGTTTTGAAATAACTTTATTCAATACCTAACGAATTTAAAACAAATATATGAAAATGGTTCTTCGAGACAGCAAATGGAACATTGACATTGTTAACCTTGTTTAAAGTGTGTTGCGTTATCTCGGTCTTGAGATCATTGCATTATACCGAACAAAAGTGGGATAATCTCTTAAAAGGTGTTCGTGGTGGTGTCGGTAATTAATATTTAGGCCCGGCAAGCGCCCCGCGGCGTCCGCACACCGCTCGCCTTTGTACCGCGCCGACTATACACGCATTTGTCAAGTTAGCGAGCGCCAAAGGTGTGAATGACTTTTTTTCCAAACCATTATTAATGACAATGATAGAAAATATTGTTTTTTGTTACAGCAGTGTTGATTGTTGTCAATTAGTTTTTTGTTAGGACATCAAGTTGGAACTTCAGCGTGACCGATCGATTCATTTTGATTTGAATTGAATGTTTGGATTAAAATATGGTGGGCTTCATTAAATCTTTTAATTTGATTGAGTAGAGCCTTTGTTATGATTTGTTTTGTCGGGGTTACTATATTTTACATATATTGTACTTGACTATCGACGACCTTCGTAGTCGATTGGCGTCCATTCCGGTTTGCAGGGTTTCGCCAGGTCTAAAGACCCGGGTTCGATCCTCGGATCGCTCCATATAGAAATCACTTTTTTTCTATTCTGGTCTTTATTTTTTGGTATATACATGGTTTCTGATTCTACTTTACTATTATAGCGATGTGTGTGTTATGTTGCCCTTATCTATTTATTTATCTAGGGTGTTTAGATTAGTATTACCTATGTATTGTACATCGGTAATACGGTTCTATTGTATCCCGAAAAGTCGTCCATTATCATATATGTATTATTTAATAAAGACTTATGAGATTTTTGTGTAGGCTATTCTTTAAATCCATTAACCGAATTGATCATTTTTTTAAAAAGTTCAAAACAAGTCCATTTGTATCAAAGATTTTTATTTTCCTATCTTTACTTATTCTCAATATAGGGGCGGTCAGGGTTCTGTACAATTTATTCCCTTCAACCCAAATTTTATGTGAGATTATTTGGATAACCTGTGGTACGTCTCGCCGTCTTAGTGTACGAAAAGTAAAACTTGAGTCTCCTGATTCGAAGACCTATTACCCAATCAGTCGGTCATCGAGGCTTCATCCGGAATACCTGGTCAACCACATGTTGTTTTTCTAACGTAAAGGTACGGAAAGGTAGTACTAAAAAAGTACAACAGTACCTATTTGTGAAATTGTTTAAATGAAGTACAGTCCAACATATAAATCATATATAAGTATGTAATGTATCGTTTTCAACACTATATTGAAATATTATTATTATTTTATTTCAATTTTCTATTCTTAAAACGTACAATGATACGGGTTCAATCGGTTTTGTTGTTTAAAAATGAGCCAAATCACGGAGCCCGGGAAAAGCTCTCAATCCCCCGGTTCACCCCACCGAGAACAATGAATAATAAGCACGAACATCGTCTATCCATTTTCTTTTAAAGCTATAACAACGGCGGGGGCACGATAAGAATGGAAACAATTGGAATTTAAATATTTCAAGAAAAATACTTTATGGAACAATATTGTTCAAAGCTGAAAGGAAGAGAAAGGGAGCTGGGAAAACTTCGACGATTATAAACTGAACAGCGCCTTTGTTATGTACAAATCTAGTAGACGTTTTATGGTTTGATAACAATGAATTTATTATTTATTAACATCTCATTTATGTATTTTTTTGTGTAGGAACCAAATTACAGCTTTACAGCTTAATATAAAAAGTCACGAGTGGCAGGCTCGTACCAATGGGTTTTTCAAAAACTTATGTACCTACGAATTATATCGTTGGCTTGGACATAAAGGCGGCGACGGGCTCACCACCTATCATGTTGTCCCAAAATATCTTCGGTGGAAGGTGGGTCAAAGGGACTTAATTGTCTAGACTAGACCTCTGTCTACACCTATATTGGGAATTGCGTGAAGATATTTATTTACATACAAATACATACATACAGACATAGCGGCCTGTTAAAGTCCTCAGGCATATGTCCTATGTCCTGTAGGACATAAGCCTCTCCCATAGGGACGATTTGCCATAATCGCCACGCTTGGCAAGCGGATTGGCGATCGCAGTACCAAACCAGTCGCACCGCAGATGCTACTGCCCATATTTGGTATTTTGATTTGATATTTTTAGAGATAGTTATCTCGCCATCTATCGGTTGCCATAACAATGTTCAAGGCTTTTTCCTCGAAGAAGTCGCCTCTAACGAGCTAATTGTCACTCCCTGTCTTCTCCACGAGAAGACAGGGAGTGACAATATTCTTACGCCGTTAGCACTCGGTAACTTCAACTTTAAGGAAGTAGATTACTTCTCTGTCAAGATGTCGTTTGGCCGTTCTTTTATTCATCTATATTAATATTTTTTTTAAATTCAGTCAGTTTAAAATTTTGCAATGTAAGTTTGCAGGTTACCATGGGCTGCAGTAGCTTTTAGCACGAGATAAAATGATAAGTAATTTGTCACCCTAATAGTATAGAAAATGCTTGTCGAGGTGGCCAGAACTTTCGGTTTATTGCAAGTGTCTTGAGTGAGTTTGCTGCGATCCCAGCAATTGGATAAGGATCAATTTTCTATTTATTTGTTGTAGAAGAGGAAAGTGAGTGAGTCCTCTAAGAAGTGAGTCTTTTTTATTTCGTTCACCTACAGGTGAACGAAATAAAAAAATTATTGGACGAGTGATACACATTTTAGACGGACCCATTCCTCGCTTCAACTTCTCTTAAATATATAGTGAAGGCCTTCGGTCTGCAGTAGGCATTTTCTAACCGATATGAAAAACGGTCACGATAGCCGTGTGGTTGGGTGATCGGAATTGAAGTCAAGAGACTCGAGTTTGATCCCCAAGGCTAGTACCAGTGGGTGGTTCTAAGCATATGTAGGATTTATATGGTTGGTTTGACTTTATGTTTTTAGGTTTTTAATAATATTGTAGGTATGTTATAATGAATAATTATACTGAAGTCTGAAGAGCGGGAATATAATGAAGTCAATAAAGCCGAGTGATTGGGTATCGGAATTTATGTCTAGAGCCCCGAGTTCGATCCCGAGAAGATAAAGGATTTATATCGTTGGGTACGCATAAAAAGGCGACAGGCTCGCGACCTGTCACGTTGTCCCAAAGTCAGCGCCGATGAATTGTGGGTCGATAGGACTAGACATGTCTCGACTAAACAAGCCTAAAAAAATTATAATAAAATTAATTATTATATTAATTTTTGTCTAGACATCTGCAGGAAGATCACAAAATTGTACCATTAGCTAGAACATTAAGACGGTGGTAGGCTCAACACCTGTCACATTATCCCAGATAAGTTCCTGTGTAGAGTGGGTCAAAGGATTTCGTTAAGACCTACCCCAGTAGTTTTATTACCTTCCACCTGGGAAATTGCGTGAGCATAAAAAATAACAATTGAAATAAATGTTTAAATAATCTGGCGTTTTACGTACTTTGTAAATTAGGCATACAGATTTCGTACTTCGTGGCATCGAAACGTATTGATTTATAAATACATTTATCACGTCAATTTGGTTATATATAATCTGTAACATATCAGAAATAAACAAATGGGGATACTTTATCTATCAAATGTAATATGATTTAAAGTGGCAGAAACGAATACAATTTTAGGGGTGTTGCTGTTGTTTGCCGACTCTAAAGGCGTGAGGATTAATTGTCTTCATACCTAGTAATTACGTCGGCTAGTGTCGGTGTATTCTAACCGGAACTCAGCCATGCAAGCTCCACTGTTTAGAGTTAGAAATGTTTTACTTTTTTGGGTAAGTTAAGTTCATATTTTATATTATTAATATAATACTGATGTTGCTTGTTAGTGTTAATTAGTGTAAATATTTAGGTGATTGGAATCCGCAACAGAAGACCAGAATTTGATCCCCAAGAGGAAGGACTTATGAGTCTAGGAAAGTTATGTATGATTTCTATCATTAACTTGGACACTAAGATAAGACAAACTCATCGACTATTGTTGTCCTAAATAAACACCTACGATATTAGTAGCTGGTATTGGTGAAATACGCGAAGATGTATAAAAAAAACAAAGAAGAACAATAAGATACTCAAATTGAAAATTGATATTTCAGTAGCAGTAGGTGAAAAAATTAAAATTGTTTGAAAATTTACAACTTTGGTATACAGGATGGAAGCAAACGGAATTGCAGTACGCGAGCGGCGCGTGGGCAGCACATTCGGCAAATTTGGACGCACCCTAACAGTTTTGTTATAATAGAACGATTCAGGGTAGACCACCATTGTGTATCAATATTTGACATGACCAGTACAAAGTCAGAACTATTTAGAACGCATCGAATTTAATATATAAATTTATAAATATAAATAATTTGTTCATCGAAATAGGAACTATACAATCCTTTGCCGATACATTTATCACCGTTTAATAAGATTCTTTTTGGTAATAATTTTTTGAAATCGAAATACATTATTAGTATTAAGTATTTTTTTTAAAAGCTTAAGAATTCTTGAGAATCCATAGATTTGCACATCTGGCGAATAATATTAGATAGGCGATATAAGAGACAAGAAATTAATAACATAGCATGAAAACATAATTAGGAGTAGTAAATCCTGGAAATAAAGACAAGCATTTGAAATAAGATTAAAACTATTATGACACATTTTAAATATGACACATTTTGGATTTTATCGCGTTTTTAATTTTTTTTTTTTATAAACTATTTTTATTTCCCGACGTTTCGGATGCTTTACAGCATCCGTGGTCACGGAATAAGAAATCATTAATATTATAATAATTTTTTTTCTTAGTATTCTTACATTACGTCTGCTCAATTGTAATTTGCTAACTATTCTTGTCTTTCATGTTTTTTTTATTTACGCGAATACTACACATTTTAAATAAAACGATTTTCGGATTTTATCGCGTTTTTAATTTTTTTTTACAAACTATTTTTATTTCCCGACGTCACGGGAGGCCCCCCGTTCTTACCTTGTTATATCTATTAACTGCAAATCCATTCTTTACATCAAGATTTTTGCATCCTCTGTTTATTAGCATTGCTTTTTGCAGTTAACAAATCGTCCATTTCAATATCAATATAAACATAATTCATATTTAAATTGTAACTGAAATTTCGTAGCAGTTATCAAGGACAATGCTCGAGTTTCGAAATTCATATCAAAATATAATAATTTACATAACAGAATCTACCAATATAATAACTCATCATAATATCCTGTAATTACTTTTTGTAATAGATAGAACAATAGCTATTATATTCAAAGTAAATGTACTACATTGTGCCATCATAGTAAAGTATGGCTTCCGGCCTATATAGGTCAATAACGCTTTATTCGAGAGCTTTTATCGAATTAAAATTAAGTAAACGTAATAGTCACGATAGCATGTGGCACGAGACCCGAGTTCGATCCATAAGGCTCGTACCAATAGGTTTTTAACTTATGTACGATTTATGTCGTTGGCTTGGACGTACAGAGGGTGACAGGCTCATTACCTGTCAATTTGTCCCTAAAAAGTCTTTGGTGGCTTTTACTGTATTGAGAATGGCGTGAAGATGTTTAAAATTAAGTCAAGGTAAAATTTATATTTATATGAGTCGTTCACAGTATTAATTTATTGTTGCACTAATGTTGCTTCTACAACATTTGTGCAACAGTTAAAAGAAACGGCTTCTGTTATAAAAAAAAAAAAACCTTTTAAATAAAACGATTTTAGGATTTTGTCGCGTTTTTAAATAGTTTTTACAAACTATTAACTATACCCGTGGCCACGGACGCTGTAAAGCATCCGATAAAAACTTAAATAAGATAAAAACCGAAAAACGTTTTATTTAAAATGTGTAGTATTCGCGTAAATACAAGAAATCATTAAAAAAACCTCTTCAGTTTATAAAGTTTCATCTATTTCCAGACACCAATATATACTCGAGAGCAATGAATCCAGGTCACATAAAAAAAAAATATCTCCAATACAGGGGTAGACAGAGGTCTAGTCTTTGACCTAATAAAATTTATAAATCTTGGAAACTAAGAATGCTAGATTAATAAAATAAACGGTGTTCAATAGAATATATACCTCTACCTCATTGCTCTCGTGCCTCGATTTCGGCAGCCTGAGTCCTGTAAAGGCAAGCAGATTGATAGGTAGTCTAGTTTTCCCCCTTTTAGAATTACTTTGTCCCTACATAAAATGTATGCTAAGATGGAGGTGAAATATTATTTCTTAAAATCATCGTGATACCTGTTTATTTATGACATTCATTGTATTATTTTAGTATTTAATCTGTGTGTATTTGTATGTATTTATACGAATGTTTTATGTGTAAGTATGTATTTTAAATGTTTATTTAACTTATATGTGTATAATATTTATCTTCTTCACCTACATCATCTCATCTCTTGATCACCCAAAGGTCGACTGGTAGAGAATGCCTCAGGCATTAAGTCCGCCTAAACACTGTTAATAGTAAGAAGTTTAATAAATAAAAATGAAATATAAGTAAATAAAAAAACAAGTGTGATCTGAACAATGATATAGTTTAATAATTTGACAAAGCGTTATGTTTTGGGATGAATTAAACATGTTTTCATTGTGGTGAAGGACGAGGGGTAATGGTCGGGAGGCGTGGAAGCGGCAGAGGCGTCAGTACTATTAACGAACGTTTTGAGATAACATCGGCCGACAAACTCGATTAGCGGCCGGAGTGGCTCCATTTAATGTGGCATAAGTCATAAGAAATGCGCGGTGGTGTAAACGAATAATAATTTAACCTTTTTACTGTTATGTCTTACTTACTTTTCTTTTTTCATTCGTACTTAGCGTGTAGAGTAATGAAAACTTAGACAGATTATCATTCTTTACTTTAAATTGTACTTTTAGTTGTAAAAAATTTATATAGCAGTCTACTCTGTCCATGTAGTAGCCTATAGAGATACGAGTATATTATAATGAAATAATAACAAATTAAAAAATATAATATTTAGAGAGAAAACTGTGCTATTTTGATTCAACGTGATTACGAAATACTGGTAGACTGTAAACATCATAAAGTCTAAAAAATTAAACTCCTCTACCACTTAACCATTTTTTATTTATTATATATTATTATATATTATTTTTATTTATTATTATAGATTATAACGAGAACATACAAATGTCAAAGGTCTAGACCTTACTAGTTGTTTAGGACACCGTAGAAGGCAGAAAACCTGTTACACCACTGTCACAGCACTATCTAAGCGTCTAAGCCTAATTTTAACGTAATAATATTCGAACGTAAATTTTGAAAACTTAATCATACGAGTCTTCTTAATGTGAATCAAACTCATGTTACCTGATTTGGATAACGCTTGCATATATTTTTTATCTTTACGCATTTCCCAATACAGAAGTAGGCAGAGGTCTAAACAACTTAGTGATTCCGAACCACATGGTGAGCCCAAGGTTGTGACAGGTGGTGAACTCATCGCTATCTTTATGTCCAAGTCAACGATGCAAATCGTATAAATAAAAAAAATCATCGGTATGTGCCTGCCACCTGGGGATTGAACTCGGGTCTCCTGACCCCGATTTCGATTTCCCATCCACTCGGGTATTTTCTCAAAAACCATTGTATGATTCATATCGTCCGCTTGGACATAAAGACGGTGACGGACTCACCACCGGTCACGTTGTCCCAAAAATGTCATCGGCGGTCGGTGGTTAGAAGGGACTTAATTGTCTAGACTAGATCTCTGTCTACCTAATTGGGAATGGCGTGAAGATATATATTTATATACTTGTTAATATTAATTATTAAAATAATATTGGACCACACGCTCCACTCTTACCGTCCGTTATCGATGTTATTATGAGTTGAATGTCTAAACAAGACAATGCGTAGGTACGCATCATCGCATGAAACGTAATGTAAATGAATATTAAACATATTTTACCTAAATGGTTGAAAAACGTAAATAACTCTAATATGGAACATGAGTAATGGTTATAGGTTGGTAATCAAATATATATTATACTACAGATTAGTGCACTTCCGCATACATACAATGCATCGTAGTAACAAATAGGAACAGGAAACGATTGTAAAATAAAATATTACGTTAAAAAGCTAAATAAATTATGAATTTAATGCATCTTTTTAAATAGAAATAACGTTAACGTGGTATTTTTGCTAGGGTCTCATATACAACTTACTGCTAACTTATTTTCCAACAACAAGTTATGTTTTGATGTGATTAAACTTAAAAATGTTTTCAAATCTTAGATAGCACCGCCATCACATGTCTGCATAATTTTGGTCTGATATTTTTCAAGATGATTATGCTGCTTTCTGACCATACTCATATAGTTATCTCTATTATCCCTATCTGTTAATTCATTATAGTTATCTCTCCCGACATCCTCATGAAGAATTTGGTATGCCAATATACCCAGGCAAAACTCTATTACTTTTGCAAAAAAAAAAAATCCTTTTCCACCTGTACACTTGACGATGACTTCTGTTATTTTATGTAAAATTTAACACTGAAACACTTTACCAACGAAGTAAATCTTAAACACTGCGGCGCCCTTGCATAATTTACAAGTCTCATAATTAATATTTCCAACTTATTTATTAACAGTACTTAAGAGATATTGAACCGTATCTTTAGCTCAGTTGAAGTTAATTACTTAAACTCTCAAAGATACTTTGGCGGTAACTTGGCCCGCCATAATTCACTTGGTGCGTATCCTCTACATAATGGTGGAACACGTAGACGTATCGGCGCAGCGAGCGGGATAGCACTATAGGATAGAAGGAGATAAAAACTATCCCTTTAGACATAATACGAAAGGTTTATAGCTATAGTGCTTCCTTTTAACTTTTTTCGAGCACTATTTCAAATATTGTTTTAATTGATTGCCGGCAGACCATTTGGCGGCGGGTAGAGCCTTCTAATTATAGGGGTTCATATAAAATCATTTTTACAGATTGAACATCGAAAATGTGGATTAAGTTTCGTAAATTAGTTTATAGTTAGACAGTTTGAATGATTTAATGCAACTTGGTGGATGTACTTTATTACTACAAAATCGTATTTTAGTGTCAAAAACCATTTATAACAGAATTATACAGTTAATTAAAACTTATGTACGAATTTCATCGTTGGCTTGGACATAAAGACGGCGACGGGCTCACCACCTGTCACGTTGTCCCGAAAATATCTTCGGTGGAAGGTGGGTCAAAGGGACTTAATTGTCTAGACTTGATCTCTGTCTACCCCTGTATTGGGAATTGCGTGAAGATATTTTTTTTTATTTTTTATACTGTTAATATCTTTATACCTAAGTATGTAACTAATTTGACCTGTAACTAGATAACTGCGCTGGTTACGCATAACAAAAAAGTTACTTACTTATGAGAACTAATCTAGTATGTATACAATGTAACATTATACAAATGTACAATATACTAAGTGACATAAATTTATTTTTCACCGCAACATACATAATGAAATATAATATATAGGAAAGGATCAAAGCCAAGAAAGGAGCCAGTAAGTCCCTTGAAAGTAAGTGAATACCGACCCTCATTTAAATCCACAACGACCGAACTACAAGTACATTGCTGTAGTTAAGGGACGACGCCTGGAGAAGAACTGATGCCGAGGAAGACAGAACTGGGAAGAAAGAAGCCCTCAAATAACCTCAAATAAACGCAAACTTCTCACTGGTGCCGTTGTACGTGCACTACTCTAAACGAGTCTACCGGCGAGAGACCTGAAGCTGCCATATAAGTAGGTACACTATGATCAAAATCTTTGAAGCAATACATTGTAAAGCGTCGGCATGAATTTCAGGAATATCTTCAAGTTCGTGAATGCTTTCACATTTCTCAAATAAAATACTGTACTGTTCTCTAAACGTATAAATAAATAAATATCTAATAAATAAAATAAATATCAATAAAGGGGTAGATAGAGGTCCAGACAATTAAGTCCTTTCGTCCCATGTTCCACCGAAGATATTTTTGGGAAACGTGACAGGTGGAGAGCCCGACGCCGTCTTTATGTCCAAGCCAACTATATAAATCGTACAGTAGGTTTTGCAAAAACCCATTGGTACGAACCTGCCACCAGGAGATTTTTTTTTTATTATTTTTTTTTGCAACAATAAAAGCTGATGCGTGGCTCTACCACTGTAAAAAAAACTTGGATCTCAACTAGGATTCCGATGACCCAATCACTCGTCTATTGTTACTTCTAAACATATAATTAAGTAAATAAACTAGGTCTCCTGAATGATGAAATTTCAAGCCACCAATAAAATAAAACATAAAAATGTTTTGGTGTGTGTATGTTGTTCAAATAGAAGTATCTCGTACTCGTAACAGGTGTCCTTCCTGGATGGTAACTGTAGTCGTGGACTTCTATGTATAGACAATAAACATTGGTTACTTTATGGTTCACTGCTGTGAGTCTGACAGCCACACCACCTATCACGTTGACCCAAACAGATTTCGGTGAAAGGTGCGTCGAAGGGACTTAATTGTCTAGACCCCTGTATGGGAACCACGCTTGAAGATATAAAAAAACATTGTTTACTGAAAACTCCGTACCGATAATAATAGCGTTAAAGTGTAATTGGTGGCAATAGAATGGAAGGAACGTCACCCGCATTGTGGCTTCACCGCAGCGGTCGCCCGCTCTCATAACCATTGTGTATTCGTCACTATAAATTTTACTGTAAGTTTACCAATAAAATGTATAACTGTATAAGTTTATTAGTCAGTCCGAATTTACTGCATTGCGTTTACGTTGATGGGTAACAAAAATACTCGATTTTGTAGGACGTACTTTACTATGGACAGTCATTGTTTGCTGAGCGATGTCATAGTAAAAATTTGCCTTGCTCATTCTTCCCGTGGATACTGTATAAAGCGACTAAGCACAGGCCTCTATAATTGCAATGCTTACTATTAAATGACATAACCATATTGAAGAAATCAGATCCGCAATCCTTAGCTGTGAAGGCTAAGGATTACAGAGAAGATTGTATAAGTAGTTTTATGTAAAGATTACTTTCTTAGGGATCTTAAATTTCATAGAACGAATGTCATTTAGGTGCCACACTCAGTCTCGACGCCATTGAAATAATTAAGTGCTATTTCTCATAAAAAAGTAATTACAAATAAGGACACGAAACTTATCCACGACAGCGTAACCAACTCTTCCGGCCGCCAATACCCTCCTCGAATAATTTCTGTAGTCTACTTAATTATTTTAATGTTTAGTACAAATTAACAGCAGTGTGCATTAATTTTTATAGTTTTGAAGGTTGGGTATCATCAATACCCAACCACACTGCAAGATTAATGTGAGAGACTGGGACTAGAATTAGACAGAAACAGAAATAATAACAAGCGAGTTTGTCTAAAAGTATAGTTACTACACGTCACTACTAGAAGTCGCGATAGCTGAGTGGTGGAGTGATCGGTATTCGACTCAAGAGACCCGACTTCGATCCCCAGGTTCAGACAGGCTTGTACCAATGGTTTCAAAATTTATGTACGAATCATATCGTTGGCTTGGATTCTATTTTCAAAAACTGTACGAATATCGTTAATTGTCTAGACCTCTGTCTAACACTGTATTAGGTATGGCGTGAAGATATTTTTTATTTAATACAGCGTGCGTGCTAATATGCGATCTAGACGATGCAGCATAATCTCATATAGGATAAGTAGATTGCACTCCGCACGATGTTAAACTGAGTTAGATATCGGAGGACATATTTACTTATGAACATTTTTCATTTTACAATTGTTTGATTTACGAGATGTACGAAATATAATGTATGACGATTATGTATCTTAATTCATCTAAAAGAAAATAATAAACTTAACGGTAAAACCACTAAAACTCTGCCGTGCTTACCAATTCTCTGAAATTTATTTAAAAGAAGAACACCATATAAGACAGCAAACGATCAGAATAAAGGGAACAAAAATATAAAGGTTAGTGTTAAGGCTAAGTTAAACATATGGACAACATCACATAGATTGCTCTGATGCCAAAGTAAGCAGCTTAAGTACTTGTATTATAGAATTAGAAACAACGAAGGTACCACAAACACCCAGACCCGAGAAAATGTAGAAAAGTGTTATCTACATTGGCCCACCGGGAATTGAAACCGGTACCACAGAGCTGGCGACACCATGAAAACCGGTGTGTACACCACGTACGGTGTGTCGTCCACGGAAGTCGTCTAAATATAATATAATTTTTAAACTTTATTTAATAATATTTTTTTTTGTTGCTAATCAGAAGGTATTATATTATGATAATTTTTGTCCTTCCTGTTAATATTTACTTTAGAACTGATTGATCTTTTTAACCCAGAACATGGGGTGAGAATTAATAACAGACTTTTTGAGAAAATATATTCTATTTGCGACATCATTACTGTAAGTTTGAATTTTATTATTAACATATAGCATGAGTGTGATTACTGAAATTGCATTTGACCAATCTAAGACCCACTATACCTTTATAATTAAAGGTTTATAAAACATAGATCCACCATAGCTTTCTATTAGAAAAGAAATATTAAAAATCGTATCCTTAGCTAACTATAGGTATCAGTATAGTATCAGTATAGACAAACTTACGGATTTTACTTATTCATAACGTGTTCGCAAAGAATCAGGCGCACGCTTTTAAATAACAACCCTAAAAATCGCCTGTAATTGATATACGGCAATGTTAAATCGAATAAATTAAAATAATTATTAAGTTAATCCAAGTTGACATTTCTGTTTCATAATAATTCACACAAGCCGTTAGGAAATTAAGCGTTAAAGAAAATCTCACCGCATTGTAAAATACAATAGTTGGGGAGGCTATGAGGGAAATGTTAGCAATTGTTCACGCTTGAGGTCGCGACATCCGTGACAAAGTCACAATAGAAGACGTTAGATAAAAGATTAACGATGCGACCGCCACGAGTCGCTCATTTGTTTCAATTTACCGGGTTTCGAGGCAAAACATCGTTCAGTCTTTTTCTTCTTTCTTAACGGCCTGTAATAGCCTAAAGAGAACTTTTTGGCCTCTAGAAATAAGATAAGATGTTTAAACAACAACCAAAAAATGCTCATAGGCAAGTCAAGTTTTATCAGTATATGCAGTATTAATGTTCCCTTTGCTTAATACCTGTCACAAAAAGTATTACGGGAATCCACCGTTTTCCTGGATCCATTTTAAAACGGACGGCCAGATGTTGTTTTCTGAGACAAAATATGCATCAAAGAAATTTGTAGTTCTATATATTTATATTTTTCTTCTTCTGAAACTCACTGTCGTAATACAACTTGCCTTGTATTACGACATTGGATATAATATTTATTTCATCTTTATGTATATGGTTTCTTGTAAAATTATTTTTTAAAATTATTGTTTAATTTGACTAATATGAAACTTGTGCAGTAACAATTTTCCTTTACTAGAAATTTTATATCCGAAATCTAAAACTTTCACCTGTTAATCAAATTTTATTACATAAATTAAATCTAAACATTTTACCGAGTTTAATTATAAAATGGGCATTTACATTTACTAACTTTCTAGAAATATTTGTGCTTTAACTTTCCTCTACTTTTTAGGTCATACTATTGAAGCTTTAATGAATAATTTGCACGCAAGAGTTGTAAAAATGTGTCTTTTTTTAGAACAATGATTTTAACGAATTTCCACAAATTCGAATAATTTGAACTAATTACTTTATGCTCAATTTGCGAACATATATTTGAATTATTAGCGCTTTAAAAATTTGGTAATAATTTGGTATATTTCTTCCACATTACAAATGCACACAGAAATTTCGTAGTACTGTAAAGAAATATATAGTAAATTCAGGGTAAATATAATTGTAATAGAAAAAACTAAAATGTAATGTTTGATTCTGTCTTTAAATTTTCAAATCAAACTTCTTTTGGATATAAATATATTTGTATTTATCGTGATTGTTATGTGTTTTATTGGTGTGATTTATTACGCTTTAAATATTATTTTCCTGTCATTTTATATAAATATATAGTATTATAACTATTTTGACCGTGTGGTAACGGTGTAAGAATATTGCTACTCTCTTGCTTTCCGTGGGTTTCGTAAGAGGCGACTACGGGAAACAGCCAGGAGTAATGTTATGGCAACCTATACATGGCGGGACAACCATCTCTAAAAATGTCAGACCAAAATAATCAGACCAAGATGGGCAGCAGCGTCTGAGGTGCGAGTGGTCTGGTACTGCGATCGTCAATCCGCTTGCCATGCGTTGCGATTATATCAAAGCCTCCCATAGGGAGGATTTGCCATAATAGCCAGACCTATGTCATGCAGTGGACTTTAACAGGCCGTTATGTATTCATGTATGTACAACTATTTGAAGTAACCGGTCATATGCAGTGAATGGTGTTATCGGCGTCGAGGGACTGACCATACTCGTAAAATTGTGATGGAGCTAGTAAAAAGAAGTACTTGAGTGCTCGATGCAAACGAGGGTAATATGTTTATCAACTTATTTTTTATTATCAACTAGAATTAGAATACAGAGTTAAAATTTTAACTGATGCGTGTAAGACACGGTGGCTCGGAGATAAGAGCGTCGCCACGGATCGGCGAAGGTCGCGGGTTCGAATCCCGCCCGTGTCAGTTGAAATTTTAACTTTTTTCTCTTTAACTTAAGACCTTACATATGTTTGTTTCTTTGTGGCCCAATGCAGACCAAACGCTAGGGTCGATTTTAATGACGCTTACGTCAATCGATTTGTGTTGCTCGTGTAAGTTTCAATATAGACATGACAGTAAGCAATATTCAATGTAGACCAGACGCCATATTGTTTTTGGATTTCTCATACAATTTATCACGATAATCGAAACAGAACAAATAAAAACTCATGATCTATTTGGCTTGGACATAAAGATGGCGACAGGCACACCACCGTCACGTTGTGCCCTAGTGAAATGTGCTTCGAAAGGGCTCAATTTTCTGAACGTGGATATGCGTCGAAATAAAAATATAATAATTTTTCAATAAAAAAATATAACTTTGCATTTCAAATGACCATTTACGATTTACTACAGTTTAAAAGTTCTTTTAGTTATAATTTGGAATGAATGATTTCGCAGTCGAGTTTTTTAATTTTATAATTATTAATTTCATTCAAGACAAATCTTTGTTGAATATATTTATATCCTATACATATATATCAAGAATCAACTACTAAACATAGGCCTACCCAGATGTTTACTACCTGTAGGTACCCATAGAATCCCTGCAACAGTGACTAACTTAAAGACTCATTACAATATTTGTGATCCGCTTAGATTGGCTTCACTTCTCGACACCCTCACCTCGAGCACTATTTGCTTACTGCGATTCATTCTATTAAATCTCTGAATAAACTCATTACGGCTGAATGAGACTACCCGCCGAAAGGTTCCTTTCAAACGATATTAAACCGCATTATCCGCGTTTATTCCCGGACTTGATTAGTACCGTATCATTTAGTCCTGAGTTGTAATTATAAAACTACATTGTAATTGCAATCCAATAATCGTACAGGTAAGGTTTAAAATTGCTTCTACATATTTGATGTCGGCGCCTTTGACCGTTGGAGATGAAAAGCACCGAGCGCGACCATTTATCATTGACAAACACAATTGTATAGGGATGTGGCAACAGAAATTGGTGGCTAAACAAACTGGAATTCAGAACTCAATATAGGATCTTTCGTATTGTGTCTCTATACCTGACATAGCTAATTTGACCAAAAGGTCTGAAAGCCATAATCTATTTATTAAGTATGTGATTGCATTTTTCTTATAACAAAAGATATTAAAATTTGTATAAATTAGTTAATAATTCAAATATGATAGAGAATGTGCTTCCCCCTTTCTTTCTGTGGGTGACGTACAAGCTGACTAAGGGGAAATCCTCTATACCGCAATGGCGAACTACTAATGGGGGACGACTATGTCGAGATACAATAAAGCAGAACTATGTATATATATAGGAGCCGTGTGGTAACGGTGTAAGAATCAAGATTCTTACACCACGGGCCAAGGAAGGGGCAAGCTACTCCCTTTCTTCCCGTGGTTGTCGTAAAAGGCGACTAAGGGAAACAGCCTAATGTTATTATGGCGACCGATATGTGGCGGGATAACCATCTCAAAAAATTATCAGACCAAAACAATCATAGTGAAGATGGGCAGCAGCGTCTGAGGTGCGACTGGTCTGGTATTGCGATCGCCAATCCGCTTGCCAAGCGTGGCGATTATGGCAAATCCTCCCCTTGGGAGATGCCTATGGTGTCTATGGGGCGACGTCGCCAATTCGCTCCCATCGCTCCGTCGCCATTCACAATATTTGACAATTAAGTAATTTTGACCCACCTTCCACCGAAGACATTTTGTTGGGACAACGTAACGGGTGGTGAGCCCGTCGCCGTGTCCATGCCAACGATATAAATCGTACATAAGTTTTAGAAATGACCCATTGATACAAGCCTTGGGGAACGAATTCGGATCTCCTGTCTGAATTCCGATCACCCAGCCACTCGGTTATCGTGACTACTACCAAAATTTAACTTTTACAAATTAATTGTTGATTAAATAATCGACGAATATCCATTTTTCTCACAATTGTCTTCAATCTTAAGCAGTAGGTACTAGGACCTAATAAGTTTTCTCCAAACGTAATTTTATTCCTATAGTCTCTTCTCTAAATATCTCTGTAAAATGCATAAAAAATACCTATGATTGTATGAAAATCTCTATACAGCTACGTAGACAAACAATTTAAAACAATTTACGTCTGATTCAGCTAAAAGGTACCTTTGACTCAAAACGTATCTTAAGTGATTTGATAAAAAAAAAAGCGTGACAAAATTTTATGCTTACTAAAGGTGATATAAAGTTAGAATTTTTATGGCAGTAGAAATAAAACGTGCTAACAATCTAATGATACGTTATGTAAGCAACTTTATAGTGAGAGAATTAAAAGTTGTTATTGAAAAAATTACTTCGGAACACTCCGCATACAAATATAAAAAGGTATATGTTTCCTGGTCCGAAGAGAAGAAGAGCGAATTAGTGAGAGAATTATAACGCATCTGTAACCGTATCTGTATCTGATAAATACACAGATCCTTTATATATATAAAAATATATATAAGGATATAATATATATAAAGGTATACATATAAAAATATGTGGGTAAATTGCCCATACAGTACTCTGACAGATATGACTCCTAGGCAAAGTAGGAATCTTCCATCCGTCCATCCATTCCTTCCATTAACGGGTATACATAGGCTAAGAACCTAATTCATAAACTAATTCTACACTGCCATAAAAATTCTAACTTTATATCACCTTTAGTAAGCATAAAATTTTGTCACGTTTTTTTTTTTATCAAATCACTTAAGATACGTTTTGAGTCAAAGGTACCTTTTAGCTGAATCAGACGTAAATTGTTTTAAATTGTTTGTCTACGTAGCTGTATAGAGATTTTCATACAATCATAGGTATTTTTTATGCATTTTACAGAGATATTTAGAGAAGAGACTATAGGAATAAAATTACGTTTGGAGAAAACTTATTAGGTCCTAGTACCTACTGCTTAAGATTGAAGACAATTGTGAGAAAAATGGATATTCGTCGATTATTTAATCAACAATTAATTTGTAAAAGTTAAATTTTGGTAGTAGTCACGATAACCGAGTGGCTGGGTGATCGGAATTCAGACAGGAGATCCGAATTCGTTCCCCAAGGCTTGTATCAATGGGTCATTTCTAAAACTTATGTACGATTTATATCGTTGGCTTAGACATAAAGACGGCAACGGGCTCACCACCTGTCACGTTGTCCCGAAAATATCTTCAGTGGAAGGTGGGCCAAAGGGACTTAATTGTCTAGACTAGACCTCTGTCTACCCCTGTATTGGGAATTGCGTGAAGATATTTATTTATTATTATTTACTAAAATACATGCATAGCATACTACTTTTGGCTGGTATGGTAACTTACATTATTTACATCCTACCCAAACGATCCGTAACATCGTTGTATCGATATTTTCTAAAGCGTTAAATTAATCTAGGATCGCTCTCACGGGGCTGCTGGGGAGGCGTGTAGGGGCCCCGCCCTTCAGATCGTATCCAATGACAAAGCTCGAGTCAACGCGGTGGGACCTCTAAGTTATCATAGCTATGTCAACAACCATAGGGACAATCTCTTATCTCGTCTATTACGCGTAACATATTCTATTACTGAGTGCAAGCTTATGTGTATGAGTGTGTGTGTGTGTGTGTGTGTGTGATTAATTAAGCATAATTGAGAAACTAAGTAAACTTACTCGTAATTGTGAAACGTGGATTGTTTATAAAAGTATTTTTATAAATAATTTTATAAAATGTTTTATTTAGTATGTTTCCATTTTTATTTAAGTACAAATATAATTGACAACATACGAGTATATAAATACATATAGACACAACATAACGTATACAAACATAACTGCTTCTAAAAGTCCCTTGCTGGGTACAGGGCACTCCCGAGGTGAATAATCACCCCTCCCGCCATAATCATCCCTCTTGGCGAGTGGATTAGCCTTCGCAGCCTTAGTCGCCTCTCACGACCACGTAAAGAAAGGCTTGTTGAGTGCTGGTCTTACACCATAACCGCGCGACAATTTAAGAAATAAATAGGCATGCATTTAGGAAATTAGTATAATGAATACTACAAATTGCTCTATTTCCGTGGGTGCCGTAAAAGGCAACGGAGGGAAGAGCCCTGTAAATGGTAATGGCTACAAATATATGGCGGGTAACCAACTCCAAAAATACCACACTAATATTAGTGTGGTATTTTTGGATTTATTTATTTTATTTACTATTTATCGGTTCTTTACATATTTATTTTAATATTTGTCTTATAATAATCTTCATAAAGTAGAAGCCTATGCCCGGCAGTAAATTTAAACAGGCCGTTGAGTTACTGAGTGAATACTTTAAAAATTATGAATGGCAAATTCGTATTCGTGATTTAAAAATGTTTTTTAATTTAGTTTCATTAATGACCATTTCTATTTCATTATTTTTTACATAACATTCAAAATATCCCAATTCCGGGTAAGAAATTGGAAGAAATAAATTAATATTACATTAATTAAGAAATTAATATTCGACCGTCAAACGTTTTCATTTGAATAAATCAAAGCTCTTGAAATCAATAAACTTACCCTAACGGTGTTATCGTAATTTCATTAAAAAACTTATTAATTATAACGAAAATTAATTATCTAGCTAATAGTGTATACTGTTTATAATTCATTTTTGTTCTATTTAAACAGATTGATACTTTTTTAAAACCAATTTCAATTACATTATTAAGTTGTACATATGTTAGCTCTACTTTCTAGTATATGTCTATAACAATATGTGGTATTAATCAGACTCTATTTTGTTTATGTTAGAATATATCATATTTTAATAAGAAAGCACGTATAAATGTGTATTAGTTTAATACACAATTCATTTAGTTATGTTTTTTAATTTTTTTAACCAGATAACACTATGTTCATAGCATTGCTACTTTGATTACTATTTTGTTATAATCTATATAATTATAAGCTTTGTTTAGTTCAGTCCTTTAAGAAAATAATAAAAATTAAATAAGCAAATTATAGTATAAGTGGCAATTTATTACTTATACGTAACCTATAAAATACCAAAAAGAATTTTGCACATAGGTAACGGGCGGCATCGACTACGGTGCGAGGTGAGGACTAATACTGCAATCGCCAATCATCTTGTAAAGCGTGGCGATTATGAAAACCCCTTCCTTACGGGGGAGGCCTATACCGTGCAGTAGACTTTTACAGGCCCTTATGATGATGATGATGGTATGAAACCTGTAAGATTTTCCGACTTGTACAAAAACCCTCGTGGTAACGAAGTAACCCCCCTTTTTCTAGTAGGCTTCATAAGAGGCCATTAGGGCCCAGGGACAGCCCACATCACCGTAACTGTAATCCACAGGTGCCAGGATAACAATTTTCAAGGTACCAGATAAAAATTAGACATATAGTCGGCGGGCAACAGCGTTAAAAGTGAGGAGTCTAGTACTACCATCGCTTGTATTGCTTGAGTGGTGATTATGCGAAATACTCCTTTCGAAAGAGTCCCATTTCCTGCAATCGAATTTTACAGGCTTCTATGTATATTTGACCGTATTAGAATTATATAGCTTCCTAAGTGATATAAAATAAATAATGTTTAGGTTGTTGCATTTTTCCGGAAATTACCTTTTTGAAACAAAATTAGAAACTTTATAACATTAATGTAGATTATAAAAGACATAATCATATGCTATGAATCGTAATGTAACATTAGGATTCATAGCATTTAATGTGTCCCGATAGCCGAGTGGATGGATGATCGAAATTTCGTGTCAAGAGTACTGAGGTTGATCCCCAGGTGGAAGGCTCGTACCAATGGGTTTTTCAAAAACTTAAGTACGAATTATATCGTTGGCTACTAAGATGGCGTGGGACTCATCACCTGTCAAGTTGCCCCATAAATGTCTTCGGTGGAAGGTGGGTCGAAAGGACTTAATTGTCTAGACCTCTGTCTACCCCTGTATTGTGAATGGCGTGAAGACTTTTTTTAGAAACAATGATAGTACCACGAATACTTAAACCCGATGAAACGTAGAAAAAGTGTTTTACTACATCGAATCGACCGGGAATCGAACCTGGTACTTCAGAGCTGGCAACTCCATGAAAACCGGTGTGTATGCCACTCGGCCACGGAGGTCATCAAAAATGTAATAATAATAAAATAAAAAATGATAAGCAATTTATAATAAATTAACTTTTTTCACAGATTTATTATTCTGCCTCAGTAAAGTCTTTTCGCAATAGAAGCAGCATATTGATAAAACATTTTTGACCGATTCATTAATAACTAATTACGGCAATCGATTTAATGAAGAACATGTATCAGACAAGTCGTTATACAGATTATGAAACTTTATAACCACTTTAATTGGTTTCCATCAAAATTGGCGTTTGAACTTTTAATAATAAATATTTATACAGGTAGCAGCTGCATTAAAATCCTCGCTCGATACCCAAATAATAATTAGCCTGCCCTTAGCACCTCGGTCGGCGTTCGAGAAAAAAGAACTCGTCCAGTCTCGCTCGCGAACCGACATAACCTGTAATTTGGAAATTATTATCTAACACATTGTGCCTTTCTGGTTATCCCGCCGGTCAATTTGCCGTTTTTATGGCTCCCACAGAGCAGCGGCCTCTAATTATCTCTACCACGATCTCGGCCCGAGGCACGAACGCCTACTTTCGCGCTATACAAATTCTACTTTATGTGTAAAGAATAAGGTCCAAAAATAAAGATCTTTATCACTGTACTGTGTTAGAATCACGAGAAAATGTTTGAGGGGCAACGTGTTCGCGCGAATTCTATTTGTTTTAACGCGAATTCTCCTTTAATAGCTTTGATTATTGTTAAACTATTATTGCGGCAATTATAAAGCTAAGAAATCAAGCATTCGCAAAATATGCTTGTAAAAATACCATTAAATGAACATTGCGATGTTGTTAAAGTGGATACAATCGCCTATCTTGTTAAGGCAGGTCTATAAAACGTCACCATTTCTTTTTTTATACGCTTCCATCTATGTGCGTAGTCGTAAATTTAAATTATGATCGGTGAGTTTTAACGCCCAATTTTTAAATTAGAGAAACGGACGAAGCGATGTAAATGATGCAGCTCTCCTAAGAGATTTCAACGCTCGATGCTCGTATTCTATTAGAAAGGACTACTAATAAAATTAATTTATTTTTCGATTGCAGCGGTAACGCAAGTTCAAAAAACAAGCCGCGGCGACGCGTCATTAATCATATTAATTAAGACGAGGAGTGAGTGCTTTTGTTTGTTACGTTGGCATTTAACGTGCGGCTTGAGACGGCGTTTAACGGAGTTATGGCGGTGTCGGTGTGGTATGGTGTGAGGGTTTTATAACATCAGTGACATCAAAGTCTCATATTCTTGCTTCGCACACAGTTTTGGAAGTGAGTACTGTTACTTTTATTAAGTAATTACTTATCGGTAAATTTATTTTATAAAAATGAAAGTCACGAGACAGTGGTTAAAAGTTTCAATTCAATTTTGAAAATCTCTTAAGCTAAAGGAAAAAAACAAAAAAATAAATAAAACAAAATACAGTTTATACAATATTTTAATTTTGTGATAGACTGAAACATTTAATACTATCATTCATTCTTTTTCCTGTGGGTGTTGTAAGAGGTAAATAAAAATTCCTTGAAAATTGCAATAGCGACGGACAGATGTACAGATGTTCGATGAACGTTCTTTAATCAAAAGATACTTTTTAGTATTTTATAATAGTAAACGTCGTATATTCGAAACCCTTTGCTGCGGGATTGTCCTATAGAGCCTTACCCGGTGTCCATGAGAAGTCCAGGGGCCACACATAAAAAGTATCTTCTTACGGCTTGTTTTAATTGAAACTATTGATTTTAAAGACGCAAATAAATATTTTACAACACTTATTTAGGTAATAATGTCGGCGATAGGTTCACCACCTGTCATGATGTCCCAAATAAGCTTAGGTCGAAAGGACTTCAGTGCCTACACCACTGTCTACTTACGATAGCCGAGTGGTTGGGTGGTCCGAATTTCGAGTCAAGAGACCGGAGTTCGTTCCCCAGGTAACAGGCACGTAACGATGGTTTTTTCAAAAACTTATGTCCGAATTACATCGTTGGCTTGTACATAAAGACGGCTACGGGACCCTATCAATCACGTTGTCCCGAAAATAGCTTCAGTGAAAGGTGGGTTGAAGGGAAGGGGAATTGTCTGGACTAGACCTCTGTCTACTCCTGTATTAGGAATTGCATCAAGATATTTTTATTCTATATTATATTTACATAATCAAAAAATTGCCCTCATCAAACAGATTAACGTACAACAATAGTTGAATGTTTTTGCCAACCTTACGTATTTCATAGCGTAGTGCAAATTAGGCGATTGGTTAGGCACAATATTGACGTGTTAAAGCGATATCTTCGCGAGTTGTTGTTATTATAACATTGTCTGTGTAATTTTATAATTGCTTCGCTATTTTTTTATTTTTTAAGAAGCACGCGATCACGATTCTGTACGCTCGTGTTATTATAAATACCTATTGAATTATTTTTTACGATATTGTCGATATCGAAAGCTGCGAACAGATTCGCGATCGCTAATAATGAATTGTTATTTACAAACAAAAGGTTATATTACTTAAATTTAAAATTACTAATTACTAAAAAAACGAAAAACATTGATATTCATTATTTATTTTTTAGTCTTTTTATATATGTACAATACCAAAAGTTATCCATTTGCAAATTTTTTCTGATTTTAATTTTTAAGTCAAGTAGTGCCGTAAAAGTAAATAACCGACTGAACTAAAGGAGTATAATTAAAAAGGAGATTTTCAACTGATGTGTCTTTAACAAGGGTAGGTATTTCAGGTAGTCTCGACCTGGACAGGACTGCGGCATCGCAGACTAATGGCGTGTTATAAAATGAGACGTTTAGTCGAACGAGTGAGGTAACCGGAGACCGGGGGATATTGGTCCTTCTGGTTTCCTTTTGCTGTTTTCCCTTTCCTAATTCCTTTCTTAATAGAATACGACATGGGTGGCGGAAGTCTCTTGAATTCAGATGTCTCGATTGCTCGTGGGTCGATTTTCCCCATTGAAATAGAAGGTCATAGCATAGGAATGTCGTTTCGCTTGATCCCGAGATTGAGTTACAAAATGAATTATCTTCACGCCATTCTCAATATCCCAATTCATACCCTTGGGGTAGACCCAACTTCCACTGAAGTCATTTCTCGGGACAGCATGTCTGGTGGTGAGCCTGTCGCCGTATTTATGTTTAAGCCTACGACATAAATCGTACATAAGTATTTGAAAAAACCCATTGATACGAGCCTGCCACGTGGGGATCAAACTCGGGTCTCTTGACTCGAATTCCGATCACCCAACCACTCGGCTATCGTGACTGTTGAGATTGAGATTTAGTTACTGTTGATGTTGACCGAGATTAGATTTTATACTATATATAATACGTAAAACGATTGTATGTATGATGTATGTGTGCATCTTTTATTTTATTTTGCTTAATGTATTTTATACAAATATTATATATTCTTTTCAAATTTGCAAACTCTTGCTCCTTATAAACTTTGCGTTCACGTATTAATATGTGAAATTGAAAACGTAACTGGTTTTGCCTACAAAGGCTTCTTATAAACTAAATCGACTAAAATTTTTTAACTTTTTAATAACACCTAGTACAAGTCTACACTAAGCGCATCATTTAAGGCAAAATAGAAGCAGACCAACGTACATTTAAGTGTAAAATGTATGCAAAAGTGTAATGTATAAGGTTACTTATAGCTTCACATAAATCTGTCTCTCGTTCAATTACAAGACTAGAATAACATCCATCGCCGGTAGCATATTCTGGTTGCTAAATGAAAGCCTGGGCAGGGGCTGTCATGGATCCATAAATGGTCAGCGAGGAGCCCAGCAAATAAATAAAGTTTAATAGATACTAAGTGGATGCCTTTACTCTAAGAAATAACACCTGTACCTCGAATAGTTATCAATTACTGAAAGCATAAGAAAATCTTTTCAGTTTTAGTTTAGTTGTGTACCTTTGTCTGTCTTAGGAAGTTGTAACTGTAGCCGAGTTATTCTGACTTCGAAATAATTTGGAACTTACGAAACGAGATACAGTCAGTCACAACTCTTATACATTTATTGATATTTTTTAAGAACACTCGTCTGATCTCTTGATTGTAAACGTTTTGTCTCGTACAAATTCTAGTTTTGACTACTCAGTCTATGAAAACGTCCATATTATGGAAATTAAAAAACTATCAGTTTGTTATTATATATTTTGGAACTTTCCTCATAAAAAGAAGATCGAAAAGCATGCTGACCATGCAAGCTGGAGATGAGTAGTCAGTTTAATTAAAAAGCAACTACTAGAAAGTAAAGCAAAGGATAAATAAAATGGAGATGGTTTGTAAATTATTTTAATTAGATGTCTTATCTGCCTAGAAGTGCTGCAGCACAGGACATCTATAAACAACTTCAAATGAAGTTACTGATGTATTGATACAATAAAATCAAGAAAAATCTCTTAAATTTTGATGAGCACAAGTGGGGATTTACCGTAATCATTTCGCTCAGCACTGCTACGCATCACATAATTTTATCCGATGAATCTTCACGCATTTCCCATTATTTGGGTAGCCAGAAGTCTCGACATTTTGGTCCAACATTCACTATTTCACACAACATGACTAATTGTGAGTCTCGACGACGTCTCGAAAATAGTACATAAGTTATGAAAAGAAGAAATTTCGGGCCTTTGGCTCGAAATGTGGAATGGTTCCACACTGTCTTTATATTATTTTTTTTTACACAGTCTAGAATTTTTTAAACAAGTATGGTACTTATTTAACGTTTTCAATCTGAATTTAACTAGAGATTATTAGAGACATCGTGACACGTGGTGATCCTGTGGCCATCTTAGTGTCGAAGCTACTATAAATCTTATCTGTTACATCGCTCTACATGGTGGTCGAACTTCAACGATTATGTAACTTCAATGGTAATGTTGATTAATCTAACCACTCGTTTATTTATCTGTTTTCATTTATTTAAATTGTTATTTTGTAAGTGACTAAAATGTTTTATAGTGAAATTATGAGAAATAGTTTACCACTCCTCCCATAGGTAATGATAAAAAGATTAAATACCTATGAGGCTTGGAACGATAAGTCTCAGCCATCGATTCCCGCCAATTACACCATCATAATTAAGATGCCCGGCCGTAGGGTTGATTGATGTATACGCCGTCGCTTGCTTATTTTTGCCAACTAATTAAAATTTCAACATCGCTCATTTATCGACTATTACAACGAGATCGTACGATCCGCGGCGAAAGCTAACTTAGCTTTAATAGCAAAAATAACACGTTCAAGATCAGGATTGAAGAAAAATTTATATTAATATATGCGATGCGAAAAGCGTACTCAATTAAGAATGTTGATACGTTTGCGTAATAGCTCTGTATGTCGTTTGATATCACGCAGCTCTACTCCGAGGAAATCTATCGTATATTATGGTAATGAATGAATAATCTAAATCGCTCGTAAAACTGGTTTCTCAAGTAAGTGGACTTGTAACCTGTCACTTCACATATGCACAAATGACGTTTTTGTAACTATGAATGAAAATATGTGCTTTTATGGATAATTATAATTTTGAAATAGTTTAAGTAATTTTTAATATATTATCTATTTCCCGGAATTCAATCTGACAATTTAGAACACATTATATTATATATTTTTTATATTCCAAGTTTATGTGTGTATTCGATGTTACACTACGACTTAATAATAATAAATATATTCATTTTTTGGGTCGGGTGGTGAGTCCGTCGCCGTCTGTTTGTCCAAGCCACAACCTCAATCTCTAGGTAATAGTCTTTCAACCCAATTTCCACCGAAGCCTATTTGGGACAACGTGGCAAGTGGTGAACCTATCGCCGACTTAATGTCTAACAATGTAATTATTTACATAAATAAATATTCATAAATACATATAAACATCCATGATTCGAGTGCAAAGATTCATAATATTTCTCATAAATGTTTGCCGCTTACTATTTTCCGAATTCGAACTCGTAACCATTAGTTTCGAAGTCAGTGGCGCTACCCAACTAGAGTACGCGGTCGTTAATACATAAATATTTTAATATTTTTTTTAATAAATGTATATTATTTTATATGCACATAACATTATTTCTTTTATAGAAATAAGTTTCAAATCAATTTGTGTTAAAAATTAAAACTGCCCAAACGTTGGTAACGAATTTCTTTTCAGACACCGTTTAAATGAAACTAAGTTGAAGGTATTTCTTAATTATAGTAAAACAGCTTTTATTATAGAGCTTCCGTTGAACGGTTGCGACAACTTATTAAACAACTTTGATATTAATGTGGAGAGTCGATTTGTAATCGTGATTAAATATTCTAGTAGCGTGAGAGTTCCCAGTTAGTCCAATAGTGACGCTTTCTTTGAAGTCTTCAATGCAAAGCATTTAGTAAATCAAAAGGTGTGTTGTTTAAAACTATACGAGAACTAGTAGCGTCGCGCGGTTTGCTTCGCGGTTGTACACTAAACTGAACTTTGTTTTTGGACAAACAACCTACTCGTATGTGTTAGCCAGAATATAAACTATCAAACCCTATGTAAACTATAACTATATATTAAAATATCTCGTTCAATTCATACCGAAATTCATTGAGTAACTGCACTGTGAATATATATAAAACATACAGACTTTACTATGAATTAAAACAAATTTTAGATATATTTAAAAAAAAAATTTGCTTTTAATATTAGCGTGATTATAGTCATTTATGAAATCTTTATTTTATAGGTTTTACAGGCACACTTCTTACTTTAAACGAAAGTATTAGGCTTATTAAATTACGTAATTTAGGTAGGTAGGCAGGTATCCTAATACATATTTTAGGATTTTAGTTGCCGAAATATGACTGAATGTATATATGTGTAACCGGAGTCTGCCAGAAGAGTCATCAAAGCAAGTTGAATGCAGTGGAGATGCGATCTCTTCGTGAAATGTGCGACGTTGTCGGTTACCTTGGCCGACCGAAAACAAAACGAAAAGATCCAGAATATTGCAGGTTTGAAGGATGGTCTTATCATCAAAATAGATAACGGCATGCTATGATGGTTTGGGCACGTTGAGCGAATGAGTGAAGACCGAATGGTGAAAAAAATAGATATAGCGTGAAAGTTAATAATAAAAGGAGTCGAGGTAGGCCTAGACTAACTTTAGGAAAACTTGTGAGCATATTGACTCGAAGAGGGAAAGGTCGATTCTACTTGGATACCTAGACGTGCATGTATAAAGAAAACGATGAATTTGAAAGAAGCGAATGGAATCGCTTGTTGTGTGTAAAGGATCGGGACACTTGGCGATCTGTTCTCTCTAGCTACTCCGTCTAGAGATTTTCCTTGAATTTTTTTATTTTATTTCATTTTATGTCCTGGATTCAAAATATGTGTATTAGAAACGCGATACTGCAAATGGTGTTACGCGACATGTGTTTGCAAGTTGGGAGCGGGGGGGACCTCTTGAAACTCTTGAAGCGAAGTAATGAAACACGGCTACTGTATGCGAGAAGAACTGCGCTTGTACTGTGCGCAAAGAAATAGTGTTTAAATTTGCGGCAACCTTCCCTCTGGAACAACTGTCCCTGGACTTCACCTAAAAATAATAAATTAATAACGATTTGGCCTCCACCAGAGGATCCGAATCGAACAGGCTTGTGATCTAAGGAGACGCTTTGAAATTGAATTGAAATGGACAAAATATATTATGCAATAAAATAAGCAATTTGACGACAACCGGTTTTCAAGGTGTCGCCATCTCGAGGTGCGATTCTCGATTGTCAATGTAGAAAAACCACTTTTCCTACATTTTCTCAGGTCTGGGTGTTTGTGGTGTCTTCGTTGTTTCCGATTCCCATACCACAAGTGCTTTAGCATCTTAGATTGGGATCGGAACAATGTATGAGATGTTGTCCCTACCTATATATAGTGTTTATTTAGTAATTTAATTTGCTCTACTATATTAATGAGTGAGTGTATGCACCTATAGAAAATATATTAAGTGAAACTATTTGAAGTTGTTGAAAGGTTATGGCGCTATTTTTACAGACCACAGCAATAGTATATAGCGCTAGTATTGTGAAAATTGCACAGTATAAAATTATTGAGTTAGGTCACTCTCTTGACCTCATCCGCATTTATTAACTTAATCAAGTACCTTGATTCACAGTGCAATAAGTAATATAATATGAATATTCCATGTCTATTAAGATAGGCCAATATTGCACGCACAGTAATGTATGTCTACGTGGTACCATATCATAATTAATTGATTGTAAAATTATGCCTTCATCGCTTAACTTGAACAAGCGATTTCATTACCTATAATTATGTAGTATTAGACATTACTTACGCGGACAAGGTACTATTAATTTGATGTGACTCAATTATAATGACAGTTGGTAATAGGTAACGGAGTCAAGTTTATGTTATAGCACAATTTTTCGAGTTAATTTTACAAAAGACGCTATCATATATTATGTTTTTCAACTGTCATTATTATAATTTTCTTTTCAAGTAATATTATAGTATATCATAATATGTGCATAAAGTTCTTAAGTATAATTCATACATACAAAGCAGATGGTAGTTCAAGATATGTATATGATTGTAAAGTTAATATTTGTAAAAGCACAACGAATTGCGGTGCAGTTATCAATTCAGGTAGACGTTGCTCTAAATCGAGGCTTTCGAAAACGATTTGCGATTATTTTCGAATTTCATTACAGCATTATCATTTTGTTAATCATATGAAGTTTTCACAGTAATTTCAATCTATCCGCGTACGGTTAGAGTTCAAATTAGGTCAGAGGATTCCACGACACCCCGGGAGATGAAAGATGCCGCCACCATTTGTCACTACTTTCGGAACGAGGTGGCGGAGTAAAGTACCGGCCCGCCCTGTTTGCACCTCGGGCTCCTCAAGTCCTCTTTTTCTCTGACGCTGGAATGCGAAGTTAATGGTTTCGCTTTTGGGACCGTGGCCAATCACTCCGTCATCAAAATTAAGGAAACATTACGTTCGGTATGCTTTAAACGAAACTTGGGGTGTTAAAAATTACTCCAAAGCGTGTACGATTTTTTTTCCAGTAGTTAATATTAGTTGTCAGTTAACTTTAACTCATGTCTCGTATATACTTTTTAAATTAAATTTACATTGCCTTTGTGAAACGTGGAATAGAGTAATAGGAAAAGTTAATGCGAATCTACATGAGGATAACAAAATTCTTATAACTAAGCAAATACATTAGATAGAACTAATTTTTTTTAATTTGGGGATAAATTTTTCTTGTGCCTCCCGCAAACTTATCCCGCAAAGATTATCATAATAGTTTTATGAGGGATGCTGACTGTGAACTGTATGTCGCAGGTTTTCCATTTTAGGGCCCGATAACTTACGAGAGTAGGCAGTAACTCTGGTTACATACTTCTTTAAAGCTTAAAATGGCAACAGGACGTTCAAGACCTCAGTCCAACCATGAACAGGCGTACTGTAAAGCATTCGAAACTTCGGAAAGTTTAAAAAAAACTAAATAAAACGCGAAAAAATCCAGAAGAAATAGTTTTATTTTAAAAATTAATAAAATTTTCTATGTCAGGCACAGAAACTAAAAGAAATAGATCCCATAGTGAAGTTTTAAATTCCAGTTTGTTTATGCAACAATTTCTTCTACGACGTTTCTATACAATTGTGTTTGTCAATGATAAATGGTTGTAATGGACCAAACTGTTCAGTGTACTTATTTAATGTTCCATAAAACTCCATTGCTGGACATAGGGCTCTTCCGAAAGGAGGATTTGTAATAAACGTCACGCATGACAACCGAACTGCCTTTCATAGACACCTTTACTTAAATATATTATTGTTTTTAATAACTATTTCATTATTGTGCTGTTAAATGTTTTATTCAAAATATTATCTATTTAATATTCTACGTATAATTTTTTGAAACAATCGAAATGACCGAAATGACCCATTTTGATATTTTCAAAAGTACGCTATTGTGGATTTGAAAATTATAATTAATCAGTCGTAGTCAGCACCCCGAGAAACGTCAAAAATGGCTCTCATGTCGATATTTTCTATAATTCCCTTTCTGCTATACCGAATTTCAATATGAAAATTAATTAAAAATGAAGACAATATTAGTTAAAATTTTATTCATATTACTTATCCACCAAATTTTCTCCAAATTTGGTTAATATTTACTGCATTGGCTTTTTTCTATCACACGCATATATAATCAATAAGCGAGAATAAGACACAAAGTTACGCTCACTTAAATACGAAAACTGGCCACTTTTTTCCCCTGATATAATTTAAGTCATAAAACCATCTCTAAACTATAGACTCTTACTCTTATCAGTCACAATGGCAACCATTATTTTATCTACAATGTAGGCAAATACAACTTGAGTTAGACTAGACTAGGCAAACAATTTCACAAAAATAGAGCGGAACAAATCACGGAGAGACAGAATCTAGTAAACTAATATTTTTATCAACGCACTATTCCTATGCAAGTATGATTAACAGTTTTTCCGTTATGACATGATATTGGGTTAATCCTATTTTTGTTTTCAACGAGTCCTTGTCTACCTTTTTTAGTTAATTTTCACTTTAAACTATTTTAATATTGTCCAAACTAGTCAGTACTTGACGCATTGCATGCAATAACAATTAATGATAAAATGCAGGCGAGAAACGTGCATTATAAAAATAGTAATTAAATAATTGTGCCACTAATATTTAGAGCCGTGTGCGTGGATCCGACCGTCTATTAAATGCAAAACGGCAAATCATTTACAAGAAAGCGAGAACCCGCCTTGTACTATTTACATAATTTATTCAAATCACTTTAATAGCGATGTAACTCGTAAATTTTTTGGAACGTTGATAGAATTTTATAAACTTAATCACAGGGTAAACCTTTGCTACTTGCAACAAAATACGCTAATTTTAACCAAAGTAAGGTCATACGTACAATTGACAGAAACCAATGAGTTAATTTTTAAATATGTAACTTTCTTGTAGTTTTTTAAGGTATGGATTGTTGTTAAAGAAAAGTTAAAACCTGGTTGGTCCTATTATATATTTGACAAATTTCCTGTTATATATTTATTGTGTATAATATACTTCTATATCTACTGGGACATAAATTGAAATTAATTATGAGTTTTTTTAGATACAGTTACAATTCTACGGGCTAATTCTATGTAGCTCATATATTTTAGTGTTATCCATATTTTGGCATTAACAAAACACTTAAGTGCTCATTCACATTTAAAAAAAAAAATACTTAAAAAATGTGTAAAAACTTTATAAATGAAATAAAAATGTAAATAATTCGAGTTACATTGCTTTTCCTTTCATGCGGTGATACGATCTTCCAAATATTAAACTAATATTTAGGCAACGCTTTGCTTGGAGCCGCCTCATTTGAATAAGGTGCGGTTTCATTCAATAGAATCGAAAATTTTTTGAGAGCCTTAAATGGATTATGTACTGTAATAATGAACATGTCTATTATAACATATGTAGATATACAAATATGTATCAAAATATATGTATATCTGTGTTTTATACTATATATTTGGTCTGCTACTACCTGGAGCCGCCTAAATGAATGTCGAATATTGGAGTGATATGAGTATGTATAAATATTCGTCAAAACTCCGGTCTTTATGTAAATTTTTACCGACTGTTACTTATTGTTTAGTTAAACTTCTAATATTAGTTGTTTTTTTTTATTTTATTAATTTGGAGAACAAAATGCAATAACATAAAACATGAACGTAAACTTATACTAATATACTTACAATTATATATGTTTTTACATGTAGAGAACAAAATGTTATAAACTAATGAATTAATTTCTACCTTTCACGCCTGAGAATGGCTTTGGGTGACTTTAGAATATTAATATTTGAATTTTATACTTACCTTAAACAGAAAAAATGCTATTTTGTTGGTACAGTTGGAATTATATACTGTGTTTAAGTACGCGTTAAAATTTGTTTGTAGAATGAAAATCTATTTTGTACAGGTGTGAATAATACATAAAAGTCACGAAAGCTGAATGGTTGGGTGGTCGGAATTTCGAGTCGAGAAACCCGAGTTCGATTACCAGAAGGCAGGCTCGTACCAACGGGTACGAGCTTATGTACGAACTATATCGTTGACTTGGACATAAAGACGGCGACGGGCTCACCACCTGTCACGTCAAAGGGTTAAGTCCCTTTGACGTGACAGGTGGTGAGCCCGTCGCTTTCGTATCTAGACTAGACCTCTGTCTACACCTGTATTGGGATTTGCGTGAAGTAATTTATATTTATTTATGTGAATAATACATTATTCACACGTATACAAAACAGATTTCACAAATATGTTGTGTATTGTTATTAAATTAAAGAGAAAAAAATGTTTTTTTAAATTTCAACTGACACTTTGCAACCGTGACTTTTGCCAAGGTTCGGCAAAGGTCGCGGATTCGAATCCCGCCCATGTCAGTGGAAATTTTAAAAACATCTTTTCTCTTTAATTTAATAACAAATTTAAGAATAACTTATATACTTTAAAATTGATAAAAAATTGCATAATGAAGTGTATTGGGTTAAATGTTCACAGTTTTCTTGACGCCCAATAAAAGCTAAAACGTAATCCTTTTAGTGCAATAAAGGCAGAAGCGGGACCGTAGCTTAAGCCCGTCGCATGGAGTTGTAAATATCATAATCATAACCCATTAAGCAGTTAATATTATGTCTCTGCCGGCTGCCTTTGAGCCGCGTTTATTACCCAACTATTAATTGTGGACGATCCGACGAGGATTTAATATCGGTATAAAACGCCCGTCTTCCGCATCGCCATATCTACGAAGAACAGATTAGGGCTTATAAAACGAAGTTTGTAGACTGGAATTAATATTGTAGCGACTTTCATATATTTTACTGTTAGTAAAATTTATGTATTTGCACAGTGAAGTAAATACAACTTTAATTTATGTTGTTATATAAAGTTCTTTTTGTTTTTCTTTCATATATTTGACGTTCCTTGTGAATTATTGACAAATTACAGCGCTTAGTGTATATTAATTATACAATAATTATATAATTAAATATTATATATAATAATAATTATATATGATATTAATTTATACAGTATTACATTATTATAGTTATAATTTATACAGACACTATTGAGTTTATTCTTAGTTAATATTTTGTGTGTCGTTTTCATCCAAAGTTTATCCACGTCTCTAATAAATTTAATTCACACAGAAGAAAATTCAGCAGGTACCGGGGACTGTCGATAGAAGCGCAAACTTATAAATTAAACTATAAAAGTCTATATACTTTATTATAAATTAAACTATAAAAACTATAAAAGTATATAAACTATAAGAGCCACGATAGCCGAGTGGTTGGGTGATCGGAATTCGAGGCAGAGAGACCCTTCGAGTTCGATCCCCAAGTGGCCCAATGGGTTTTATCAAAACCTATGTACGAGTGTTCATCACCTGTCACGTTGTCCCAAAAATGGCATCGGTGGAAGGTGGTCTAGACCTCTGCCTATCCCCGTATTGGGAATGGTGTGAAGATATCTTTTTTTGTTTTTCTTTAATATTTTTATAGATTTTAAATTTAACTGTAGTTTGTTTATTAATTTATGGGTAATAATTTCATCGCATAAGGACAAAACAGGACGCACATACCTTTGTCACAAATAACTGTGGGAAATGGTGTAAGTTTCTAACAAATGGTGTAAATTCCTAAAACAATTCTAAGTTGAATATAATACCTGATAGTTGAAAGAACGGACAGTAATTAGAAGTATTTCTCAGAAAAATATCTAAACAATTATCTACAATTTTAACGTTGTCTTCAGCTTCTAACACATAAGATGTCGAGTTCTCGACATATTATGTCGAAACGAGACACAAAGCTTAGAACAATTCTATTTACAAAGCTATTTACAAAGCTTAGAACAATTCATACTACTGACATATAGATTTTTTAACAACTCCACAATTTGCCTTGATGAGAAAAAATACGTTTACTTTCCCACAACTTATTTCTTTATAAGGCTTAATATTAAAGTAATGAGACAAAACTTACATAGTGTACTCGTAAAAGTGTAAAATAATGGAGCAATTATTTATGCTGGTTTAGATGAACATGGTCTGCGTATCGACTTAGGGAGAAAACGACAGACAATCTCGACAGTCTGAATAGACAACACCTTATTTTGGTCTAACGGCATAGACATTACAAGACGATTCTAGTAACAGCAGACATAGTGTCTCTTGGGAGACTTGAAACAAACAACAGCTAATTCGGTTGAGTAATTTACCGTATTACGGTAAATTGTTGGATAGCGGGTTGATTTACGAGTGAGTTTGTTGTTAAAAATTATCTATTGGTATTCCCCTCCATAATTAAAAAAGTGAGTATCAATAAATAGAAATTATTATTGGCCGCCGGGAAATAGTTTGTAAGTTCAAAGGTAAACGTTTGGTTTAAGGGAGATGATGACAAACCAAATCAGTGGAATTCGGAAGATGCTTCTTTGGGAAATGCTTTTAAATGAAGTAGTGTTGACGAATGAGAAGTTAGTTAATAGACTCAGGCGTTACTTTGCGAAAATTCATTGTAAATTAGAATGAGAAGTTAAAAAGTTTCTTGATAAGTAACACCAAAAACTTTAGCTCTACCAAACGTCGCGCACATACAATTGTTTTGGTTTGATTTATTTAAAAGTGCGATTATATAGGAATTACTTTTATGATCTTTTTCATAACTTTATCTTTACTACTTTCTTGACTTTTATACCTGTAAAAATGGTTATTTTTGTAAACTCTTTAAATCGCAGGGAAACTGCGGGGCGGAGCTAGTTATTGAGAGTAAATTGGTAACACAAACAGTACTAAAGGGTAACTTAGTCTGTTATTTATTTTACACATAATTTCAACCACGTAAAAAATATATGAAAAGTATTGTAATAATGAAACTAATTTTACGAAATTTATCGCGTTTTATTTATTGACTCTCCAATCCGACGTTCGGATGTTATAATTAATCCATTAAATTTTTAATTGTTAATATTTGGTCTCATCTACGCAGAAAACGCACCCTACACTCAGGCAGCATGCGAATGGTTTACTGAAATTAAAGATATCACGTATCACCGAAAATAAAGCTTATCTGTCTGTAATTTTAAAATAAACAACTTTTCACTTTGTTCGTGATATGAATGATTACTTGTCTAATAACAAAACACAAAGATCCGTTTTTAAATTACGCTGATCTTGGAAACGGATTAAGATGGAAGACACTCAGAAATAGCCAACCCTAGTTAGTATACCCCAGTAAAGACATTTAGACCTTTTTATATTTATACAGGTCGCCTCGTTTTGCAAGCAGATTAGGCATATCATCTCGCAGTTTAGTTGTATCATTTTTTAGTTGTTGGCAAAATTTTGAGATTTTGATACTACTGCGACCTACCGGGCAAAACGGGTGGCCATTTAAGAATGGCCACCCGTTTTGCCCGGTAGTCCGATGCCACGTATATGTATATATGCCAGTATATGCCAGTCTGAGGCCACGTTTATGTATATGTATGTAATCACTAAATTGAAGTACTCAAGATGTTCAATGGACTTCTTATAGTAAACTATTTTATGATATTTTTTGAATACAAATCTCAAGAGATATGGGCTAATTTTGATCACGGGCTACTTAATTTTTAATTTCACACTTAATTTTCGTCTCGTGCTATCTTTGTATTATAAAACTTAATTTATTACGTATTAATATCACTCAGAATTTACCGACTGCTTAACGAGCTTATTATTGTTGCACGAATTTCATAGAGAGCTATTTAGGATTTTAGACGGTCGATTAAAGCTTAAAGTGTACTTGTTTTGTATGAGATGTAGGCGGCCAGAGTGAACCGCCCCTTTCTTCGCAGCCAATCGGACGCCGCTCGCCTATCTTCTCGAGATAAGCACGGAACCGGCGGAAGATATTACAGCGTTTGGTTTAAGTAAGAAGCATATAGCATTTTATTATTACACATTATCCGTGTGGTAACGGCGTAGGAATATTGCCACCTCTTTTTTCCCGTGGTTGTCGTAATAGGCGACTAAGGGAAACATGAATGTCATTATGGCAACCGATAGGTGGCCGGATAACCATCTCAAAAAATATCAATCCAAAACAATCATACTGAAGATGGGCAGCAGCGTCTGAAGTGCGACTGGTCTGGTACTGCGGTCGTCAATCCCCTTGCCAAACGTGGCGATTATGGAAATCCACCCTATGGGACAGGCCTATGTCCTGCAGTGGACTTTAACAGCCCGTTATGTATGTATGTATGTATATAGCATTTTATTGACATTTTAAGCATACATCAATATCACAATTGTGATTGGGTTTTTTAAAATAAAATAACAAGAAATTAATACATTTCAATAATTTTTATGCTAGTCAAAATCATTATTAGAAAAAGAATAATAAACCTGTAGCGTGGGAAATATTATTTTGTTTTCTGGAAACAACTTGGAAAAAGCACAAAATTTATTTTGAAGGAATAGTAGTACTTCTTACTTATTGGCCATCGATCTGTCGGTAGGCTTTTCAGTTTTCAAGGCTTTTCCTTGGTTTTATGACACCTACGGGAAGAAAGGGGTGGTAAATTCATACAGGGACGCTACACGGCTCCAACGGTTTAGGTACTACAAAAAGTTCTCTCAGGTTTCGTGCTGCGGTGTATTCTTGTAATGGTTGGACCATTTTTTTAAGCATGCGCTTTATATTTTAATCTATCACCACTTAATACAAAACCATCATCTTCTATTTCTATAAAAGATGATGGTTTTCTCAAAATCTCATCCGCTTTTTCCTTGTCACTTAAAAATGACACGACAACGCCTTCATAATCCAATTAAGAATAATTGTCGATAAACTGACGGTTTCGATATCGATTTATGTGATGATATTTTAGCGTCGTTAATAAATGTATGCTTGTTCTCTCCTTTTAATTGCGCGCTGTTTCTATTAAGTTTATTCGATTCACGGCTAAACGGTAATAACTGACACCCGCCGCTCGCCGCCTTAAAACGATACGATGAACGGGTTTGTTGGGAAACGGTTTCTCGTTCGCAAATTTTTAACTTGTTGATACAACGAAGGATAATTGATTTAAAATATTGATATAATAATTAGAAAAACATACCATGAATCACAGACTCTCAGTATATTATTGTTTTATGTTGTCCATACAAAATAGTTTAAAATACTTTATTATTAAACCACAATTTCCAATACAGGGGTAGACAGAGTTCTAGTCTAGACAATTAAGTCCCTTCAACCCGCCTTCCACCGAAGATATTTTCGAGACAACGTGACAGGTTAAATTTACTAAGTTTATTTAGTTTGGCTTGGTCATGTCAAAAGAATGACTCAAGAACAATTGACGAAAAAAGTGTATAAGGCGAGTGTGGCGAGTGAGAAGAAATGTATAAGCGAAACAAGTATGTAAGGATCGTAGCAAATGGAAAGAAGTGGGCATGAAGTGATTATATGTATGTATGTATGTATTTATTTATTAAAGAAAATAAATAAACCTACTACTATTACCAGGAGAATACATTACTTATTCACTTTCACATCGTGAAAAGCATATGTCCTGCTGTCGATTTATACCGGCCGTATTTGAATTAGTAAGTAATATGCATCGAACCAAAATAATCGACTTCTTTGATTACCTTTTATTTTTTTATTTAATAAAGTTAACTAGTAGTACTACCCTGGGGTAGACAGAGATGTTGGGAAATTACGTGTAATTGAGAAATAATAGAACCATATTAAAATAGAAATAATATTTATCATTTTATCGGGATCTTTGACCAAATCTCACAAACAAATTCAATAAGTACATAGTAATATGTACATACTATCTGGAACATAAAGACCTGCATACTGTCAGCTCTATTGATTTCGCGGCACATTGGACGCGTGAGTTACGAGGTCTGCGGTGAACCCTGACTTACAGCCGCATCCTCCCGATTTATTAGATCGTTATACCGCATCAGGGCGAAATAAATTCAATTCCATTTCGTTTTATTCCGTATTTTCCCGTCACGACAAATTTCCGAGAGGCAATTCGAACATTGCCATGCGGGTGAGGATTTTAATTTTTAGGATTCCGTATTTGGTGTTGAAACGCGCAACTTCTCAAGATAATGAAATTCAATACGATGTCTTAATAATTACTTGAATGCTGCGAGCTGGTATCATTTAACATGTAAGAGATTAAATGAAACTGTAACTTAAATTACCTTAAACACAGTATCTTAATATTCTAAATGAGTTATAAGTCTTCTTGGAATCTTTATCAAAATTATCATTTGTGTTTTCTAATTAAATTCTAAGTAAATTAAAATAAATTATGCACCGCATTTGCTTGCGCAATTGTTATAAGTTTAAAATTGAGAAATGGCAGCAATGTAATTTTTCATATTCACATATCTAATTGTTATTAATGTTGTTTGATTCATAACAATTAGATCAAATAATTTGTGGGTCTTACGATTACGTATAACATCGAATGTCGCTACCTATAATTGTTCTTTTTTTTTTTAAATAATTTAATGCAGCTGTGAAAGTACACTCCCTAAAATTACTGGCAGGAATCATCCCAGCAACATTACAAATCGAAAGGGTAATTTCAGTTATATGACACGGCTATTAAACCGATGTTTACTACATTGTTGTTCAAAATAAATGAGCGTATTTTGTCATGCGGGAATCGCTGTCACAACAAACATTATTTCATTTTATTTTTATGATTTTGTAACGCGCCGTGAAGCAACGCGTTTTGGTAACGTCTATTGTATAGTGGAAGAGATTTACAATGCTATTTTGCAGTTGTGTAAGGGTAACATCCCTAGTCCTACTATAACACCACATGGAAGATAGATGATGTTTTTTATTAATTTGTGGCAAATGATCACTGACATCAACGTAAAATTTCATCCGAAACGCCATAGATCATTTTTTAAAAGTAGAAATGCGGAGGAGAACATGCCAATGGGGAAAGGGTCTCCTACTTTAATTACCGGACGACGCCCAGAGGCACAAAATACCTTTACTTAAGTCCAGTATTTAACGAGACCTCGGTACCGTCTTGGTGGAGTCTTATGCGGTAGCAGAGATTGTAACTTGGCTTTACTACTTCAAATATGCTTTTTTCCTAATATATAACTTTTTGAAAGCTTTAGATAATGAAATTGTAACGAATACTCGATAGATACCTTTATTGTCAAGAGTGAGAAGACGTCAAGAAATGGAAGTGGAAGATTTGAAGCGTTAAAGAGAACGTTTAAAGATTGAACGTTTTTGTTTTACGAAGAGGAAAGTTTATTATCCGTCTGTTTCTATTTGTGAAACCATAATCAGATAGTAACGAGATCACATCTCTCTGTTCAATTACTTTCACGGTATGACACTGTTGGCCCAGAGACCATTACAGATGAGCGTACACCTGCAAGTAGGCAAGAAAGAAAGATATCAACTCCTAAAAACAAAAGTTGACTTTCCACAGACGGAGAAAGAGGCGAGGAGGTTTAATTTAAAATACACCCTTTGCCAGCTTGTATAATCGATCGAGTGGAATTTTTCAAAAAACGAAGCGTGAATCAATAAACACATTCCTTACTCCCGTTGCATGACAGAGCTCAATAAAAACCGTAAATACAAGATGATCCGGAATAACAACAGTGTTCGAATTTAAAATTCGATTCGGATTTAAACAAAAACGCTCTATTTAATAATTGTATGTCGAAGGCACGAGTGTGTGCATTAGCTATGAACGATTTGGTATGAGCTTTTCTAATCGATTTGGTGGCCAACGCGTGCTCGGTTGGTGTTTTCGAACATCAAGTTCCGGTTGGTTTCGGTTTTATAGATCGCATCGGTAATTTTGATCGGTTCCAAGACCGTTCATTGTCGCTCGCGTGCCGCCGTCCGATGGACCGTAATCAGCGATTCGATAGACAATGATTGCTGCGATAGCAATATTGAAATTCTATTACCTTCTTCGTTATTGTGTGGGTGGGAACGTATACTTTACATGCGTTGTTCTAGTTCCAGATCATTGGTACCTCGAATTCAGTTTCATATTACACTACTCGTATTTGTCATGGCGTACTTTCTAAAGGCGGTTTTTTAATTTTCCCAGGTTGAATTAAATTTATACGTGGATATAAAACTAAGCCGTATATTCATTAAAGACCTCACAAATGGTTGGTTAATTAACGTGTAGTATTCGTAAAGATATCAGAATTTTCTTCCTAGTTGTAAAGAGATAAGGCCGCTAACTCTACCTTAATGTATTGCAATTATTGTTATGATATGAGTTAATCTGCTTATCTTTTTGGCTTACTATAAAACATATATATAGTATGCCGACCGATTTCGGCCATAGCGACTTGGACTATTGCGAGCGTCGTTCGTGCATACTATTTGTATACTATGAAACATATTCATTCATTAAAATTGTAATTTGTCCTGCAGTGAGTTATTTACACATTCTGTTAAGGTAAAGCAATTAAATATCTATTGATAATGACCTTCTTGTCTGCATTAAAAATATATACAATTAATATCATAAAGATGCATTTTTCGCGGATGTGTATTGCTCTAATAGCACACAATTCAAATATTTATGCCTGTGTATTTCAATACGTGTTATGTTATTGCGTATAAAATTTCGGACTTTAGTTCGTTATCGTATGTAGTACTTTATGTCCATTTGTATTTAAACGGGTAGCCACTATATAGGGGTGCTTTTGACAGTTCTCCAGACGCATCTCATTGCTTGTGTGCAGATCCATCCGGTGCGCGTGTGCGCTATTGAGCCAGACTGGCAAATAATATTCCGCTATAGAGTATACCAACATGATGATACGTGGCTCTACCAAATTACTTGCACTCACCAGACGAAACGCAGAAGCTTGTTAGACTTCTACTTCACGCCGGTATCCTGAGGGTCGGGGCACTTCCCCGGTCGAGCCGGCCCATTCATGCAACAACAAAAGCTGATGCGTGGCTCTACCACTGTTATTGTCTATAGTATTGATTTAGAAGTTCCAAGTCACTATACAAAGTCCTTTCTGAAGGTTTAGAGGCTTCGTGTTAGCTAGCAATTGCAATGTCCTCGGCATACTGACATCAATAATTTGAGGAGTTCATGTATCTAAGCATCTTACAGTTACATAAATTGTTTCTAGGATTCCTTTTCATGATTCCTAGTTCATGTCTTAATTTTTTTTGTTTGATTGTTTTTTTAAGTTTGATTGTCAAATAAATAAGTTTCTTTTTTCTATATATGCCACTTGTTTTATAGATTGGCATAGTAACCTTTGTTGTTGTCTGAAAAATATAAAAATGAAAGGAAAATATACTGTTGTTGTTATTTTCTTCAAAGATTACTATTTTCACATAGTATAATAACAAGACATCGCCACAGTGCATCGTGGTCTAGGTTCAACTAGTTTTAAAATAAAATGGATACTTTGGTATTATAACATAACTATCACTTAGAAAACAAATTTGTGAGAACCCCTCCCTGCGTTGTCTCCCCTTCAATAGAAACCCGATAAAAAAGAGAGCAGAAATTTGACAAAACACAGGGGCGGGTACAACATGGGCTGCGCTAATGATATAATTATGCTATTCAGCGGTAGGAAAATACTATATTAATAAAATATATAGTAAAATTAGACAGTGCGTTTATAGGTTGTATAGTCTATATTTAATAGGTATTAATAATATATTAAATAGGTAAAAATGTACTAAATTATAATAATGCCAAATATATAAATATGTTTTTTTTATATAGAGTAAGGAGGCAAACGAGTAGGTGGCTCACATGATCACGTATATACTCTTTTCTTGAAGGTACGATGGTGAAATTTATCGGCAGGGATTAATCTGAACAATCCCTCGGAGCACTCCCCGTAGTATATTTTGTAAAAAATGCAAGAGCATGGCTTTGCGAAGAGATTTTACATATCTCTTTGCAAAGCTAGCGGATCTAGCTGATCAGATAGAACATGATCGTCGACGTTTCGAGCCGCTCTTCGTTGGATACGGTCAAATGGAAGGAGGTGACACCGGGGTGCCCTCGCCCAGAAATGACAACAGTACTCCATGTGCGGCCGAACCTGCGCCTTATAAAATTGCAAGCGGTTGGCCGGCATGAAGTACTGTCGTGCTCTACTGAACACGCCAAGCTTGGAAGGGAAGGCCAACTTAGCTTTCCCTTCCAAGTGACCGCGAAACTGAACGTTGCTCGATATGTCGACGCCAAGGATTCCGATGCTGGCTAAGGCAACTAGGGGAGTGCTCTCAAAATGAGGTGACACGACGAAGGGTTTCTTTTTAGCGGTAAACGAGCAAACTTGTGTCTTTTTAGGGTTGAACTGGACTAAATTTTGTCGGTCCCAGTCTGAGATTTTGTCTAACAAAATCTCGACATCAGACACAAGTTTGTTCCGGTACTCGTCGACGTTCCCGAAAAATATTGGCACGGCCGGTGTATAAAGCATCACCAGTGCTGTCGTCTGCATAGCAATGAATGTTACTAAGTTCTAACAAATCATTGATATGCAAAAGAAACAGGATTGGCGATAGCACACAGCTTTGTGGGACACCAGCAGTCATAGACTTGGACTCTGAGCATACACCGTCAACTACGACCTTGATGCTCCGGTTTGTATGAAAACTAGTGACCCAATTGCAAAATTTCTCGGAAAGCTCATATGACGGAAACTTCGATAGAAGCGATTTATGCCATACCAGATCGAAGGCATTCGCTGTGTCAAAACTAACTGCCAGGGCCTCCCCCTTGCTCTCTACAGTCCTCCGTCCATCGGTGAGTGAGGTACATAAGAAGATCACCAGTTGAGCGAACCCAACGGAAGCCGTACTGGCGGTCGTTAATCAACTGATGCTCCTCTAAGTACCTCAAGAGCTGGAAGTTTAACGGATATTTTCCTTTACAATGTTTGTGCTATGTTGCGAATAGCACACACATATACATACACACACACACTCACACACACACACACACACAACACTCTCACTCACAAACATGTTAATTTATTAAAATCCTAGTTAAAAACAAGGATTTTAATAAAATTAACGTTAATGTACAAATTCGATGTATCTAGACTATTATCACAAAACTAGTCATTCTATGTCAAAGTATGATGTCCAGTAAGATGTCCTGGGTCTTGGTAACTGGCAATTGGCAACTCCGAGCTGGTGACACCAGCGACCACGGAGGTAATCGAATATCAACACACATGTAATGACAAACACATGACTCGAAAACAAACTTTTATATATATTCTACAATAGGTACTAGTAAGAATCGAATTCGCAACTCCTGGTTTCAAAGGCAGGTTCACTAACAACTAGGCTATCAGAATATCACTTATTTCAAACACGAGGATTCAGTTATAAGTATTCTACGATTATTGTAGTTTTTAGTTAATAAGTATTGTAAATATTAACACAATTTTGTTTCTGTAAATAAATTATGAAAAAATTTCTAACAAATTAAATTTACAAATGTTTCATCATTCTTCCATAATAAGTTTTCGACTTCGACGAAATGTGTTTTCAATAAAATCAAAGTTAGTTATTCGATTACTTTCCAAACATTGAAAAACATCGAAGTTTTCAAATTATCCTCCCAACATTGACGATATAGTGTTCGTAAAACAATAAATATTTAAACAGGTTAGCAGGTGCAATGTACATCAAATTGCTGTTTATTGAAACAGTGTTCGGACAGACAAAAATAATAGTAGAAAAAAACCGCTTCGTCTCTGTAAGCCGCAATTTGAGAATTAATTCTTTCATTTCGCTCAATTCTTGACCGAAGCGCCGTTTTATGGTCGCCATGACACCACAACAGCTGATTATTTTTAGAACACACTTTTACCGCCTATAATTTGGTTTTATTAGCGAGTTATGAAGCATTGCAGAATTGTTTTTAACGACTACTTACTTAAAGTTGCATCATTTCAGACAGATTTTTCCAAAATCTGTGTAACTATATCTTTCTTCTGAAAATGAATATGTTTATTTTAATTTCATGTATGCCACCGCATTAGTTTTCTGTTTGTAAATACTATACTCCTTTTCTTCCACTTTTTAAAACTTTTCTTCCAGTTTTAAAAAAAAAAGTAGTTGCCTGTACAAAAAGTGCGAGTTGCCAGTAATGATATATGGAACCGAGACGTGGTCTTACGCTGCAAATTGTATGAGGAAGTTTAAGGTTGTTCAGCTTGCCATAAAAACACTCGATGTCTCAGATAGACTGGCGGCATAACTCGCAGAACTGACAATCTCGTACAGGCAAAGTGTAGACAACCCGCCACAAGAAGGAGTGAAGACCTGCACAGGATTGATCGAGCTCGATTAATCTCTGGCAGTTTTAGGTATATTCTATCAGTTGACTTTGACAGGTTGAAACAATGAAGGCCGACGAGAAGCTGTAGCGTAGTTTTCCGAAGCTACCCAGCCGAGTAAGGATCTTAAATTAACCTCTGGATCTGAATTTGGACTTACCAAGTGTAACAGTTCGTCCCACGTACACATATTTTCCGCAAATTTCGAACATAGTGTTTCAAACTACTACTGGTATTGGCCAGTTATGACCGTTAGATATGATCTTCGACTCGTCCATGTTCATATTAAGACTAACTGATTGAGAGATACTACTGAGGTTATCAAGCACAGTCCCAAGCTCCTCTTGTGATTTTACTATCATTACTAAGTCGTCAAAAATACAACTATAGCAGTTGTCGAGTCTGGTTGGCAATATCAGTAGCTATAAGTAGCAATAGTAACCTACTGCAACACACAGACATCGAAGTGGTTACTGTATCTTATTACTTAAAAGAACTAATTTTATATTTACTTTGGTATCTCTTAAGCATTGTACAAAAAACATTTGTACAACATCTGTGTTTGAATTTACATACCGGTTATTGCAAAATTAATATTTAAATTAATAGTTATAAATATTTAAATATAAGAGAATTTGTTTACGTACCCAAAAATATATTATCATGAATTGAAATACTAGCCGTGGCTAGTTATTTTATCTGTTGTTTAGTTTGAAAGAAATGAAATTATTTACCGGAATGCAATGACTATCCGCGTTTTTTGTTTTTGTTTTGCTTACTTGTTTTCTTAATGTTCGAATTTAAAACTTTATTTACAAAAATCTTTAAGTACATATTTATGTGCGAAGAGTTGTAGTGTATGCCGTATCCTATGAGGCGTGTGTCGGAATTTGGGCAGATAGTCCGAACACCGTATTTGTAACTGAAAGGTGACTAGTGATTTTTGAAAACACAGTACCATTGGGAATCCGTTATCGATGCCAAATATTAAGAGGCGCAAAAGCTTGTTTTAAAAATCAAACGCAATTATAATTCGATACAAAAATTGGATAAAATTTCCTAGAAACGCATCGCATGTCAAAACCGCGCGTAACGGCTCTTAAACTGTGCACGTGTTAGAAAACAAGCGGAACAAACGAATCGATCAAACGGTGAATGAAAATTTTCTAATTTAGCATATATCAAGCCAAGTGGGTGGGTGGTCGCAATTCGAGTCAAGAGACCCGAGTTCGAGTGCCCAGGTGGCAGGCAAGTATCTATGGGTTTTTTCAAAAAGCTTATGTACTATTTATATCGTTTGCTTGAATATAAATGAGGGGGATAGGCTCACCACCTGTCACGTTGTACCAAAAAATTACTTCGGTGTAAGGTGAGTCGAAAGAACTTAAGTGTCTAGACCTCTGTCTACCCCAGTATTGGCAATGGCGTGAAGATTTAGCACAAAATTAGAATCGCTTTTTCTACATAGAACCGTCAAATTCCATTTAAGCAATGCAGATTAAAGAATGGAAATTACTTTTTACTTTCTATATTGTAAAAGTTATAAAATCTACGGAATGAAGAATATGCCTTTATAATTAAATATATCCTCACCACGATGTCCTTAATACTTGGGTGGGAGGTTTATAAGTGCATTACACTACACTTCACACATTTTTAACAACAGCTTATCTGAGACAACGAGGCTTATATATTAGATTTGAAAGACTCGAGAGTTCGAATCTTCCTTAGAAGGATAGACTTCGAGTCTCCTGGTTTAAAATACAAGCACCTAATCACTCAGCTATCTTGGCTATAAAAACAAGTTTCTTACTTGTTTCATCGTCTGCTTAATAAGCTACCTTAAACTACTAATACGTTTTTAATCTACTACCGCGGAAATGGTTTAATGTATGCTCTATCAGCGGATATCCTAAATATTTTATGCACTGTAATAAGTATGTACGAATTTTATATTACTTTTCAATACCTTCAAAAACTGAGGAGATTAACAATTAGTATGTAATTTTATATGAATAGTCTCCTCAAACAGCCAATGATTTAATTTACAGAAACTATGTAAGGGTAATTAAAAAAATATCTGAAATTATTTTTTTATATATAATTATAAATAAATATACAACAGGGACAACGTGACAGGTGGTGTTGTTACGAGCCTGCCACCTGGGGATCGAACTCGGGTCTCTCGACTCTAAATTCCACACGACACTAAAGACCACCCAACCACTCGGCTATCGTGACTTATTATAATAATAGGCAGAGACCACTTCTTTCCACTTGCTACGATCCCTTCATACTTGTTTCGCTTCGTCCCCTTTATTATTCCCTTCATACATTCTCGTCCATTCAGGGTACTCTTGACCTGGCCTTTTTTCAGGACGTCCCTGATTTGGTCTTTTTTCCTCTTGGTTTCGTTCACGCACAGGATATCTATACATCGTTCATCCATCATCTGACATACTTCATCTAACTTACCATCCATTCCACCTCTTACATTCCACGTAGTGAAGCGGCTCTCCATGGGCCGCTTTTCACCCATCCGCGCGGTAGTCGTTGGATTAGCGGACAGAATAGGAATAAGGAAAGGGAAGGATAGGTTGTGAGAAAAGGAAGATTGGTAAGTTATGGTGGGAATTAGGAAAAGTAGGATATTATCGCCAAGGATGGCGAGGGATAGGACAGTAATAGCTAGGGAAGCCGGGGTCGCACACCCGTATACCATACCACAACTATCGAACAGGTAAGTTAGGATGAGTATCACTCACTAAAGTTTCTCTATAATATAAATTTAAACCTTTTAAAAGGTAGGCTTTGCCCATTTTTTTTTGTTTATAGCATATGTTACAGAGCATAGAATACTGGTAAGTTACACTGGACTTGGACTTAGACAATTGGGAGAGCGCGGGCATATACATATTGGACATATTGCAAACTTACAAGTAATATGTATGGGGGAAAGCCCGGCAACAAGAGCTATTCCAAGAAAAACAGTTGCATCTACGTCGCTTAACTACTAGATATAAATCACAAATATAAATAGATCCCAAAAGGCATTCAGAGCCTTCTGAGGACTCTTCTGAGCCACTTTTACTATGTACTTAATTAGAGCGACCGTCGTTTCACCAATGTGATTTTGGCGTAATATCACAATAGTTTATAAAATATTTGATATATGATATAAAATATTTTAATATTTGTTGTTGTACAGAATGATTCTAAAGTAACTAGGGTCCGAAGTGTAGATGAACCAACACCAAAATGTAATTAAAACTAGTGAATTAATATACACTGTCTTTGTATTTTAAAAATCTTTGTGATACCGGATTTATACTTATTCGAAATATAAAAGAAGATTTCGTTTAGTCATGGTATAGGCCTAATTGATCTTTAATAAATACTCAAAACAAAAAAGAAACTAAAAAACTACTATTAAAAACCATAACAGTCCTGCCATCTCGCATTAATTGCCCTATTTAAAATTATTCTCAGTACGTACCATCTCCAATACCAACTAGCCTCACTTGGCCCCATTCGATGTGGTCTGTAATGTATCCAATCAGTACACACCGTAGATAAACCGCGATTGGTCACGAAGGATTAAACCAACCGCCTCAGGTCTGCATCTCACAAGGTCAAGGTCGGAGCAGAACAGTAACAAACACCCGACAGGATCGAAAATTGACCATAAATTACATCATTTGATTGGTTCCAATCAAGCATGGTCTCGATTAAGAAAACGTATCGTTGATACGAAGCCAATCTTTGAGCATGATTACCACGCTCAATTTTAGACGTTTTTACCTCGGAGATTTTAGACAACTGTTAACTGTTTAAATTGAGTGTCGGTTGGAATTGTATAATATTATTTTGTTAGTTTATTTTTATAAAGATAAATACATATTTAGTGTTTAAAACAAAAAAATAATACTCACTTCAAATGCTTTTTTTATTTTATAGTTGTAACAGAATATTTTTAGAGTTTAATATACCTATATAACACCACAGTATACTGAAGTTACTGTCTACGATAGTTTAACATTTACAAATATTTCCACGATCTACATTATAAGCAGAAAATCTTATATATAGGTATCTGGCTTTTGATAAGATTAAATAAAAATAAATAAATACATATCTTCACGCAATTCTCAATACAGGGGTAGACAGAGGTCAAGTCTAGACAATAAAGTCTCTTCGACTCCCCTTCCACCGATGATATTTTCGAGACAATGATGAAATTCGTACATAAGTTTTTTTGAAAAACTCATTGGTACGGCCACCTGGAGATCGAACTCGGGTCTCTCTCAACAACTCGGCTATGGTGACTATAAGATTAAATAAAAATAATTATTCAGTTTATAATGTAAAAGACTAATAAGTTCTTAAATTATTATTGTTTTTTTTTTCATGTATGTTAGAAGCTTGTTTCTTGTGCGAGTGTCACGTTGAAAAATTAACAGACAACGGAAAGATTTTCTATTTCGCCAAAATTGTATTAGTAGGATAATCCGGCTGTTTTCTTTATATAGATAATAAAGACGTTACTTACTCCTTACACCGAGTTAATACCACAAACTCAAAACACAATATTTAGCAGCGTTAGAGAGAATACATATTTGTCATTTGTCATACAAAGTAAGTAGCTTATGCTCTTGTGCCATAGAATCAGAAACAACGAAACAACGAATATCATAAATACGCAGATACGCAAAAATGAGAAAAAGTGTTTTCTAAAACCAGACCGGGAATCGAAACCGACATTTCAGAGTTGGCGATACCATGAAAACCAGTTTATATGACACTAGTCGTCAATATATATGATCAAAAATGTTGAGTTATATAAGCATATGATTAAAACAAACCGGCACGTTATATAGGACTGCAGGACAGTAATTGTGTGGGTAACCGCGAAACATGATCGACAACTGTCCGTGTAACACATGTGGGCGTAGCAACCAATAATAATTCATAACAATAGAGCACATGGAACAACGGAAGCGATGGAAGTGCTAATTCGAAAAATACAAACCACAGTGTAATCAGCAGAAAGACGCTCCTCGTAGCCGATGAAATGACTATGAAGGGACCTGTAATTAGCTGCCCAAGCAAAATGGCTGCCCGTACAACATACCTTATTGACACTTCTCTTTGACGATTGATGATCCTTAATGCTAATGGTATAAAGGTCAATTTATGTAATAATTTACGTTCTAGGGATCGTGTTTTTATGGCTGGACATCCTCCCCCGAGTTACACGGTGTGCGCGTGTTCTAATTTAATTTTCTACTTGCATTAATTGCAGAGCACCATGACAGGCATCCAAGCAACGTGACATTGTAACGAGTTATTTGCATAAAATGGGTACTTATTTTCATGTCTGTCTGTTAGTTTTTGTTTGAATTTCGTTTGGTTAAGATAACATTTTTGTAATTAGTATATGGCGAAACTCATAGCTGTTTATAATAAGTAATTTACAGGATATACACGGAGCTATTTGTCAATAGTAACGAAAATTGCATTGAAATCGTATGAGCTACTTATTAATATTTCTTTCCTCATTGGAACATAGTTTATAATAAAATAAATAATAAATATCCTTACGCTATTCCCAATACAGGGGCAGACAGAGGTCTAGTCTAGACATTTAAGTCCCTTCGACCCACCTTCCACCGAAGATATTGTCGGGACAACGTGACTGGGGGTGAGCCCGTCACCGTCTTTACGTCCAAGCCAGCGTTAAAATTCGTACATAAGTTTTTGAAAACCCCATTGGTTCGAGCCTGCCACCTTGGGATTGAACTCGGGTCTCTTGACTCGAAATTCCGACCACCCAACCTCTTGGCTATCGTGACTTTGAAACAGTTTACTTTACATTAATTGATCACCACGTGTCGTTTATCTCAACGTTCAAAAAATATTTGTATTGCTCTGAAATGGTTTAGTAGAACTTTTCAAAACATTTCTTACAGAAAAATTCTTTTAAAAAGACGTATCTAAAAGATGAAGTAAAACACAGTCTTTTGTTGATGAATTTTATCCAACAATGGTCACTTGCAAACTAGTTACTACTTTATTATTATATAAAATATAAATTATAAATCCAACATGGCTTCTACTTCTTCTTCTTTACAACCTATCAAGAACTTTAGATTTCGCCACAAAAAACGGTCCTCAGCTACCTGCATCCATCGTCTCCCGCAACATGGCTTATATGATTTTAAATTAACTTATGAATAATATATCAATACGGGCTTAATTGTTTTATTCCCAATATAACAATTAAGTCCTTTTGATCCACCTTTCACCTAAGATTGTTCTTTGGGGCATCGTGACCGGTGGGGAGCCTGTCACCGCTTTTAAGTCCACGCTAACGATATAAATCGTACAGAAGTTTTTAAAAAACTCATTGGTACGAGCCTGCCATCTGGGAATTGAACTCGAGTATCTTAACCCGAATTCCGATTATCCAACCCATAGGCCCTACCACTTAAATGCCGTATTAGTACCACTCAATACGACTATATGGTACGACTACGATTTTACTACTACTAAGATACAGAGAATACGTCATGTATGTTATTCCTTTGAATAAAAAAAAGAAAACATATGCCTGTCTAATCATCAAAATCATGATTAGAATTTTGCCAATCTACGTAGCGATGTATATTCTTGGATGTAAACTCTTTTAAATATTGAAAAGTATAATAACAATTAATTTCCTAATAGTCATTGACAACGTATCATTCACGGCAAAAAAGTAAGCACGGGTCTTTACACATATATTGGAAATGGAAAGAAAGAGAGTGAGTATAAATAAAAAGTTATTTGATTGGAGAAATAGAAAACAAGCAAAGATCCACGGAAACCTCTAAATAACTAATATTAAACAACGTTACAGGTACGTACACACCCTTGAGGACTTACTCACGTCCTGAGATTACACTGGCTTTATTCCTTTACCAGAAAATGAAGTGTAAAAATAGGAAAGGGAGAGGTACTTACCCTGACGGCTCCTAAAGGGAATAGATGTAAGTAAATAAATGTGTACACTTATTTAATTAGTAAATAAGCACTTAACGTCCCGTTAACAGCTGGGTATGAGCCTCTTACGCACGGAGGACTTAAAGGAGGAGGAGGAGGATGACCGGTCGTTTAGCGGATTGATCACAGTACTGAACTCATTCCACTTTACATGCGCTCTAATTAACTCTAACTTTACCTTAACTCTTACGTTACCGGTCTACTTAATTTCGATGGCCCATTTTCCGGGATAATTATTCCGCCGTCTGTCAGTAGCCAAGCTATTTAAGACATTTCCTTAGTTACCTTTTGTAACAACCATGGGTGGAAAGGTGGTGGTTTATTTATAAGCCGATAGCTTATTTCCTACTCTTACAACACTTACATCACAGATATAGAATACATGATAACAATACTAATTACCTGCTTGTAATACATCAACATTTGACGAACTCCGTGGGTTAAAGGTTTCGCTATCAATGATGTCCCGTTTGACTCCTGGACGGAACAATGTAGAAAAATCAATTTTTCCTTCTTTGTTTCCGATTCCATACCAAAACAGTATTAGCTGTTTACGTTAGCGTTAGAGCCATGTATTTGACGCTGTCCCTATCCATTTATGTATTTATTTATTATTTACCTCGGTAAATTGCATAAACGAAACATTATTAATTCTTAAATAATTTCCTATATCCGCCTGTGTGGCATTAGATTGATAGTCGGGGAGCGCGGCAGACGCCCCGCGGTGTCGAGCGGCCATTTTTGTGCCATTTGTCATGTTACTACTAAATGCGCGAAGAGGTGTTATTAATGACTAACAGATTATGTCGGCTCACACCAATTGTTGCTATTGTCGGCTCGCGTTCGTGTGGCCTCCACAATAGGACCGATGTTTTCCTTTATTTGCTTAGAAGCCAATATAATAGTCGCACGTCGAGTAAGGTGAATAATAAAAATTGTAAAGTTAACTTTTGAAGTGATTGTTGGTAAAATGATAATAAAAAATATACATTCAATATCGTGTAAAGGAACTCTTAAAACATAAAATTGAAAATGAAGTAGCAGTCTTCTCTGTCGAGCAGGAACATGTCCAGTGCGAGTTGGTGAACTTCACACATCTCCGCATTATTATTGTCATTTTTTAATTTATATCCAGCACATAGTCCTTAGGCACAATTTTAGTGGTTTCGGCCCCGGGAATCGAACCTAAATCATGCCTTTTTTAAAGCAAGCGCCACAACAAGGTTTACACGCTTAAACACAACTTAATTTGATACTTAATTTTCACCTACTTTATTCGCGAATTTTATATTATACACTTTTTGCATCAATAAACATTTATAGTACTCTTAGAATACTTAGTTTCTACTATAACTTACTTTCAGCTAATACTTTCAACTATAAACATATATGTCTTTACGCCATTTCTAATACAGGGATAGAGGTTTAGACAATTATGTCGCTACGACCCACCTTCCACCGAAGATATTTTCGGGACAATATAAACAGACCGGGGAAGTACCACGACCTCACAGAATACCGGCGTGAAGTAGAAGTCTAACAAACTTCTGCGTTTCGTCTGGTGAGTGCAGGTAACCGGAGGCCCACACCCTCCAAATTCTGGGGGGCACTCTAAGGCCGGCAACGCATCTGCTATGCCTCTGGTATTGCGGGTGTCCATGGGCGGCGATAATCACTTACCATCACGTGAGCCACCTGCTTGTTTGCCTCCCTTTTCTGTAAAAAAAAACAACGTGACTGATGGTGAACCCATCGCCTTCTTAATGTCCAAACCTACGATATAATTCGTACATAAGTTTTTGAAAAAATCTACTGTTACGAGCCTGCTAAACCCATTGGTACGAGCCTGCCTGATGATACACAATCTTAATCCTCTGATAAATCAAAAGCTTTACGATATTGTTTTGAGTACACACAAAATTCTTTTTAAATACTCATTCTGGTATTTTTAAAGTACGAGTATGTTATTCATCAATGTTACTTATAACAATTTTCATATTCTTTAATATTTTTTAATATTCATATTATTTAATATACATAATAATCGACTACTTGTGAAGACTACTCTTGAAAATAGAACAATATTTTAAAAAAATATGATAGTAAAAGGCAATTCATGAGCTGCTTACGACTAATTTTACTTCTCCCCTAAGATAACACTTGCCTAAAAATTATTTATTTATTAAAGAAGTTCATGGTTCGGGTGCGTGGAATGCATGAGTGGAGATTCAATGGTATGACGTTGTACCTAAAACGTAAAGGGGAAGTAAACTAGGGGTCAGAATAGACAGACTCCAGATCTTAAGCCTATAAGCCGACGGTAACTTATGAACCCCTTGTGACCAAATTGTTTCCAGTAGATATTGACGTAACCTCACGGGCTTGCATGGAGGTAACTTTGAGTCTGACGAAAGTTAGACACATAAAGGTTTGCCAAAATTTGTTAATCGATCTCCCTCACTGCTGATCACGTTTGGGATATCAAATCAATACAAATCATTTATTCATCTATATAAGAATTTACAATATAAGAATCTAGAATAAAACATAATTTATTATATTTCAAATCTTAAATAAGCAGATTTTCATTCCTGTAGCAATCACCGACAGAGCAAGAAGTGTAATGCAATAAACGCATAAACCCTTATAGCACAGGTGGGCCTTATAATTATTATATAAATGTACTAAATTGTCAATCTCCTCGTTTTATATAACATTACGCCCGTTGTAAAGCAGAGTTCAAAATGAACAGCTTCAAAGCCAGCAATGTAACTGAATCATCGACTAAATATACCTCAGCTAATGGTGTACCAACAACACTCTCGAACTGAACAGAAGTTATGTTGTGTCGTTTACAAATTTATTGTCTTGGATTCTGAGAACTCAGTCTTGCGGGCTCATTGAGGTTTTTTGTAAAATGGACCAATTAAACAATAAACTAATTTTAAATAAAAAAACCTGAATGATGTTTTTGTTAATTGGACGGCCCTAATCAGTGTGTTAATGTTAGCATAAATTATTTTTGACCGTTAGAACGAACATAATAAAGTTTGTGAACAAAATAATTGTGACATGACTTTATTCGTTATCGATAATTTGCTACATAGTAATTAGAGATAATAAATGGTATAATAGGGCTTAATGATTTAAATAGTACTCAAAGACTGTAGAATACCTAACAGTCATGCTGCAATTAAATTGACAATTGTTCACCCAGTCACATTATTCTTATAACCAAGTTAAAAAATCTACTAAAACATTAAAAGGTGTCTCTGTTTTGTGACTTTAGTCTCTATTAGTTTACGCGTTAGATATTCTATTAGAAATATTTGGAGGTTAAGTATAATAATATTAAAAAAAATAATACTAGTGCATTATACTAGATAAAATATTTAATGGAGAAATTTATCTTAAAACTTCTGTAGCGTCGTTGTGATTTAAAACTAGATAAAACGAAACTAAAACTTAAATAATATTAAATTAAATTTTAACTTAAAAAGACAATAAGAACTAATACAAAAAGAGAATGAAATAATTATCTTCACGCCGATACCAATACAAGGGTAGATAGCGGTCTAGACAATTAAATGTTTTGCCCCACCTTCCACCGAAACCTTTTTTGGGACAACGTGACAGGTGGTCACGTTGCCGCCGTAACGTCCCGCCCGTCGCCGTCTTTATGTCCAAGCCAACGATATAACTCGTACATAAGTTTTTGAAGAAACCCATTGGTACAAGCCTTAATAAAATAAATAAAAATAGATACGAGGTAGGCCGAGACTAACTTTCGAAGACCATGTGAGCAAATTGCTCGAAGAGGGGAGGGCCAAGAGTATCTAGACGTGCATGTATGAAGAAAATAATGAATCTAAAGGAAGCAAAAATTATATATAAGCATCGTGACACTTGGCGACATGTTCTCCCTGGCTACCCCGTCAGGGACTGTGCGTAAAGATAAATAAATAAATAAATAGAATAAGGAACATTTGTGAAGAGACATCAATGACTGCTTGAATTATGTCCCTCCTAAAATAATGACTCTCCTTATTCTAAGGCTTAAAATCTTATTGTATGAACTGCATACACATATCTTTTTATTTTGTAATCTAGTCTCAACAATATCTTCGGTGGAAGGTGGGTGGAAGGGACTTAATTGTCTAGTCTAGACCTCTGTCTACCCCTGTATTGGGAATACCGTGAAGATATTTGTTATTTATTTATTTTTATTTATGTAATCTATTTGCGTAAAACCAAATTTTTCTAAGTAGATTTGAAAAATTTAGAAAAAATTCAACTTTTCCAACGAATTCTAGTACATGTGCAGGCATAGTCCCATGTTTCTAAAACGGTATATTTACCTACTGTAGAATTTTCGCTCTAAAGTAATATTATTAATACTTTACATTATTTATTTATCATCACCGAGAAAACCTTACATTGTTAATTAAAGATTACATATATCGTCGACAACATTAAGGGCGAAGGCAACATATAACATTTTTCCCGATCCATTCGGCCGTCTAAAATAGTTATCATACTTACGCCCAACATCATCCACATCACAAATCGCTCGGAACACAAACGTATCTAGCATTTCGTGATTGGGGCGTGCCACGGCATGCGTATAATGCACCTACCCGGGTTGATAAGCATCGAACCGCTTTGTAAACGCCGACCCATTGTGAGCCGCCAGAGCTGCGAGAAAAGTAATTCTTTAATAGACAATAAGGCCGACGTTTAGCGCTTTTATTTATGTAACACAATGCCACAGTTCGCATGAGATGTATGGATCTGGGCCGTTTAATTGATGCATGGATTGGGCCGAAGGGCTAAAGGGATCAGTTTATATGCTTTGATATTATTTCAACGGTCGTAGTGCCGTTTGGTGGCGCTGTAAGAATTTGCCATCGCCTTCTTTACCATGGCGTAAAGGCGATTAAGGGAAACATTGATAGAGAGATTAAAAGAGGCGACAGGCTCACCACCTGTCACATTGTCCCGAAAATATCTTCGGTGGAAGATGGGTCGAAGGGACCTAATTGTCTAGACTAGAACTCTGTCTACCCCTGTATTGGGAATTGCGTGAAGACATTTATTATTTAATTAAAAGAGCAATTTCTAACATCATATGGTAATATGACCACCTTGTAAAATTTTAGTTTTCAATCAACAAGTAGATCATATCTTGATTGTAATGAAATAAGAGAACTTACTTTTGACGTGCTTAAATATTGGTTATCTAAATTTCTACTAGATCTTAAATGCAAACTTGCCAATACTGCCTAGTCATGCATGCTTACATCGCAATGAATTGACCTTTATCGGTTGCCAAACTTAACCAGTACAATTATGTTTGCCGATTAATCAATTTATTAATCGATTTTATCGCTCTAGACGCAAGCAAGCCTTGCAAGTCGGTCGATAAATTAGCCGGTGAGCTGGTCGCTCGCTAATCGCACTGCAACACAAATATTTAATAACAATACGAGATCCTCTGAGACGACCACTTATCTGAACAACGGGCATTAAGACATCTGTAAAGTTGATGATACATTTAAATTCTTCTAAAATCTTTAAAAAAAAATTAAATGTTTTTAAAATACTTCATACAATCAATACAATTTACATCAATACAATGTACATACAAGTATAACAATAAGTCACAATAGCCGAGTGATTGGGTGATGGGAATTTTGAGTCAAGAGACCCGAGTTCGCTCCCCAGATGGCCGGCCCGTATCAATGTTTTTTTTAACCTTGTGTACAGTAATATCATAAAGACAGCGACGGGCTCACCATGTGTCACGTTGCCCCGAAAATATCTTCGGTGGAAGATGGGTCGAAGGGACCTAATTGTCTAGACTAGAACTCTGTCTACCTCTGTATTGGGAATTGCGTGAAGACATTTATTATTTAATTAAAAGAGCAATTTCTAACGTCATATGGTAATAAGACCACCTTGTAAAATTTTAGTTTTCAATCAACAAGTAGATCATATCTTGATTGTAATGAAATAAGAGAACTTACTTTTGACGTGCTTAAATATTGGTTATCTAAATTTCTACTAGATCTTAAATGCAAACTTGCCAATACTGCCTAGTCATGCATGCTTACATCGCAATGAATTGACCTTTATCGGTTGCCAAACTTAACCAGTACAATTATGTTTGCCGATTAATCAATTTATTAATCGATTTTATCGCTCTAGACGCAAGCAAGCCTTGCAAGTCGGTCGATAAATTAGCCGGTGAGCTGGTCGCTCGCTAATCGCACTGCAACACAAATATTTAATAACAATACGAGATCCTCTGAGACGACCACTTATCTGAACAACGGGCATTAAGACATCTGTAAAGTTGATGATACATTTAAATTCTTCTAAAATCTTTAAAAAAAAAAAAATGTTTTTAAAATACTTCATACAATCAATACAATTTACATCAATACAATGTACATACAAGTATAACAATAAGTCACAATAGCCGAGTGATTGGGTGATGGGAATTTTGAGTCAAGAGACCCAGATGGCCGGCCCGTATCAATGTTTTTTTTAACCTTGTGTACAGTAATATCATAAAGACAGCGACGGGCTCACCATCTGTCACGTTGCCCCGAAAATATCTTCGGTAGAGGGTGGGTCGAAGGGTCTTAATTTTCTAGTCTAGAACTCTGTATATAAGATGTATATGTATGGGAATGGCGTAAAGATATTTTTTAATAAAACATATTATTATAAATACCTCAACATTAATATTAATAAATATTTTTATTTATAACCTATAAAACGTTAGTAATACGTACATATTTTTTTATTACATAATCGTCATTTAGTAAAATATTACATGATAACTATAAAGCGGTATTATTTGTTAAAAGTTAGCTTTATTAATAAATTCAAATTTATCTGTAGAACTGTGTGATGGAAAAAGTTCTGTTTGCTAACACACTGTTTTATTGCTACAAATTAGGAAACAAATGCAAATTGAGAATTCTCTTAATAAATATAAGTACTAGAGGTTATTTATAAATTCGTTATACTCTGTTCCAAATTATAGACAATTAATTAGATAATAACTATGTGTACACCTCGAACATATGTGTAAATCAACAGACAAACAGATTTTTTATGTAAGGCTTCTAGTGGTTCATATACTTATACTACACCTCTTATCTCGTATATTTTATTTAAATATATATGCGCTCTTTCCTAGGCAAGGAATTGCTTATTTGAAATGTACATAGAGTAAGTATGATTATTTGCTGTTAGCTTGGTTTATTAGTAAATTCATGTAACCACTTATGAACTTCTATATCTGATCAACTACTTTAATTTTTTTTAGGATTTTCTATGGAAAGCAGTAGCCTATTAATTTTCTACCTTCACACTTAACCGCAATGTAACGCAATTTTATTTAATTGTTTTATTTTTTTACCTGATTAAATCAAAGGCGACTCCACGCAATTCACTGTCCAAATTAACGCTGCACGATTGTTAAACATTATTACGTCGGGTGTTGTTTAATAGAAACAAAAATATCTGGCGGCTCGCCTCGTGTTTGATCTCGAGGTGTTCGCCCGTCCAGCGCGATTAGCCCTCACTCAACGTATAATCAAATGAGCCTCGGGCTACCTCTACCATGAGACCTTACGACTGCAAATAATATCGCTCTATAACTGAAATTTTATACGACTCATTAACGCTCACCGATACGAACTCACAAATGTATATTGCTATTCGGTATTCAATCGTATCCAGTTACTGCGATAAGTGGATTATATTAAAGAGAGACGATCGACTTCGGCTGACGAAGCCTCTCATTTGGATGCCATTTGTCGGCCATTCCAGTGCACCGATCATAAATGGAGCTCGCTCCGGGTCACGTTAGCGTCTCGGGAGAAAACGTGAAAAATCACACTTCACCGCGTATACTTATAATTGTACCATTTTCGCTGTACATCCAAATGATGCTTGTTGTGATCTTTTCATTGTTATCCTTTTTTTCAGCGACTTCATTAAATATAAACTGTTACGCGAAAACGTATTAGAATTAAAATATGAATGAATGGTGGACAAAGTAACGAAAAACACGTTACTATGTTCACCATTCATTTTAACTAATTAAAATTATTACAATTTTATTAAATTTTTAAAGCATGCTAATCATGTTGGACTTTATTTTTATTAATTTAGAGAAATAAACTGTCTCGTTGCTATGGTATGGTAGAGGTTGCCGAATCGAATCCCTCCCGTGATTGTTGATTTTTTAAATTAAAAATAATATCTTCACGCAATTCCCAATACAGGGGTAGACAGAGGTCTCGTCTAGACAATTAAGTCCCTTAGACCCACCTTCCACGGAAGATATTTTTTAGACTTTATTTTTAAATTTTTTCTAAAATGTAAAAATTAGAAATATGTTGTTTTAAATATAAACTACTAAGAACATTGCTCCAGAAAATATCAAAAAATGCTACAAACTTTTCTGAAACTCAACACTAAATCAAGCTTTGATAGGGCACGAAAACTGCTACAAAATATAACTAACAGTTAGTTTTATAAGTATGCTTTTTGTGTCATATAACATTTGATACTCTAAAACACGCATTTTTATAAACCGATCGGCGGATCACTGTAAGACCCATATTTTAAATATTGAGTTACGTAATATAAAATAATATGCAATGTGTAAGATTCTTCGTTGGAGTGGAGGAGGCTCAATGAAACGCAATCTAGTCTAATAATTAATTTATATTTGCACGTGGCTTCACTGCTAATAATTTTTTTTTTTGTAAGAAAATTTGTCTAAAATTTGTCAAAATTTGTCTCTAGGGTTCTATATATCTCTAAAAGAAATTAATTTTTTTCACTTTCATTAAAAGTCACAATAGCCGAGTTGTTGGGTGGTCGGAATTTCGAGTCGAGAGACCCGAGTTCGATCCCCAGGTGGCAGTACGAATTTCATCGTTGGCTTGGACATAAAGGCGGCGACGGGCTCACCACCTGTCACGTTGTCCCGAAAATATCTTCGGTGGGAGGACGGTCAAAGGGACTTAATTGTCTAGACTTGACCTCTGTCTACCCCTGTATTGGGAATTGCGTGAAGATATTTTTTTTTATTTTATTTTCATTAAAAGCGGTTTAAGCAAGAAATATTATGCAAAGAAATTTACTTTAGCATTTATAACGGGAGTTAAGATAGGATGCATACCTTACTTACTTACTTATCTTCACGCACAATCCCTAACAGGGTAGCCAGAGAGAACAGATCGCCAAGAGTCACGACCTCTACATACTTCTTTCGCTTCTTTCAGATTCATCATCTTCTTCATACATGCACGTCTAGGTATCCGAGTACTCTTGACCCTCCCCTCTTCGAGCAATTTGCTCACATGGTCTTCGAAAGTTAGTCTCGGTCTACCTCGACACCTTTTAATATTAACTTTCGCGCTATATATTGTTTTCACCATTCGATCTTCACTCATTCGCTCAACGTGCCTAAACCATCGAAGCACGCCCTTATCCATTTTTATGTCAAGGTCATCTTTCAAACCTGCCATATTGCGAATCTCTTCGTTTCGCTTTCGGTCGGCCATGGTAAGGCCGCATATTTTACGAAGAGATCGCATCTCCAGTGCAATCAACCTGCTTTTATGCTTCTTCTGGCATACCCAGGTTTCGCTGCCATATAACAAAGTCGGTACCAACACTGGGTTATGTATTGCAAGGCGTGCACTTTTCACTACGCCTTGCCTTTTGACTAACGCAGTCAGGGCACAATTGACTTTGTTCGACACCACTGTCCACATCTAAATCACATCTTCCATTCCGGCTAAATGCACTCCCCAAGTATACAATTTCATTCACCTGTTCTAGACATTGATTTACCCATACCTATTTCTACTTTTATCTTTTTTATAGGAGAAGATAGCAAACGAGAAATCGGTTCACATGATAATAAGTGCTAACCTTAGAGGACGCATCACGCAGTTGCATTGCTAACCTTACATATATACATTGCTTAAAAAAATAAATTCGGATATTTGAAGGCGACGATGGCAGGGGGATGAAATCACGGGAAAAATACAGAAAAAAGCAAGATGTTTGAACTTCACGTCGATATTCTACGAAGCCATGGTCTTGACTAGATCTAGCCGATCCATTCTTATAAAAGCGGGATGTCTGATTATGCTGTGGCCAAGCTCGCCTTCTATTCTGAACTGCATAATGGCAAGCGAAAACATGGCGGCCAATTACTGTTCAAAGATGTACTTATGAGCCACATGAAGAAATGTGACTTAGGTACATCCGTCACAGTGCGAGATAATGTCTGCGGACCGATCACTGAGTTACTCCCTTATACTTAGAGTATGAGGGAGTACGTGTCCAAATCGCTGTGGCCGAAATCGTTCGTGATACTATGTAACTGTGGAAGCTTCCCCTTGTCACTACCACGTACATCTTTCTTATTATGATCCCGTAGGGAAACTATGATCTTTGGAATATATTGGTTATAATGGATATTTGGAATATTATCAATACCTTATCGTATCGCAACGACCTTTCTTCAGAACATTGGCCTGTCCGATAAAGGAGGGTTTGCTATAATCACCACGCTTAGCAAGCGTATTAGTAATTGCATTACATGATACCTTAAACCTTAAACGCTGCATTTTTATATAACAGTGATTTTTTTAAATTTTGATAAACATGGGAAACGATTTCGATAATTTAAAAAAAAGGCGCAACACAGAAATATCTTATACCGAAATTTTATCATTCCGTTGCAGAATACTGGTGTGAGGTAGAGGCATCCTGTGCTTTTGTGTTTCTTATCGAATCTCATCGATAAGGTAACTGGAGGCCCACAACTATGTCCCAGTCCTTTCCCTTTAACTTCCCCTTGCCCAATTATATTCGGTAAAGCACTTACCTCCTCAGTATACCGAGTGTACACAGGCCTCTCCTACAAGTGGGATTTGATTTACTTGTGCAATTCACTATTTTATGTTCCTTTAATAACTTGATATAGATACATACACATATGTATCAGTACATCTGTCTTTGTTAAGTTATACTTTTACATTTGAACAATATTTCAATTATTCTTCTTCTTGAAACAATTGTCTACGCCACTTACGATCCCCACCACATTAAAGGTCATAAAGACCCGACCGGTCTGCGTATTCCATATTTACTAATGCCTGGTGTATCCCGCTCTAAACGAGGCTTTACTTCGTTGATACTACGTCAAGCCTTTAAATGAGCTTCGTGTGGGATTAACGCTTGCCGCTTGACGTGATGGATGAGATTTGGAAATTTGTTTGATTAGTCGCGGGTTGAGAGTATGGTCATTAGCTTTTAGGCGTTAATAGCCTTTTTTCAATCCAATTTCATTCAACTTATGTTAAAATGATAACTTTTGCAAGCGACATCGTCCGCGTGACCTACAGGAAAATTGCATTTAAGGAAAAAACTAAAATATTGGGAAAATCTCGCAACAATTTAATTTAGAGCAAACTAGTTTCTTCTTATTTAAAAAAAAAATAAAAACCTTTCCTTTATTTTGACATCTGTGGAGACGGGCAGCAGTGCCAGTAGGCATCCAATGTGTCGGCAAATTGACACTATAGACACTATTCTCAGATAAACGAGTTGAATTTGAAAAACACTTTAAAATCTTATATAGATTAAACAAAGATTAAAAATAAACATTGTATAATTATGTAAATTTTGTAAGATTTTAGCAAAAAGGATTTCTTAAAATAAAAAAAGAACTCATGACTGATTAAAGTTCACCCAAACAATTACACTTCAATCATAAATCACACCAACCACGTTCATTGCCTCGCAAGGCGTTTAACAACCAAATTAACCTCCTTTATCCGCCTTTAAAGTTTTACCTAAAGTAAGTTCATTAATATAGGTACAAATATATTCATAGTAATTATTACAGATTATAAATGACTAATTAAACTAATCAAAATCTTGATTAGTGACATATCAAAGCACATGTAATAAAATTATCAACTTAACGCATGACATGGAAATGAAATGGCTGGATGAAATGGCTAGATGAAATGGGTAGTCATTTCACGTAATAGCTTGCGGAAAGAGCTAGGTAGTGCCATCTATGAAGGAGTAGACGAATTATATTTATGCAGTATGCTCCTGTAAAATCATCGGTCGGATTTATTTACAGTTTTCTTAAATTAAAAGACACAAGACAGAGACAAATTCCATTGTTTAAATAAATTTAATATGAGGAATTTTAATATAAGGAAAGATTTTATGAGAAATTTACGTTTTAATTTATACAAATAGTAAATTATAAGTATAAGAAATGTTCTGTGTCTCTTTCGCACGGTTGATTTTAATCGGAATCAATTTGCTACGAAGTTGCTGTTCATGCAGTAGAACCCCTTTAACGTTGTTCGTATTTTGTCCCCCGCTGATGGGACTTGAACAATATGCTGAGTAGTAGTCACGGTGACTTCTAACTTCGTCGCGACATTGTAATCGTGGGGGACGACCGCGACTCGTTTGTCATCCCACCCTACTCACGTATAAGCGAAGTAGAAAATTGAATCGTACTATTAACAACAGAAAATTCAAATTACACTGTAGAAAAAATTGCAAGCATCATAAATTTTATCGCATTTTAATACAGCCGTAACAACATAATAATAATAGGGTAAATGTTTTGGTAAGCCATAAATAAATGAAATTACATCCCGCTGCGGGAGACAATTATGTAAGTTGCCAATTTTTGTATTGAATGGTATTTTGACGAGTGAACTTTTCTTGTTTCAACATAGTTCTTGGTAGTGATATTGATAAGTAAGACGCTGTACTTGTGGTGCGAATAATTACATTTTTAAAATGATTTGTTTTTGAGATGTCACTACAACATCCGAAATTATATTTACGATGTAATTATTTTTTAAATTTTTTATGTTGGAACCAGTGGACAGTCTACCATTATATGTGTATTTCATATTCACCAATTTTTATTATATGAGGTTCTAAACACATAATTTACATTGATGTCCACATGATGATGATGGTACTGAGGGTATTAATAGACGACGTGCACACCGATCGAAGGATAGAATAAGAATGGTGAGGAAAGTGAGAATGGCGAAAGTTGAGAGTCAAAGTAGGGCGAGACTAATTTTCAGGGATCATGTGAGCGATGATGCGTGAAGATATAATTATCTTTCGATATAATATTCATTCGATATAATTATCTTATATATATATATATCCTTACACGGTTATTTATGTATTTATTTTAATTCTATAAACTAAAAAAGCTTATGACTAAATATACAGTATAATATAATCTTATCAAAAACTAATATGAAGAGTAACCATAGCCGAGTCAAAAAAGTCAAAAAAGTCTCGATAGCCGAGTGGTTGGGTGCAGTAGCATTGGCTCGTGCCAATGGGTTTTTCAAAAAACTTATGTACGAATTATATCGTTGGCTTGGACGTAAAGACGGCGACGGGCTCATCACCTGTCACGTTGTCCCGAAATTATCTTCGGTGGAAGGTGGGTCGAAGGGACTTAATTTTTTAAACAAGACCTCTGTCTACCCCAGTATTGGGAATTGCGTGTAGATATTTATTTATTTATTGTTTATTATAGGAAAGTCACTGTATTGCAGATTTGAATGACGACCCTTTGACTATAATATACTCCTATTTGGATGTCCTTAGATGATTAAGGCACGTCGAGAACCAATGGTGAAGAACGTGAAAAGAGACCGACTCACAGTTTTCTTAACAAACTGCTTAAAAAGGTAAATTCAAGAACGGATACCCTGACAGGCATGTATGTATAAATTCATAAATAGCTAATCAACATATCTACTATGTAAAGATTGTGGTACTTCGCGAACTGTTGCCTCTAATTTCCCCGTCATTGTAAATATAAATATAAATGTTTGTCGGTATTTTCAGCCAAACCGGCATCGGGACCGGCACTTTTATTCACATAGCAACCCTATATGCACTTAAACATAAAATAAAAGCTCGAGCAAGCTTAATACGAACATTGTACTATAAAACTGAGTACGTCGTACCGCTAAGCACATACAATAAATCCGCTAGATTTATACCATACGAGCGTCATAAATTTCTCAGCGAGCGAGGCTAAAGTGTGAAGTGTTGTTAGCGGTAATATCGCGCATACGTGCGGTATTTATTTAAGAGGCACTAAGTGAGGTTGAGTGAAGAGCCAAACTGTGCAATCGGCGCGGAAATGGCCCAAAACTAATGCCGAGTGGCTACAATTCACCACCCTCGTACACATCAATCCATCCAAGTGTTTCGCTACAACTTTAGGAACACTCCGACCACAGTAGTCAAGGTGTGACTAACCTCAAAATTAAGTTGCGTTTACATACTTTTGATGAAATGAAAATATGAAAAATATATTTTGTTTTTGTAATCAAACTCCGTATAAGTTTCAGTAAAAGTATCAACAATAATCCTGAATTGCACGCCATAGTAATTTATCAATATAGACATAAATTTATTATCAATATTAGTAAATTTCAATATAAGTCTCGGTCAATGGTCAAATTAAGGAAACGCAGCAAGCGTACTCGGTACCATCTCACACACGTGAATAGTGCTTTACGATAATTTAAATTTTTATGTTGACATTATTATTCCGTATATAATATTGTAAATCTTCTGTAAATAAAGAATTTATGAATTAAAGTAAAATGTTTAAAGTAATAGAACTGTACGATAGTAATAAGTCAGTGTAACGAAAAGCTAAGGCAATCGAAAAAGAGCTAATATTTGTGGGCAGTGGAGTGGTCGCTCTGACGGTGGAGAAATGTACCGGAACCCTCCTTAGAAATAAAATATCCCTCTTTACTTTACTTGATTGCTGAAAACAAAATAAATAGCTGTAGATTTCATCTGTAAGTTTACCTACTTTTACTTGGGAAATCCAAAAGATTCTTCAAATACAAAATTATATATTTTCGATAGTCGCGATAGAGTTGTATGTTCCGAGTTCTAATCAGGACTCGATTCTGAAAAAGACTTGAGTTTCATCTCCATAAAATAGACTCGAATGAGTGACAAGTTGTAAAATAATTAATGTGATATCCATCCAAGTTCCATAATAACCATTATTGCCCTATAGGCAAAGTTAATAGAAAAGCTAATGAAAGTGGACAATGAAACAGATTTGTAGAGAATATGTAAACTAACTATCTTGATGTTTATTAAATGCGACACGTTATTAAACGTGGCATTTACTCTAGTCCCAACTCTCGGATTAGATTCCAAAACGGGTCCAAAATTCTGACACCTTTTTAAACTACAAAAACTCTTACAAAAAGTTATAATATAATTGTTTGTATGTATATTTGTATCTAAACGTATTGTTTAAAATAAACGTTTCACTTTACCAGTATGTAGGACTCTAATATTTCATAATTTATAGTTCGTTCGTTCTTTTTTTTTTTTCTCTTACATGATAACGTACCAACTAGTTTTCAATTCAACAGAAGTGTGAGCCTTCTATTAAAATGAAATTAAATTATTTATAGGGTCTTCCTATATTTGCGTGAACTAAAATATAAACGTGATAAAATGCGAAAATCGTTTTATATTAAATGTCTAATACATTTAAAATATAATCATTGGAATAATTTTATTGCGTTTATATTTAGTTTTTAAAAAACTCTTACTTCCCGCCGAAGACTTTACAATCACAAAGGGCCGTTCAAGACTTTTGTTTCCCTATGACCACGGGTGCTGTAAAGCATCAGAAACTTCGGGAAGTAAAATAGTATTTCAAGAACTAAATAATTTTTTTTATTTTAAAGGTCTTGCTTTTTTGAGATTTGATAAATTAGTTAATGTTAATAAGAATAAATAGTTACATTATAATTCATACTTTCATGCGTGTTACTCACATAAAAAAAGAACCTAAATAATTTTGTATGCACTTTACAGGCAACTGACTGACAAGACAAATTTGTTCATTAAATTGATGAGTGACGGTTACAGCTTAGATGCACGGTGCTTGCCTGTCTGTAATTACGTTGCATTAGCTTCCATTATCGCTTACAACGCTATCAATTTAATTCAATGCCGTTTGAACAAACGACCGGGCACACAATGTACGACTACCGTGTCATTTGCATTTCTATTATATAATTGTCATAAATCGATTGAGTTACGGTTTCTAAATACCTAAATAGCCTCGAGTGATTGGAGGGAAAATTTTCCGCCAATCCGTCGCATTAACTTGTCCTCTGATTTCTGAAATGCCAGCGTGAATATTGAAACAGTGGAAGCATTAATGTAGACTTCCTAAGTGGAAAAGGTCAAATTCGATTGAAACTACGCGTAATTATTCAAAATACTAATATTATGTTGTCAATTTCTATCGACGTCATGTTATTAACTCAAAGGTTAGATGTGAAACATTTGATTAAATTGAATTCATTCGACACAATGACTTTCGTTTTCATGATGTCGCCAGATATGCGATCCCGGGTCCGAATCATGGAGGGGTCAATGTAGATAAAAACCCTTCTTCAACATTATCCGGATGTTAGTATTTCTGACTCCATAACTAAACTAACTAAAAGTGCTTTAGCCCCTTGTTTTATAACACAATGGTATCCTGCTACTGCCCATCTCTGTATTATCTATCATATTGTGTGTGATTTTGTCCCTATCTATGTATTTATTTACTATTTATAAAAATAAAATTTGAATTTATATTTTTCAGCTTAACCCCACCATACTTCTTTGTGGCCGATATAATTTATGAAGCAATTTCATACATAGCTACATAACAGCCAAAAGAATTTATATATAACAACTACTATGCTTCTAAAATAACTATACCTTACTGTAGATAATATAAATACAATTAGAAACTTCATATAATAAAATAAAATTTATGAATTAAAGTAAAATGTTTAAAGTAATAGAACTGTACGATAGTAATAAGTCAGTGTAACGAAAAGCTAAGGCAATCGAAAAAGAGCTAATATTTGTGGGCAGTGGAGTGGTCGCTCTGACGGTGGAGAAATGTGCCGGAACCCTCCTTAGAAATAAAATATCCCTCTTTACTTTACTTGAATGCTGAAAACAAAATAAATAGCTGTAGATTTCATCTGTAAGTTTACCTACTTTTACTTGGGAAATCCAAAAGATTCTTCAAATACAAAATTATATATTTTCGATAGTCGCGATAGAGTAATGGTTGTATGTTCCGAGTTCTAATCAGGACTCGATTCTGAAAAAGACTTGAGTTTCATCTCCATAAAATAGACTCGAATGAGTGACAAGTTGTAAAATAATTAATGTGATATCCATCCAAGTTCCATAATAACCATTATTGCCCTATAGGCAAAGTTAATAGAAAAGCTAATGAAAGTGGACAATGAAACAGATTTGTAGAGAATATGTAAACTAACTATCTTGATGTTTATTAAATGCGACACGTTATTAAACGTGGCATTTACTCTGAGATCCCAACTCTCGGATTAGATTCCAAAACGGGTCCAAAATTCTGACACCTTTTTAAACTACAAAAACTCTTACAAAAAGTTATAATATAATTGTTTGTATGTATATTTGTATCTAAACGTATTGTTTAAAATAAACGTTTCACTTTACCAGTATGTAGGACTCTAATATTTCATAATTTATAGTTCGTTCGTTCTTTTTTTTTCTCTTACATGATAACGTACCAACTAGTTTTCAATTCAACAGAAGTGTGAGCCTTCTATTAAAATGAAATTAAATTATTTATAGGGTCTTCCTATATTTGCGTGAACTAAAATATAAACGTGATAAAATGCGAAAATCGTTTTATATTAAATGTCTAATACATTTAAAATATAATCATTGGAATAATTTTATTGCGTTTATATTTAGTTTTTAAAAAACTCTTACTTCCCGCCGAAGACTTTACAATCACAAAGGGCCGTTCAAGACTTTTGTTTCCCTATGACCACGGGTGCTGTAAAGCATCAGAAACTTCGGGAAGTAAAATAGTATTTCAAGAACTAAATAATTTTTTTTATTTTAAAGGTCTTGCTTTTTTGAGATTTGATAAATTAGTTAATGTTAATAAGAATAAATAGTTACATTATAATTCATACTTTCATGCGTGTTACTCACATAAAAAAGAACCTAAATAATTTTGTATGCACTTTACAGGCAACTGACTGACAAGACAAATTTGTTCATTAAATTGATGAGTGACGGTTACAGCTTAGATGCACGGTGCTTGCCTGTCTGTAATTACGTTGCATTAGCTTCCATTATCGCTTACAACGCTATCAATTTAATTCAATGCCGTTTGAACAAACGACCGGGCACACAATGTACGACTACCGTGTCATTTGCATTTCTATTATATAATTGTCATAAATCGATTGAGTTACGGTTTCTAAATACCTAAATAGCCTCGAGTGATTGGAGGGAAAATTTTCCGCCAATCCGTCGCATTAACTTGTCCTCTGATTTCTGAAATGCTAGCGTGAATATTGAAACAGTGGAAGCATTAATGTAGACTTCCTAAGTGGAAAAGGTCAAATTCGATTGAAACTACGCGTAATTATTCAAAATACTAATATTATGTTGTCAATTTCTATCGACGTCATGTTATTAACTCAAAGGTTAGATGTGAAACATTTGAATAAATTGAATTCATTCGACACAATGACTTTCGTTTTCATGATGTCGCCAGATATGCGATCCCGGGTCCGAATCATGGAGGGGTCAATGTAGATAAAAACCCTTCTTCAACATTATCCGGATGTTAGTATTTCTGACTCCATAACTAAACTAACTAAAAGTGCTTTAGCCCTTTGTTTTATAACACAATGGTATCCTGCTACTGCCCATCTCTGTATTATCTATCATATTGTGTGTGATTTTGTCCCTATCTATGTATTTATTTACTATTTATAAAAATAAAATTTGAATTTATATTTTTCAGCTTAACCCCACCATACTTCTTTGTGGCCGATATAATTTATGAAGCAATTTCATACATAGCTACATAACAGCCAAAAGAATTTATATATAACAACTACTATGCTTCTAAAATAACTATACCTTACTGTAGATAATATAAATACAATTAGAAACTTCATATAATAAAATAAAAATAAATAAATATCTTCACGCAATTCCCTATACAGGGGTAGACAGAGGTCTAGTCTAGACAATTAAGTCCCTTCGACCCACCTTCCACCGAAGATATTGTCGGGACAACGTGACTGGGGGTGAGCCCGTCACCGTCTTTACGTCCAAGCCAGCGATAAAATTCGTACATAAGTTTTTGAAAACCCCATTGGTTCGAGCCTGCCACCTTGGGATTGAACTCGGGTCTCTTGACTCGAAATTCCGACCGCCCACTAGGCTATCGTGATTTCATATAATCATATAACTTATATTGATACTGTTTATAATATTAAGAGAAATTTACAAAATCAACTGCAACGGTACGGCAGAGGTCGCAGTAACGAATTCTGCTCAAGACAGTTGATTTTTTCAATGTATCTATAATTACATAACAAAAAGCCCAGCATGACTTACATGCTTTAAAAGTTCAATAAAATTATAGTGTTTATAATAGTTTGGTTATGTTAAGTGCAAGTTGCTAACCAGGCCTTGTAGACTTTCTGATAAAGCTTACCTATGATAACGTGTTCAAATAATAATTTAAAGGCCACAAACTTTCTTACTATTGAAGGATCCAAGGAGAAAGGAAGCTACGCGGTCGTTACACAATAGCCTGTCCGTCTGTCCGTTGATCATTAACACTAATAACTCCATACGTGCACTACAAGAATGTAAAATAAGGCAAAAACGATAACCTTGCGGTTTGCAACGGGAGGTTCTCTTTGTAGCGCCCTAATAATTCTATCAATAGTAGAAAGAACCGTTGCGGTCAGTGTGGTAATCGGCGCCTCTAAAGAAAATGTTTAAATTGGTGTTGCACTTGCCAATAACAATTGGCACAGGAAGGCAGTTCAATTATATACATGCACGTACGAATTACCATCTTGTAAATATGCTAATAAGAACTGTCATGTCATAAAAAAATAATAATTCAAAGGGTCTGACACATACTGCTATGTTAGACACTTATGATACCTTTGAAATTCATTTTTTATTCAAATGCAAACATCTATTGACTATAATCACCATTTAATTATCCTAAGCTAATGATACAAATTGTATCCATAAAGTATTGACACATTTCGTCACCGTTTTCAGCCTTTTTAAAGGTTACTGCTGGACATAAACCTCCAAATATTGCTCCAGACAATACATGTTCACCTGTATATATCGATCTCTACCTATACTACGTTTGCCTGTAGATATAGAGATATTTATAGAATATTTTATCTTCAAATCTTGATACCGCGTTCCTAGTCTTTTTATGCTTGATATGCAAAAATCTTACTATTTTCCACCTACTATTCTTGTTTCTTTTGTTCTTCCGCATATCACAGGTGTGGCTTTTCATTTCACAGATTTTCCCAATACTAGGATAACCAAAGCTCATTGGCGACAAGATGATAGGTGGTGAGCCTAAAGCCATGTTAGAGTTCAAGCTAAGGCATACTGACATAAATACATAAATGTAAACATGACTTGAGTACAAATATTCATATTCATCTCACAAATGTTTGCCCCAGTGGGACTTCAGATAAATTGTTTGTATATGCTAGCGTAAGTATTGAATAAAAGAGAATTCCTTAAAGCACTAAGTCCGCCTCTTGTATTCCTAAGATGAAGGTATATATAATAATGTGTGGATAAACAAATAAAAATTAGAAAACAAAAAAAATTATTAGACATAGTATTGGAACGAGAGCTGCCATCTAGTTCATGCAAGGTTCAGTATTTACGCCTTTTTTCTTTGGTTCTAGAATAGGACAACTGACAACACTGTTTATCCCAAAATTTATGTCAAATGTCAATGTGAATATTATAAATAATTGTCAATTGAAAGCAATATAATATTTTGTTGTATTGTAAAATTTGATTATGAAATCAGTATAATTTATTGGAAAAATTAAGTTCGATGTTTATTTCTTAAAATAAGGTTATATTGTACATTTATTATTGACTTTAATCGTATATAATGCAAGCTTACCTATGATAACGTGTTCAAATAATAATTTAAAGGCCACAAACTTTCTTACTATTGAAGGATCCAAGGAGAAAGGAAGCTACGCGGTCGTTACACAATAGCCTGTCCGTCTGTCCGTTGATCATTAACACTAATAACTCCATACGTGCACTACAAGAATGTAAAATAAGGCAAAAACGATAACCTTGCGGTTTGCAACGGGAGGTTCTCTTTGTAGCGCCCTAATAATTCTATCAATAGTAGAAAGAACCGTTGCGGTCAGTGTGGTAATCGGCGCCTCTAAAGAAAATGTTTAAATTGGTGTTGCACTTGCCAATAACAATTGGCACAGGAAGGCAGTTCAATTATATACATGCACGTACGAATTACCATCTTGTAAATATGCTAATAAGAACTGTCATGTCATAAAAAAATAATAATTCAAAGGGTCTGACACATACTGCTATGTTAGACACTTATGATACCTTTGAAATTCATTTTTTATTCAAATGCAAACATCTATTGACTATAATCACCATTTAATTATCCTAAGCTAATGATACAAATTGTATCCATAAAGTATTGACACATTTCGTCACCGTTTTCAGCCTTTTTAAAGGTTACTGCTGGACATAAACCTCCAAATATTGCTCCAGACAATACATGTTCACCTGTATATATCGATCTCTACCTATACTACGTTTGCCTGTAGATATAGAGATATTTATAGAATATTTTTATCTTCAAATCTTGATACCGCGTTCCTAGTCTTTTTTATGCTTGATATGCAAAAAATCTTACTATTTTCCACCTACTATTCTTGTTTCTTTTGTTCTTCCGCATATCACAGGTGTGGCTTTTCATTTCACACATTTTCCCAATACTAGGATAACCAAAGCTCATTTGCGACAAGATGATAGGTGGTGAGCCTAAAGCCATGTCAGAGTTCAAGCTAAGGCATACTGACATAAATACATAAATGTAAACATGACTTGAGTACAAATATTCATATTCATCTCACAAATGTTTGCCCCCAGTGGGACTTCAGATAAATTGTTTGTATATGCTAGCGTAAGTATTTCAGCGTCAAGCAGAAATTTATTAAACAATAATTAATTATATTAAAAAAATTCACCTAGAGATCATTAAATGTAGTGAAATAAATATTTAAAATTAATTTAGAAAAAAATACAACTGTTATCGGAACTCTATTTAGGCAAAGTAGGTAGGTTTTGTGTCGCCTGCTTTGAATATATTATATACAAACTTTAAATCATTACCGTGGAAAATAAACTATATTATATATTTTTTGAGGCAACCTCTATTATGAACTGTGGTGTGACAATATCTGAAAGGATTATGGATCTGGAAAGTTTTTACCTAGCTGCTTTGGTGCTATTTATTATGTAACGGATAAGTAGCCTGGAAATACAAGTTTTGTTATTTATCAGGCAACAAGATATAACTAACTAGATATAACTAACTAACAAGATTATAAAAAAATAATTAAAAATAAAATTAAAAAATTAATAAACCACACAACTTTTTTTTTCTATAAATTATATGTGCAATATTAGAAGATGGGCACCGTTATATTTCTACATCACAACTGAACACATATAAGAAAGTTATTGAGAAAAGTTGAGAACGCTAGGATTTTCTAGCTGGTTTAGTTGATCTCTTGTTGTTTGAATTAAAATTCAGCTTATATTACTTAAAGGCAATTAGTGTTTAGGTCCGATGAATCCCACACACACACACACAATAAATAACCTTTATTTAGTACCTATATAACATGTATATGTGTTGTGTTTAAGTGTAATTTTGTTTGTATTTATATACGTTGTGTAAAGGTTTAGCACTCTCAAATTGTCTATATTTATTTGTTTTCTATAATTTATCAATTGCTCCTGTCGATATTGTTAAATATTGCAACGTCAGGATTGAATAAAAGAGAATTCCTTAAAGCACTAAGTCCGCCTCTTGTATTCCTAAGATGAAGGTATATATAATAATGTGTGGATAAACAAATAAAAAATTAAAAACAAAAAAAATTATTAGACATAGTATTGGAACGAGTGCTGCCATCTAGTTCATGCAAGGTTCAGTATTTACGCCTTTTTTCTTTGGTTCTACAATAGGACAACTGACAACACTGTTTATCCCAAAATTTATGTCAAATGTCAATGTGAATATTATAAATAATTGTCAATTGAAAGCAAAATAATATTTTGTTGTATTGTAAAATTTGATTATGAAATCAGTATAATTTATTGGAAAAATTAAGTTCGATGTTTATTTCTTAAAATAAGGTTATATTGTACATTTATTATTGACTTTAATCGTAGATAATGCAAGCTTTTACAAAAGCTATGCCAATATCACGAATGTCCTTTTTTAGGACAATATATAAAGTGGAAAATCATTTATTGAGTAGAAGAAATAATTCTCAAAATACAATAAATTTATCTGACCCTGCTGTACAGACATTTCTCAAACATCTAATGCTGGAACATGATAACCTACATACAAAATCACGTCGCAGTATCGACGAAACGAAGCGTCTTCAGGAAATAAAACCCATTATTAGCGTTCTTGATCAAAGAATCGCCTTGTACGACAGTATTGAATCACTGAAAGAACTTAATAAACGCGACGGCAAAGACGAGGAAATGAATTCATTGATCAAAGAAGAAGCTCAAATATATTTAAAGCGTCTCAAGGAAATAGATGATGAGCTGCAATCCATACTGGTGGAACCTTATCTAACAGAAGGTGGTGTACTGGTAGAAGTTACTGCAGGAGCAGGTGGACAGGAAGCTATGTTATTTGCAAGAGAATTGTTTGAATTGTATCAATCCTATGCCAATTATAAAGAGTGGGAAGTGGATGTAGCTTCATTAGATAAATCTGATATTGGGGGTATCAGGAAGGCTTCAATACTAATAAAAGGTCATGGTGCTCCAGAGTTGATGAGAATAGAGGCAGGAGTACACCGTGTTCAGAGGATACCGGTTACTGAGAAAGGTGGTCGTATACATACCAGTACTGTATCAGTTGCAGTACTTCCTCAACCCTCAGAAATAGAGCTGGATATTCCTGAGCGAGATTTATCAATTGAGACTAAGAGAGCTAGTGGTGCTGGTGGTCAACATGTGAATACTACTGATAGTGCAGTCCGCATCACACACACTCCCACTGGGACTGTAGTTGAATGTCAGGAAGGTAGATCACAAATTAAAAACAAGCAGATTGCTATGCAGAAATTGAGAACACTGCTACTTCAAAAACAAATAGAAGAACAATCATCAAAGATTAAATCTGAAAGGAAATCACAGGTAATTTTACTATGCCTTAACAGCCTATTGAATTAACCACTTCGGTTATATGGATTTTCATTATTCTTACATTCAGAATGTGTATTAATAGTTGCTATACTAAACACTTAAAAATTAAAATGTGGTTTCCTATCATAAACTTTGGGTTTTGGTCTAATATATTTTGCAATGTTTATCCTGCTGGATTATGGATATTGTGGTTTTAATGTGTAAGCTAGCCATACTTACCATACTTACTAAGCCTAATCTTTGCTTAAAACTTCTACATGAATGTAGGTGTGATATGTTACTAAATGACAAATGTTACTAAGCAATATTTTTTATTCTATATACTGTATGTGAAAGAAAAGACACATAGCATATAACTATATACTTAGCATATAGTATATACCTCATTGGTACAAGGACAGGTGATGCCAGGCTTGCACCAGCTAAATCCTATAATTGAAATGCTAATGCATACTTCTGCAACCCCATTTGCGATGAGATGAGAGTGCATCCTATTCTCCAACCTGGCTGTGGTGGGTAAGGGTCTCCCCTCAAGTGGGTAAGGGTGCTAAAGCAACAGTGCTAATACTCCCGCTACAGTCAACTAACACTCTTCCTACAATCACCTAATATGAGAATAACCCTGGAGGGCTGACTGGGCTGAATCCAGGCCTACATTCTCTGCAATGTGTCGGTCATGTAGGTTCCTCTTGGTTCACTGTTGGTGTCCAAAACAAAGCTACTAAGCCCCACCACCATAAAAAGGAGAAAACCCATTGGGGGGTTGTATTTAGCAAGCATATATTTTTGATTCTTGATGTTGTATTTAATTTTTTTTTTTTTAAATTCATTGTCTAAGATAGTTAATTGACTCAGGCGTTACCCTGCAGAAATTCATTGTAAAGTTGTTATTGAATAATGGTAGATGCTCATCGACCATTATTACAGCCAGTAGTAGATATTGTAGAGCCTACTCACTTCATAATGCCTTGTTTTGAGGCGAAACACGTGTCGCGTTTTCGTTGGTGGTATATGTTACCTGGTTTGTGTGTAGTGGTGGTGGTGCATACAGTGGAATTAGTGCACGCATCTGTGGGAGGGAGGGTGGTGCCCTTCTTCTCTTCGGACCAGGTAACATAATTATACCTTTTTATATATGCATGTGGAATGGTGCGAAGTAATTATTCAATAACAACTTTTCATTGTTTAAGGCAATTTCATTTACTACCTATAATACAAATTAAAACTAAATATACATATGTGTCCCAAACACTGGCTAACAGCTCTGGAAATTTATATTGTTGATTAACATTTGGTACTTAAACATGTGTTACTAATTGCTGGTGCGATCCAGAATTGATTTTAAAGAAATTGAGAACAAGATGAAGATGTTTTCTGTGATAAAAATAGATCAAAATATGTATACTTGTCATAGTGTATTGAAATTATAAACAGCTTCACTATTGAAAATATTAAAAATGGCTTTTTATATTACTTCCAGGTTGGTTCTATGAATAGAAATGAGAAAATAAGGACATACAACTATCCTCAAGATCGAGTTACAGAGCACAGAGAAGGTGGCGGAACTATGCACAGCCTCAAAACATTCATGGAAGGTGGTGAACAGTTGGAGATGTTACAAGCAACTCTGCTTAGACATCAAAGGTATCAAGAACTAATGGCTGAAGTTAATGATTTTATAAATAGGCATAAACAAGAAACATCAGAAAATAATTGAAATTTGTTAAAGCTATGTCAATAAATGTAAAAATAGGATAGAAAATTTAATAAAAACACTTCGCATACAACAAATATTTATTTTTTTACCAGATAAATAACCACATTTTATAAAAGAAAAGTAAATAGATATCTGCTAATATTATAGATAAAAGACAAAGTTTTCAAAGACTAATAAAAATACTTATCTAAGATTAGGATTCACATAATTATTCATGTTTTAAAATATTAAAATAAAATAAACACCTATATTTGAAGTTACTATTACTATATGTCAGAATTCCATCCCAGTAAAAAATAATTTAAAGTACCACGACGGAAACAAAGATCAACCCTACAGTAGTCAATCATAATTGATGCAAAAAAATCACATCAATTAAAAAAAAACATTTATATTTTATTACTTAAAGCAAGAAGCCAGTATTACAAAAGCTATTTAATTAACTTTAATTATTGTACCAATGGTCTTAACATCATTCCATCAGACCTCATATTACTACAATAGAATTAATATCAATCAATATATGATATGGTTACTGGTTCACAATGCCAAACAAGTTTGTGGCACCTTGAGAGTTGTATTATTTAATTAGAATATTTATTAACTATTTAATGATATGTGGCATCGACATGTGAAGTAATCATCAGTTTTTACTAAATTTAATAATAAATTATTTGTTGGTAACATTCTAAGTTGTCAAAATTATACTTACGGGCTTATTAAATAAATAATTTCAATTGAATTCTATATTTGTAAATTGTAAATATGGATTGTTATTAAATATTTCTATCTTAACATGGGTTGCATATTAAAAATTTCAGATAATAAACCTCATGATTATTTGTTCATAACAATGTACCTAGATTCAGTTATATTAAATAACAGTACCACATTAAAGCAACTAGAGGTATCCAAAACATGTTTTTGCGAGGTAGGCTGCCACGTCCACACATGTCTATGTTGCTCTCCTGAAAAAATTGTGGAAATATGTAGGTTGAATTACTGTTGGCTAATTAGATTTATTTTTAATTTTTTCATCACTTAGACTCGCAGTTGGGTACTTCACTACTTTATTTACATTATCAGTGCCTTTTTGTTCTTTTTTATTTATTAATAATGTTTATTTCGTTTTTTAAAGAATAAGGAGATGGTGCAAATATGCCTGTACTTTGAGGGATCCCAACACTTGAACGTTGTTAGGGATCATATTAATATAGTTATCTTCCTTGAGAATCTTGAGATTGTCTAGAAAGTAAGTATCGGAGGATTTAAAGACCGCATGAACTATCAGAATACAGAACCTTTTAAGAATGGTTCAACACAAATTATTATTTTACACTAGCCATTTTATTAAGCTGATTAGAAAATAGAGATAAAAAGAAAAAAGATAGATCTAAAATTCCTTTTTCACGCGGTCAGAATGTATTTATTTTTTATGAGTATCATTTCTAAATTTTCAATCTTAAGGACATAAGATACTGATACTCTTTATATAAATTACAAGAACTACTGATATTCTTTATATAACAAATAGATGTTCTACATAATTGTAAAGACTCAAAAGTCTGCTGGTACATACACAAATTATACTTACTTCTGTATGGTTCCTTATGCAAGACTTCGGTTGCCTCCTGTACAAGGGATGCTTATGTTTCAAACACGGCAAGGATTCGTTGTAGTGAACCTCGGCGGGATCGATAGATAAGATTGATGCCTCGACCCTCGGACAGATTGCATCTACCACGATCATAAGCATATTCGTATAATTCACCAGTTGCGCGTAAAATGGCCGTTCGCAATCCTTGACCGGCTTATTTAGTTTCTCATCTAGATTTTTATATTCCAACTGGTAAAGGTACATTTCTCGGTCGCATGGCGTGGGCCTCGTCCGATTTATTAATACTAGTTTCTCGAAATCTCTTTCCAGAATCCTTGATGGTTGCTTGGACATATACGGATCGTCGGTCTCTTCGTCGTTCTCGTAGTTGTAGGCCTCTGTGAAATTAAGTCAAATTGTTAGACGTATGTTACATTATAATATTAATCATCATGCAAAATTTAAGAAACAATGAAAAATCAAGCTTTATGATGTTAGGTATGATGCAAAGTTGCGGGTGTTATGAAACCTGTCATTTAACCAAATATTACTTCGTAGTGCAAAACATTCGAGATTCATAATCGTGCTTGGAAAGTAATGGAAATAGAACAAAGTAACTATACCTATACTTTTATATTAAAAGTGATAATTGTAAAATGTACACATTAGAAAGAAAAAGCTGCAACCATACAACTATCTAAATAAAACAGTCTACAAGTAGTAAGAAGTAAATAAAAATTATTTTCATAAGTATACAAATAATTAAATCAATGTTACAATAAATAGGAATTCATGCAAATCTACTAACTTATGTACTTGAAAAACTATTAATTTTAATGTTTCTTGATGTTATTTCTTAAAAAATAATTGTAATATATTTGTGAAGAATACTAACTATTATTAAAAATATATTTAAATTTGACGGATTACTACAATAATAAAACATAAAATTATTTACATAATTCGTTAGTAAAAGCTAATAAAGATAAAGTGCAAATGCTTTAAGAAATGTACCTAATATTTCTTAAAGCATTTGCACCATTCTGCAGTAGTACTTAATATTTCTTTTCACTGTCTGTTCTATGAAATACAGTTTCGGCAAATTCTTATAAAAAATTATTCCACACATAAAGGAATAATTATTCCACCACCATTCAGTAAATTAAAACACACTATGTAATAACTAATATATAATATTCATGCATTCTAAGATCAATCTAAGAAATGAAATACTAAGATTCGAATAAAGGGTACTGAGTAATTGAAATTTCCAAGAGTGCGAAAGGGCGACGCTACTGTGCTCGATCTATAAACTCACCAGTGGGTGTTACATACTCTGAAAACAAGATGGAGTCGTTACTACTTGAGAAAACATTTAACTACACCCAATTGTTGACTCCATAATTTAATTTTGTTATTTACTAATTTCCGAGTAAGTATTTCCTCATGTGGCACACACATGCACTCTTTGTGAAATAGGACGGACAGAATATATTTTAATAGACAATCTACATACATAAATATTTTTATATATTTTAATATTCTTTATCACGTGAATATATCAATTGTTACTTTTATTATAAATAAATCGATTATAGTCATGTAACTAAGCTATTATACATATATACTAAGTAAAGCTTAAAGTAGCCTACATTTTTCTTACTATTTCATAATAATAACCAAAATATATTGACACATAATTCCTCAATTTAGACAGGATGCAATCCAGTCCCAAATCAAGGTATCCTATGTTTTGAGTACCTGACTCCATGGAATATGTAACTTTTTAAGGGTGTATAAACTTTTACAACTAAATCTTAGAAAATGTGCTATGCCTGTCTGTTTTTTATTATAATATAAATGAATATATTAATGATAGTAAACCTTAGGATCGCTCCCAAGCTATTTCAATAAAAATATATACTTTTTTTTATCTAAAAAAAACATTGGACGAAGAAAGACGATACCTACGAAGTTTCTTTCGTCTGTTTCTTCTTCGTTAGACGAACCTCATTACGAAGTGGTGATGAATTAACAATGACTATCGATAAACAAAAGTATATTCTTATATCGATGAAATAAATTATTTGATTCGGTAACTGCATAGTGATAAGTTACATGTACAGTTCAGCGTTACCTATAATAATAATTTCACAACAAGACTCATGCACAAACATTAATATTCATCATTCATCATCCTAAAGAGATTCGTACTCTCAACCATTGGACACAAAAGCAGGATCATAGTAGGCTTTCCAGATAGGACTAACTGTGGATTTGTTTATATTTTTATTCATCCATATATAATTTAAATTTACTAATCATAAAAGTCGTTACAGTATTTATCTTGTGTATGTATTGTTAAGATAGATATGTGCTTCAGTGAAAATTAAGGAAGTAATGTTATAATTTAAGGTAGACAAACAGAGATGCAACACATCGTTAGTTTCATCATAACAATAAGCATTACAATAATTTACTGTGTATCGGCATAGTGCCGTGTCATGCAAATTGCACAGAACATGCTGACAATGCTCAAGGGCAACATCGAACCCGATTTTTCTAGAAAAATCCAATTTTTACGAAGGTTAATTGTAATTATTAAATGTCAAAGTACTCCTATAATCACCGAAAGACATCAATTATGTTCATGTCATTCAAGAATATAACATACCGTCGTCGGAAGAGTAACTCGATGCTTGAGCCAAACTTGCGCTAATGGAGTTGTATGTCCAAATTGTGGTCGTTATGAACCATGCCATAATTAAACGTAGGTTTTCTAAAGGCTGAAATGGAGATGTTATAACATATGATACAGATATTTACTGAGTACCACTTATAATGCTGAAATTTTGAAGTACTCCTATCAGTATAATTAGAGTAAAATTTCATAATAAGACCAATTTGAGTGTACCATACACAACTAAGAAATCTAATCCAATCACTAAACTCTACCCGCGAATTTTTCCGGGCATTGTATAGAAAATTCCCTAACTATATCCCTCTCCGGACCAATTTTAAATAAAATCATAATAAATAAATAAAAATCTTCACGCAATTCCTAATACAGGTGTAGACAGACGTCTACGACAGACAATTAAGTCCCCTCGACCCACCTTCCACCAAAAATATTTTCGGGACAACGTGATGGTGAGGCCGTCGCCGTCTTTATGACCGAGCCAACGATATAATTCGTACATAAGTTTTTTTGAAAAACCCATTGGTACGAGCCTGCCACCTGGGAATCGAACTCGGGTCTCTTGACTCGAAATCCCGACCACCCAACCACTTGGCTATCGTGACTTTTTTAAAAAGAAAATCATTCCTTTCATTAATTGTCGGAACCTATGTCTACCCCAGTATTGGGAATGGCGTGAAGAAAGTTTTTTACCACAATATTCATAAGAAATTTATTTTTTACCGTTAATAGAGTAGAGGCTGGATTTGTTATCTTCTTTTCTCGGAAGCAGACCGCTTGATAGTCGACTATATGAATCGTTTTGTACACTTCGTCTTCCACCAACATCTTCATAATGTCTGGTCGAAACTGTGAATATAATTAGAAATATGTTAATTATATATCCTATATTTTTAGCCTAAAAGTCTAACTTTTACGCAATCACTTTTCACTGAAAATATTTAGATAGTAATATACACATATATATCATCAGCCTGTTAAAATCTATTGCTGGAAGTAGGTTGCACTAGGTAAGGGAGGTTTTACCATTATCACTTTTGACCGATGTTGTCGATCCAAAATCCTCGCGCCGGAGACGCTATTACCCACCGCCGGTCTACTACATTTTGGTCTGGTACTTTTACAAATGCTTACACTACCATCTAACTCTTAGCTACTGACCATTTCTATTTTCAACCTTGTCCCTTTGTCGTCTATTTCGTCACCCGGAAGAAAGATATACTTATAAAGCCAAATAATTCTTCGAATTTAAAAAAGTTATGATCTAATGTATCCAAATGCAAATGTTTCTAACAATACAAAATGTACGTCGTTCATGATAGTTACTTAATAATATAATAAATACATAAATAGATTAGAACAACATCACATATATTGATCTGATCCTTAAGTTAGCGCTTAAGCAGTTGTAGTACCCATAACCGAGAAAATGTAGAAAAAGTGTTTTCTATACTGACCCAACCGGGAATCGAACCCGAGAACTCTGAGATGGCGACACTATGAAAACCGGTTCGTACGGCACTCGTCCGCGGAGGTCGTCTTTTCTTAATATCTTTAGTCTTCATCCTATGACTTCCACCCCAATAAAATTTATCCCAAGTAAACTTGGGCTAGGTTACCGACACATCATAACAAACGCTTAAAAGTTTGTCCCATGATTTTATATTAGTCTCATTAATGCTCTATATTGAACTGTAGCTGGTATAGGTTCATGAAAAATAATTAGGTACGCCTAATTGTGTTTTAGCTTTTAGAACATCGTCTACTTCATTACTTTACAATAAAATCGTTTAACTTAATTTGTTTTAGGAGTCTTTTAAGCATAACTTTTTTTATTAATTTTATTTATCGGACCAACAGTAAGTTGCGTGTTTAGATAATGTTTATCTAAAATATAAGCTCGGTTACCTTTCCATAATCGTAAATCAAATATTAAATGTTTTTCATTAAACTTACTTTGCCAAAGAACATTCCGGTTTGAGAAGGATCCTCACTGACGATTATCCATCCATTGCTATCGATTAAGTAACAGTCCCAGTTGTCAGAGAAACAGGTCACACACTCCTTGTTATGTTCGCACTGAAATGTAATTCAAATATTACATATTTATGAAATTACTGATTCTATCGACGTAGGCACTGAATAGGTAACCACTTGAGACGACATCGAAATTGACATATATGGTCAAACTTGCGCAATCCAAATATGAACCGAATACTAGTATTTTGTAGTCTCTCAAGCTTATTTAAATGGTTAACAGTTGCAAGCTACAAAGCTTGCGTCAGCGTAGTCAAGAATAGGAAGAAGAAGAGTCTGTGCGAGCATAATTTTTGTAGGAATGGGAAGAAATGATCGAAGGCGACGCAAAGAGCTGAGAGCACCAAAAGTTTTCCGACTGACTTCATTTAATTGGCGTGTCCAACTCAGAGTGCTGTCAAGATAAATGCCCAAATTTTTGACAGAATCACAGAATGGAATTATAACTTCATCAAATTTAACGTTCGGTAAGGAAAACCAGTCAATTTTCGAGATAAAACGCCGGCTGCCAAAAATAATCTTGAAATTGCTTTCGATTTCTGAGGATTAATATTGAGCCCATAAGATTTACTCCACTCGAGAATGAGATCTAGGTCATTATTCATAGCAGCGATGGCTAACGGCAGTTTCTCAAAAGTGATGATGATGATGATGTCTAAATTTACACCCAGTCAGAGTGTAAATTTGGACATCATCTGCATACATGTGATAGAGAGAAGAAATTTTATAGTCTGCGCAGCTTTTAGAGGCTCAAATGTTCTACGGTGTAGCTTCGTAGTTCTCATTGGTTTGTATTTTTTCTATTTATCTCGGCTTATTTAACCTTAATATCTAGGTGCCTAATTGAATACTTAGGTGAATACTTTTGATGACTTAGGCATTATTTATATTTAATAACTTATTTATTTCGTTTTATCGATTAAGGCTCTTTTTTTCTTCACAGCATAGTCAAGAGTCCACTGCTAAACATTGACCTTCCCCCAAAATTTTCTGTAAAGAAAGGTCCTCATTCACCTACATTCATCGACTCATCATTGTGCAGGTCGTCACTCCATTTAGGGTCGTCCGACATAACTAAAGTACTCACACGATGAAAAATAATTACTTATGTATCTGTGGGTATGAGACTCCGCTTACATCGAAAACGCAAAAGCACGAAATGCTTCAATACCACACCTGAAGTCTGCGTGTCCTTGGCAAAGTTGCAACCGTAAACACGAAAATAAAGTATTAATAATTTATTCTTGCGATTGTTGACTTAGGGAAATTACATTGCATTAAAATTCATTGTTGAACACTTGTACACAACTCACTTTATTTATTTATTCATTAATGATGATGCCGTATGGCGAAACCGGTCGGTTAATTAATAAATAATTAAATAAAATGAATTGTGTACAAGTGTTCAACAAGGAATTTTAATAAAATAATGTATTACTCAGTCACGATAAAAGAAGTCACGATAGCCGAATGGTCCGATCCCCAGTTGGTAGGCTCGTACCAATGGGTTTTTCAAAAAGTTGTGTACGAATATCGTTGGCTTGGACATAAAGACGGCGACTGGCTCACCACCTGTCACGTTGTCCCGAAAATATTTTCGGTGGAAGGTGGGTCGAAGGGACTTAATTGTCTAGACTCGACCTCTGTCTACCCCTGTATTGGGAATTGCGTGAAGATATTTTTTTCTATGTATTACTCACCGAAGAGGTGATATTCTCGAACCACTCGCTGAGGCGCTCGTGTTTGAATTGAAAACCGACGACGGCGGCGGGTGCCTTCCTGTGCCCGTCTCCGTGGAAGACTGCGTGCGCGGCCGTCACCAGCGCCGCGCTCACGTTCAGCGGCGCGCGCGCAGTGTTCAGCTCCACGCTGTACACGTAACTGAGAGGCTCCACGTAGTGCTGCTCGACGGCGCGACGATACCAAACCTCGTCTATCGTGCGGGGCCATTGTTTACCGAATTCTGGCCTTGGAGCGATATGTTATGTCATGTATAATATAATAGTCAAGAATAGGAAGAAGAAGAGTCTGTGCGAGCATAATTTTAGTAGGATACATAATAGAAGAAATGATCGATAAATACTTAATTAAGCACATATATTATGGAGTCAGAATAAAGGTACAAAGATCCAGAACCCGAGAAAATTTGAAAAGAGTTTTCTACATTGACCCTACCGGGAATCGAACCCCGAACCACAGAGCTAGCGGCAACAAGAGAACCGGTGTATACGCCTCTCGTCCATTGATGTCGTCAAATAATTAAAATAATAAACACAAAAAAATAATTACGTATATATATTTACACACTTTTCTCAATATTTGGGTCGTCATTGGTCTAAACAATTTAGACCTCGACCCACATTTAAAGATTCTCATATTGGGTGATCGGGAAAGACCTAAGTTAGATCCCTAGGTGATATGCTCTTACCAATGAGTTCAAAACTTATGTATCATTAATATCCTCAGCTATATATTTATATATAATATAGGCATACTTATGTAAATATACCTCTGACTAACATAATATTGGGAGATGCGCGAGTCCCTTCGACCCACCTTCCACCGATGATATTTTAGGGACAACGTGACAGGTGGTAAGCCCATCGCCGTCTTTATGTCCCAACGATATAATTTGTACATAAGTTTTTTTTTAAAACCCATTGGTAGCTTGCCTGCCACCTGGGGATCTCTTGACTCGATATTCCGACCTTCTCGACAAATAAGTCACGATAGGCGAGTGCCTATCGTGACTTATTTGTCGAGAAGTTTTAATTATGAATAATATTAGTAGTGAATAAAGTTTATATAATTAAATAAGCAACTTACTTATCCGGCTCATGCTCTTTTGGTGGATGCGTTTGCCAACGTGTGAGACCACTGTGAGTTGCAAGGAACGCCACTATGTATCCGAATCGCTGAATGAATTCCGCCCTACGGACAAACGTGTTTTTTCATGAACTTTGAAGTTATTTATATACAAAAAATATATTTTCAATTATATGTATATGTTGCAGTGAGATATTAAAATAATTATTATACACTTATAACATTCATTACTCGTTATGTAAATATTTGTCATTGGTACTAAAAATGGAAAACCAAGTTAACACACTTAACATTTTCTACTAGAAAGTTATAAGCCACGAATCAATGCAAATCTTAGAAAAAAAAAACTTCAATACCTTTTTTACTAAAACGAATGATTGTTTTTTAATTGACCTATTGTTGTTTTACTTTCCGAGTTTAAAGGATATAGATACGTGTTGACTCTGACATTTTTTAACATAATTATTTATAAATAAAATATCTTCACGCCATTCCCAATACAGTGTAGACAGAGGTCTAGTTTAGACAATTAAGTCCCCTACGACCGACAAAACGACCCACCTTCCACCGAAGATATTTTGGGACAGGTGGTGAGCCCGTCGCTGTCTTTTGGTTTCATGCCAACGATATGAATTGTAGGTTTTGAAAACCCCATTGGTACGAGCCTGCCACCTGGTTATTGTACTCGAGTCTCGCGATTCGACAACCACTCGGCTATCGTGACTTCAAATAATTATTTATTAAAAATATATTCTAGCGCCATCCATTACCACCCGCCAGATAGATATACTTACAATATTCCAGAAGCAGCTTTATTATTCAGGTATGCTTATATTATATACGTTTAAGATACTCACTTTCCTTTGTTGCATTTGATTAAAATAATTAATTGATACATGTTATACTTGACAATATAAAGCCAACGTAGTATGGCGTTGTGAACTTAAACATTAATATTACATCCTTTAAGCTAAGGCATCGTATTTTTCCTATAAATAGTCCACTTTTTATGCACTGCTTTTTACGAAGCGCTTATATTTAGACGTTTGAGCGAGTTACTAGACTCTATAGTCTAACTCGCTCAAGCGGTGGTAAGTCTGCTTCTACAACAAATTCCCAGTAAATGTAATAGGTAGTATTAACAGATTGAAGAAATTTATTAAATAAAAACTTTATAAAAACATTCATTACAGTATAAATAAAAACTATTGTAACCACTGAGAATGAGTTGATCGCTCATGCTATTGCTGATTATTTTATGTTTAATATTGTATTTTCTATGTTAACAAATTACAAAAAAGGTCACAATTGTGAAAAAAATATCTTTAACCCATTTCTTTTCTTTGTTACTTCTATCAATGATTTAATAATGAATGGTTTAATTCGCAATCCCGCTGTAATCTTTTCTTTTTATAGTTAAAATTTTTATGTTACTATTTTTATTATTTTTATGATACTCTTTCTTTAAACGATGTTTGCATTCATTATTGTAACAAAAATAATCTTAAGCATTGATTTCCTAAAATGGTCTGCAACATAAATTTAAATTCTACTACTGACCTATAATTTTGTCAAATTGTTTAAATCTTCGATTAAGTCTTGCTAAACAATGTGCGGGCGTAACATTTTTAAGTTACTTTAAGAAACGCATTACATATGCGATTAGATTCCTAAAAATTAAATGGACTTCGATAGGTGACAAGGACTTATCATAGGATGCCCGATTACAACAAACATCATAATATAAAATAAATATATACAGTTTAAATGTCACAGTCATGCAGTATATATTTCTTGCGGTTTGATAATACTTTACCTCGGCAACAATCCAATCACTTTTGTCAATGGGCTATCCAGGCGGAAGTTAACATAAAATTTAGGTGCAAAATGAGAAGGTGTATATTTGTGAAAAAAAGATAAAACATTGTATTCTATAGTATACTAACTTATAATAAAAAATTTATGTTTAAATTCCAAATTATTATCTTATTTACAAAAAGTATAATAAAAGAATCGAAAAATTTATAGTACAAATAGTATTTTTAATTAGTTTCAAATTATTTGTGGGTCAGTATGCTCAGGTATTTTAAATATACAAAAAAATAATTCTACTTACGCCTTTTCTTCCGACGCAGAATCCGAGATGCTTTTGTTGAACCAGGCGGTGTTTCTAGCGTCGTAAACCAAGGCTTGCATGAGTCCATGATCACCTACAATTTAAAATAACTACTGAAACAATTTACTACGTTTTATATTAAAATAAGTAAGTAAAGTGGTGTAGACATCATGTGTGTTCTAATAAAACAAAATATTTTTTAAATGTTTCAAAGCGATACATATTAACGCCAAGGGAAGCTTGATCATCCAAGTTGTTTAGAAATATAAGAGATTTACAATCAACTGGTGAGGGAGGGATTAGAACTATGCCTCATCATAGCATCGATATAAACATTTAGTTACCGGCTTTTTCAAAAACTTATGTACGACGCTATGGTTGGCTTCGACATAAAGACGGCGACGGGCTCACCACCTGTCACGTTGTCCCGAAAAATGTTTTCGGTAGAAGGTGCGTCGAAGGGACTTAATTGTCTAGACTAGACCTCTGTCTAACCCAGTATTGAGAATGGCGTTAGGAATTTATTATGAAAAATCACTTACAATAATACTCAACCCTCGGTGTTGTGTTGGAGGCTTTGTTCCGTTCCTTGGCGTCAGGCGTTCCTATGAATTTTAGTTATAATTATAAACAAATATCATTAACGAAGATATAACAAAGATAGCTGGTACCGCCTTAAGAGCCTTCCACTTCCCATAGTACAAAAACGACAAAAGTTAAAGTTTTCTTAAGCATTAGTCTTGAATTTTGCAAATTCGTATCTTATTTCAGTTGACGACAAAAATGCAAAGCAATTTTTTTCAAAATTATCACAATTCTGAATATCTATTTCTATCTATGATGTAGATAATAATATTTTCAAATATTTCTTTGGAAATTTTTGGTAGTACTTCATTGCTTAATTTTTTTTGCTGACTAACAGCAGAACACTCAACAGAAGAATTATGAAACGTCCTTTGAAGTTATGTTTTGGGTGTTAGAAATTTGCTAGGGGCTATCTTTAGTATAATGTGTATATATATATATATATATATATATATATATATATATATATATATATATATATATATATATATATATATATATATATATATTTGCTTATGTAAAAAGCCACAGTAGCCGAGTTGTTGGACGATCAGAACTCGAGTCAAGAGACCCGAGTTCGACGACCCCCAGGAGGTAGGCTTAACGATTACATCGTTGGCTTGGAAAGACGGCAGGAGGCTAATTACCTGTCTCGTTGTCCCAAAACAAACTTCCGTGAAATGTGGGTTGAAAGCTTTAAATTGTCTGGACCACAGCCTACCCCTATTTGGAAATTATGTGATGATAAATTATTACCGGCATTTCATATTGGTCACCAAAGAGTGACGATGCATATACAGTCTTCTTCGATTAAATTTGATTGCTTTAGGCACTTACCAGAAATTGTATCGTTTGTATCAAGCTTTTTATGGGATTCGTGCAAAACAGGCTAAGTTTTTCATCACTAAAAAGTGTTTTGTGTATCACTAATAAGTTTTTTTTACAGAGTTGCTTTATGATTTCTACCGTTAGTATGTTTTTCATGTCCGGGTTTATTTTTATGGTGTTCAGGCGGGCGAGGCTTTGCTGGCCAGCGCCAACCCGGTTTTGCTACTCGCTCTAAGAAATAGAGCAATTCTTCTTCTGGAGTCGAAAATGTACGCTCGTAGTGTCGACAATACAGCCTGGAAATGTAATGTAAAAACTTTTCAATTATAATCTACATGCCAACGATAGGTATGTTCTTAGATGATACTATACAGAGAATTGAGTTTTTTATTTATTTATATCAAGAAAAAGATTTCCAAAAAGAAGTTCATTATACTATAAATCCAATTGATTTTGTTTGTACAATGAAGTTCTTCTATAAATGTGACAATATTTTATAATTTGAAATAGTATGTTGCATGCCATAATATATTAATATTCTATAATATTTAAGAATATTACATAGAAATATTAGAGAGGATAGTTAAAGTTTATGTGTGAATTTTTTTGTTATTTCGACAAATTTTTACGTGTGCATTACAGGATTGTGTTAAAATTTTTGCAATTTATTTAATACAATTTAATTTATTAATTTATCAGGTATTAATGATATGAAATAGTTATTAACTATTTACATTAATTGTTCTTTGAGGGTAATTCATTTAAGATTATAGTTTCTTAAATTTAAAATAACGTAAATAATAAATATACTAATGTCAAGCAGCAGTGTAAAAGTAACGGAGTGTCTAATACAGGGTGGGCCATGAATTAGTTTAGTTAACATTTGAAAATATCGTATAAAAAAACCATTTAACATATTTTAGAAATCGTTTACTTACGAGAAAGCTAATTAGTTGTGATTCATTTTTTAAAAATTATTTCGTCTAAATTACCACCGTTTCGGTTTTTGCACTCATCTAAGCGAGTCCTGAAGTTTTCGAATACTCTTCTGCAAAGAAACCGCGAGATCGCCGACATCTCTTCGATGATTTTTTCTTTAAGTTGACTCAGTGTATTCGGTTTATCAATGTAGACACGACTCTTTAAATAACCCCATAAAAAGAAGTCTGCTGGGGATAGATCTGGACTTCTGGGTGGCCATGGGATATCTCCCCGTCTGGATATCAGCTTTTCCGGAAACATGTCTTTGACCACCGGCAAGGACTCGTTCGATGTGTGACACGTGGCTCCATCTTGTTGAAACCATGTGTTACGATTATAGCCAGCAAGTTCCAGTAGCATCGGTGCTAAGAACTCCCGTAACATTTTCACATACTCGGCAGAATTAACAGTAACTGAACGGCCTCGAGAATCTTCAAAAAAGTAAGGTCTGATGATTCCTTTTACTGAAATTCCAGCCCATACAGTTGCCTTAGGAGAGTGAAGTGGCCTCTCATGTTTAGCTTTAGGATTTTCGCTGCTCCAATACCTGCAATTCTGTTTGTTTACATGTCCATTTAGGTGGAAATGGGCTTCTTCAGAAAATAAAAAGTTGTGAAAATTACTGAAACGGGTTAACATTGTTTCGGCATATGACTTACGCAAATTTAAATCATTAGGGTTTAGTTCTTGCACTAGCTGGATCTTATATGGATGTAATTTCAAATCTAATTTCAAAATATGGCGTAATGATGTGCGGGATAATCCTAATTCAGCCGAACGTTTGCGTGTCGATAAATCTGGTTCACGTCGAACAGAAACTTGCTGCACGTTCTCTTCGCTCCGAGAAGTCCGTGGGCCGCCGGTTTGTTTCACATTTAGTGTAGATCCCTTCTCTCCGAACTTCTTCACCCATTTCTTTATTAAAGGAGCACTTGGACACAGACTTAATTCGTGTAAATCATATTCAAGGCGAAATAAGCGTCTCACAGTAATGAGCGAAAAGTCGTTTAAATAAAACTGGTTCACGCAGTAAGCGCGTTGCGGCCCCGTGAAGCGATCGATTTCTAAGCGACTAAGCGACTAAATTTCCAAGAAGCGAGCTAGTGCCTCCGCCCGCGACCGCGTCCCGCGCGGCAATAGTTTGCGCGGTAAGTTACATTTAAATGTTAACGAATTCTTGGCCAACCCTGTACTATCATTGTTGTTGTTGATCAGATTCTTTTTTAAAGGCTTTGTATGGTTGTTTTGCTTATTACTCGCCCTTCTATGAAGATAAGTTGATGTCTGTGTACTAATAAGGGCACTAATGTACAATAGACGACAACTAAACAAACAAAAATATGTATTCACCAATCTGGATGCACGCTCCACTTGTCAGACAGATATTGTCTTGCAGATATGTTCTTGGAGGTGAGGGAGAGTCTATGGATGTCGTCGGTAGGCGGCGGTGTGATGCGGTGCCGTCCGTAGCCCTCTGGGATGGTCACCACTAACGTGAACGGTGAGTCGCTAATGCCTGTCCAATACAAGTGTTTTCTGGCGCGAGATACTCGTTTCTGGGGAAAGAAGAAACACATTGAAGTTAATTAAAAAACGACAGATGAAGATAAATCTGGCGACTATAGTCCCCATATAATATTTGGGATAACGATTTAGTGAAAAATTAATTTTAGAGTTTATTTTACTGACTATACGTCTTCAAAGTACTATATTTTCCAATATTGGCATTTATCATAGTGAGGATTTGCCATACTCTTTGCAAGCACCTTAGATGCTGCTGCTAAACAGATTCATCTACATTACAAGCAGAAGAAATAGGAAATTCTTTAACCGCGGTGCACGACATAATGCCAAATATCTTCGACAGCTTACGCATACTTCTATTTACTGTTTATATCAAAAGTAGTTTATGTTCGCGTCTTTGTCCGCCCTTTTCGAAATTTCTACGAAAGTAAAAAGTAGACAATGTCTTTCTCCGGTTCAAACAAATCAAAGTTTGTTACATTAAATCATAATTACGATACCTCCTACAGAAACCCTGGATTATTCCGGGGTAAAATGTCAGGCAAGCAAACAAAACAACAAATATAACAATATACATAAATATAACCCAAAAATAAATAATCTTGTATATTTGCTATATTTATCGGACTGTTATATAAAGTGTTTATTATATATAATAACAAATAAAAGTCACGATAGCCGAGTGGTTGGATGGTCGGAATTTCGAGTCAAGAGCGGGTCTCTTGACTCGAAATTCCGACCATTCGAGTGCGATCCCCAGGTGACAGCCTCGTACCAAAGGGTTTTTATAAAACTTATGTACGCATTACATCGTTGGCTTGGACATAAAGATGGGAAGGTGGGTCGAAGGGGCATAATTGTCCAGACTAGACCTCTGTCTACCCCTGTATTGGGAAATTGCGTGACGATATTTATTTATTATTTAATTATTAAATACATATAGAGATAGGGAAAACATCACATACATTGCAATGTAAGACGCTAAAGCAGTTGTGGTATGGGAATCGGAAACAACGAAGGCACCACAAACACCCACACCCGAGAAAATGTAGAAAAGTGGTCTTTCTACATTAACCTGACCGATAACCCGAACCCGGGTCCTCCAGATGACGACACCTTGAAAACCGATGTTTGCGCCACTCGTCCATGGAGGTCGTCATATAATTATATAAGTGTGTGTATAACGTGTTATAACGACATTGCAGGATACCGTTTGGCCCATAATATTATACTTACCATATCATCCAAGTGATATTTAACATTCATTGCCTTATTCCCAGTCTTTTGGTCAATTACCTCTTTTCTCAGCTGCAACAAAGTAAAATCTATTAATATGAGTTTATTGTACATTGTAATTTACAATTCCTGGTAGTAAATTATAATATTCACCGCTGTTAATTCTCGGCTAAAATTTCTTGGGCCACGGTCGTCATCAAAAAGTTCAATCTCTAACATATCGACGCTGTTGTAACTTGGTTTTAATATTTGCTGAAACTATTTACGAAAATCGTATGAATTTTGTGTAATATCGATAAGTTAATCGACACTATTATACACTAATGACGTACCACTGGCCTTAAATCAGGATGTATAAGCACGTAGCCATTGTTTGTTACTATAAATGCGTAGCCGTTGACACCAATCTGAAAATTAACATGAGATTAAATATAAGTCACGATAGCCGTGTGGTTGGGTAGTCGGAATTTCGAGTCAAGAGACCCGAGTTCGATCCCCAGGTGGCAGGCTCGTACCAATGGGTTTGTCAAAAACTTACGTACGAGTTACATTGTTGGCTTGGACATAGAGACGGCGACGGGCTCACCACCTGTCACGTTGTCCCGAAAATATCTTCGGTGGAAGGTGGGTCAAAGGGACTTCATTATCTAGTCTAGACCTCTGACTACCCCAGTATTGGGAATTTCGTGAAGATATTTATATTTATTTATATTATGAAATATAAGTCATTGATATTATGACAACATGAAGTGGTATGCTGCATAATAGCATAGGACCGTTCTGTGTTGCACCTTTGGGGTAGACATGTGCACAGTATTGGACTGTTGATAGGCTTTAAAGAAGAAGTAGAAGATATCATGAAATTGAGGATATTATTGTAGTTGTAGTTAAATCTGAATCATCCTTACGTACACGTCCGAGTCAACGCAGAAAACCACTTATCCTACCTGTAACTTCTGTAAACCTGATTCCATAACACAGGTACTGTAGCTACTTACTTTGGTATTACAGCAATATATGCCATTTTATCCCTATGTATATATGTATTTATTTTTTAAACTGGAAGAATAGAAGGTTTCACACCTTCAAAAACACCTCTCGCCACCTAAATAAGTTTATATTTGTGTCTGTTTTAATTAACAAGATTAAATAGAATAATAGAAATCACGATAGCCGAGTGGTTGGGCGATCCGAATTTCGAGTCAAGAGACCCGAGTTCGATCCCCAGATGGTGGCTCGTACCAATGGGTTTTTCAAAAACTTATGTAAGAATTACATCGTTGGCTTGGATATAAAGACGGCGACGGGCTCACCACCTGTCACGTTGTCTCGAAACCTTTTTTGCACCAGCGCATTTCAAATAATTTTACACAAAACGACTTTGCGCCTATACGTCAGAAATAGACAGCAATTGAATTGCGTTAAGAGAATATTTTAAACAAGCAGACCCCTGCCAGAATATCAGTATATATACGAGATGGTGTTTAGTTAAAACAGGCATGGGACAAGGATTACCATTTCATGTGCATTTCAGGTTATTAATCTTTATGAGAATTTACATGAAGTAGCCTATAAGAGCATTAAGCATGGAACATTTACTCATACACGTACTTTGGATAAACTACCCTGTTCAGTAATCTATTATTTCAAGGCTATCCGTATTAGAACAGTGGTATCACTATTTCTTGAGCGAAAGGGTAGTTTAATGCTAACAAGTCCATCGTACCTTGTAAGGGGTCATCAAAGCTTGTATTTCAGATAGAGGCACATCAGTTCCGGCCACTCCCAATAATTTAGCGATACGCATCTGAAAGTGTTTTAAATCGATTATTACAAGATCATTCAATTCAAACATAAATAGAGTTACCAAATTTCTACTAATCTATTAACTAAGTTTACTATAAATAATGCTATTCTTTGTGTTTTCTCACATCGTCAATAATTACGCAAAAATGTTAAATTATTAGGATTATCAGAAATGAAACCTATTGTATTAGCAATAACTATCTACATGAGTTTGTTTTCACAATAATCTACGATATATAATAATAACATATAATAATTATTCAAAACGTTTCATAATTAAATTCTAGCAATAATTGTTTATAGCATCTACGCCCCGTTAGATATCTATACACATTACAATTATAAAACTACGTATTTTCGAGGATACTAAATCATTGTTCTGAATTATAGGATTCTAGCAATCTACACAATCAAAAATTAAATATCGTAATATGATAAAATAACTACATTTTACTAAATCCATTATTGAACTCACAAGAATTGATGTTTTGTTATGAGCTTCATTGATTTATCCTTGAGAGAAAGTATTCAAGTTATTTATTTATATTAATTTGAAACATATTATAATAGTATTTATATTATTGCATTGCTGTAATATAAATTACATAGTACATATGATTTAAAATATTGCCAATAACAATAGGATAATGTGCATCGTGCATAAATAAGAAAATTTGTTATGAAAGTAATTGATGCTTGTAAGAATCGATACGGTGCTTACGCTTAGAAACGTTATAAATTAATACGTGTAATTTCGTTTTTTACTATTTTCATTTTAAACAAATAGCTACAATTTTTAATGATAACATCAACTTATTTCAGAAATTGAAAAAATATTGTTACGTATGTCATTTATGCTTTCTTCTCAATTATTTCGTCCATTTCACGGTTTCTTTAACCAATGAATCGTTAAATTAATGTAATGTAAACACTAATCACATACTTGCCAATAATGTCTTCAAAATGCCAATAAAAGTAAATAAATTGAAGTCTATCTCTAATTGTCAATATCAACATTTTGAATTTTGGTTGAATTTGCAGTGAAATCTTAAATTAGTTTCTGTTTAATTATAAAAAGGCACCTCTCATTCATCACCAGCCATACAATTCTATAAGAGCGGAGGCCTACCTCTTTTTGGCCGTTCTCCTCTACGGACTGCGATTGGTTGTGGACGAAGGAATGCAATAAAATATAATAACATATAGATAAATGCATTGTAACAACCTCCCCTACAAATCAAAATGTCTCCTCTATCGATGAGAAAACTTATATATACACTAAAATTGTCAATATATCAAAAGTTATATATATATAAAGTATATGTCATACGAAAGAATACAAAACTTTTTACTGAATATAATATTCAAGTAAAAGCCCCATTCAAGTCTTACTTTGGGCTGCACGATACTTTTATTAAAATATTTACATTAACTTCTTTTAATAACAAGTCAATCTTTAAAAAAAATGTCTCTACGAAGACATTTCTAAGTTCAAGCAAAAGATACTTTTTGTTTATTAGAAAAAGTGTGTAATACAGATTATGTTTCTTGCACAGAAATAATTAACTTGATAATTGATAGAAAAGTTGATCATAACACCCTAGTGGTCTACTCCTACAATCTAGTAGAAAACTACGATACTACAGAAAGCCAAAAGGGTTGAACAACACATGGGCGCCGGCCGAATAGGCGACTAGATATCAGACGTAGCTGGCGCGGCCAACATCTATCGAGGACAGATGCATTGCTAACGGGGCCAAATAAGACTTTACCGTTACTGAAATTCAAAAAAAACTAAATCATAAAAACTTTCTTGTATCTTGCAAAAACTTTACATTAAAATCATCAAAACTGTCTAAGTGTAGTAAGTACCTCTTTTGTAACTGATACCCAGTAAGCTTCATTTATCAGTACATTCTCTGTGATGTTCTGAGGGGAAATCATCAAACAAAACTGAATATTATTAAAAAGGCATATTGTATTATTACACATTAGGTATAATTGAAGAAACAGAATGTCTAGGTAAAAGTAATTAGTAACAGCCACCCAATTAGTAGAAAGGTAAACCAATCTGTGAAATTTAATTCTTTTAATATTCTTAACTGAACAGAAATATTTATAAGGCATGCACAATTATTGAAAATTTTGAATTTGGAAAATAGTCGAAATATTATATATTTTTGGAGAACACAGAACAAGATCTAAGTAAGTTTTATATAGCTTTGTAGTTAAGGTTGACTTAACAAGATATTGTCCTATGCTCCAATCACATACAGGTAGAGAATACACATAAAATTGGAAACACATTTTTTTTTAAATCATAGGCGAACCCACCTCGTTATGGCGTAGATCATAAACGGGCATAGACACTGATGTCATCAGTTGGTACTGAGAATTTCCCAGTTCACTATACTGACCCTGCTTCATCTGCAGTCAAAATAAATACAACAAAAAATATTTGAATCAACTATAAACATAATATACCATTCATTGAGCGTCACTAAGGTTTATTTTTAAGTTTGTAGGTACATGTATGTGAATCTTTTTATGCTCCTGTTACTAAAACACCTGACGAACCTGCCTTCGAAGGGTTCGTAAGGGTTGCGGGTTTTAATCCCACTGGGCGCAAACAATTTTGTGATTATATGTACTCGAGTCATGGATTAAACATTGATCACATATGAAAACTTATCTATTTAAATATGTATATATGTAAGTACCGTTGGACACTAAGAGGGCGATAGGCTTAGCACATATTACGTTGTTCCATTTATTATATTCATTAATGAATCAAAGTACCTCCACGTAAAATTATTTCAATACTGGGTCATTTGTTCTGCAGATTTCGGTAATATATACTAACAAATTATACTTTGTCTTCTTCCCGTCAGTGATAAAAATTATACCTCTTTAAACTTTAGGAAAGTGTCCCTGTAGCCGTCTTGTTAATTAAAAATTTATTCTCGTATACCTGAGTTATCCTCCAACGTCGGTCTTGTTCCTTTTCCGAATTAAATAAAGCTTTGTCTCTTCGTTGGCTTAAGAAGCGTTCCTTCTGCTCGGCTCTCTCGCGTTGCTCCCATAAGTAATCCGCTACCTTTGGATCCTAGCATTAAATAAAATTTAAACAATTTAAGTTACGATATTATCCAATTTGAGTTTTGTTGGATTCATACTACGATGGCTTAACTTGAGTTATATGGACATGACAGTTACCAAATTTCAAATAATACCACATGGGGTAGTATACCACAATGTATCATTGGACAGGCAGGATAACGTCTGCACGGACCCAGTAGTTTGCCAGCAGGAAATGTCATTACATTGACAAAATCATTATTGCCGAGGGTGTCAAGAATGTATGTAGATGTAATTTTTGCAATATCGCGACGCTGACCATTCATAGGCCTACTACAATCGACGAAAATCACCACGTCTTAGGGCTTGCAGTAACCTCAATGTACCAAGTACCTTTTTGTATATGACTACTGGGTAGTTTTCAAGTAACAGTATCACGATGTTCGATTATCGATTTTATTAAAATTTTGCATATCTTTTGTGTAATAAGATCTTTTTCTACCGACTATTGACTAATAGACATAGCCCTGGTAAAGCCAAAGGTACGGCTGCATAATAATAACGCGGCAATAGCGTTCATTTGTATTAAGTAATAATTGTTGGCTTTTAAATCCTGAACGTTTATTGTGAAATCCTGAATCCTTATCATGAAGTAATAATGTATATGTTCAAATAGCTTACAGTGACATTAGCATAGACCGGTGTCCAGACAACAGGATGTTTCTCTCTTTGCAGCACCAGAGGGCGCGCCAACACGTTGACGTGCTCCAACACTCGCTCTCTTACTTCAGCCAGTGTACTGAGATGAACGTAGAATCCTCGATTGGCACAGGCCATCCACTTCACCTCTCTGACGTCAGCCACCTGAATTTCACTCCAAAAATTTTACGTTGTTGAATAAATGTCCGTTAAAGAGACTACGAATAGTGACTATTACGAATATAACTATTCAAAATTTGATGTAAATCGACGGCGTTGTGAAGTAAGAAGCAGTTTTTTTATGCAAATTAAATCGATTTTGTAGCGCTTATCTAAAAGCCTACAGTCCAAAAATATAATTACTAACCATATTACAAAATAAAAGTCCTAATCTATTATTAACACCAATGCATTTGTATGTATTTTGTAATATACAATAATTTATTCAATTACAATAAATATTCAATTACAATAAAAAGATAAAATTATTTAATTTTTAAATAACTTTCAGATCATTCTGAATAATTAAATAATTTTATCTTTTACCAATTTTATAATTTTTTTTATTTTTCTGAAACTACATCATTCAAAGCAAAAAACATGAACACAGTATTGGTTGGTAAACGGTTCTAAGAAATTCTTAGGACGACACATTTTTATTTTAATACTAGTACTAAACACAAAGTTAGTTACAAAAATCTAAAGCTACAAGCAAAAGCGTTATGAAGATGGAAAAAGGATATACTTGTTAGAAAAAGCAAAAATTACATGCAATGGTACATAGGAAATAGCTAGAAATAGACATCAAAGATAGAAGAGTACCACATTCAAGGTTACTGGTAGAAGACACTAAGGAAGACATTATGCAGGTCGCACAATGACTACAACACACAGTAATACCTGGAGTGGTACTACCTTTACCTCACGCCCTATCAGGTAAGTGAACACCCTCACAGGAGTGTCATATTTCCAATTATATTCTTCAAAGATCTCTTTATAATTGTACGGAACACCATCAGTGACGAGCATTATCGCCTGAAAATTAAAATTTTTAATAATATGGCAACTTTAGGAGAATAATGGAATAGTGCATATATAAGTATACCTGATTACAATTGGCGCCGCCGCTATTATTTCTATAAATTTCTAATAACGTAAAAGCTCTGGTCAATGCAGCTGAGAAATTTGCTATTTCGGTAGTTTCGAAGTTGTCCAATGCCAATTTTAACTCCCGAATATTTCCTAAAGTTGCCTACAAGGAAGTAAATTAACAATAATGACTGGCGTTTTTGAATATTATTCAATAAGTAAATATGTAGTTAATTTGTACATACTTGAACTAGAGAATCATCAAAACAGGGAACTATTTCTTCGACAGTGTCAGCAAATGTCATTACATTGACAAAGTCATTATTACCAAGAGTGTCAAGAATGTTTGTAACCACATGTTTTGCAATATCACGACGCTGACCAGTCATAGACCCACTACGATCGACTAAAACCACTACGTCCTTAGGGCTAGCAGCTGCCTCCATGTACCAAGCCCTTGTGCGACAATCATAAATATCAACTGGGTCTGCTCTCCATTTCATTGCTGCAGAAAGTTTTAATTGTCATTAGAAAGAAAATTTTGCTGTAACGTAATGTACATGTGGTATTAAATTTGTAATTACCGGGATAATGTCTCATAAAGCCTGAAGAACTGCCAAAATATTGCCATGATAGGGTTGGATCACTTTGATAATTATTAATAAAATGAGTGTCTAATCCTTCTGACCAATGAATGCCTTTGATGACATCGGGAGCTGAAATTTGCATTATTTAATCCAGAATGAAATGCAAATATAATAAAAACTACAAAATGTAAAAAACATGAAAACATAACAACAAAAATGGAAAAGAAAAAAGTGTTTTATCTATATTTATATACAGTTTACTCGTACTTCTTACCCCAAGCATAAACGTTAGTAGGGACATGCACACTGCTAAAATTTATGTTCACAGGGATATTCGAAAAATGTGGATTCTGTTGCATGTGAGCACTTTTACTTGGAGGACGAACAATCCAATTTTCAAGATTAAAGTCGGGTTCAGGTGTTGTTGTTATAGTTGTTTCATCGTAAGGTTCTTCCATTTCTTTGCTATTGTAAAATTGAAAATCCTCAGGCACTAATTCGTTCTGCTTATCAAATGCCATGTTTTCTGCTGCTTCAACTATTCTTTTTACAGCGCTGATTTTAAGTTCCATCATAGCACGAATATCATCTGCCATACTTTGCACTAGCTTTTCGCCATCTCTCGCTTCAATTTGTGCCGATTTGAAACTCTATAATAAAAATACTAACATAATTAAATCTATTCAAAATTTTATAGTTGTTAGTAACCTAAGTAGTAAAAACTAACGGTTGCTGGTTCATCTGTTAAGGGCAAACGATTATAAGATAGATAAAAAAAAATATCTTCATGCAATTCCCAATATAGGGGTAGTAGTCTAGTTTAGACAATTATGTCCCTTCGACCCACTTTCCACCGAAGACATTTTCGGGACAACGTGACGGGTGGTGAGCCCGTCGCCGCCTTTTTATATTTAACGATATTCGTACATAAGTTTTAGAAAAACCACTTGGTACGGCCACTTGAGGATCGAACTCGGGTCTCTTGACTCCAAATTCCGACCATCCAACCATTCGGCTATCGTGACTTCTATATATATATATATATATATATATATATATATATATATATATATATATATATATATATATATATATATATATATATATATATATATATATATATATATATATATGTATAACATAGATGTGTGTTGGATATTTATATGTATATATGAATATATGTATATATTTATGTAAGTATATTGTACGTATAAATATAAGTCTGTCATTTACTTACGTCCTGGACTTCCTTCTTTCTTGTGATGAATTCGCCGAAATGATAAAGCTCTGTTCCAAGCTTAACAGCCCAGGCTTGAACACTAAAAAAATCACAAATATAAGTTGCTCTTGATTTTTTTTATCTTTAGAATGTCTCTTATTATGTATAGAAATTATATAACAATAACATTTTATGATTTTTATATGGCGAATGCTTGACAGAAATAGATTTAAGAAGGACTAAATAAATATTATACGTAGTAGAATCGAGTTATATTTAATTTCCTATGTTAATTTATGTTTCTATTATCAATAAAACGACACGACATACTTTGTCAAATTAGCCGAAAAAGTGTATGGGCACATGATGTTTACTATCTCTCTCATGTTATCTTCAAAATAAAATTTTCTGAATTGTATTTAAAATTACTTGCTGTAAAGGGCAGGCAGGTTCGTAAAATTCAGCCGTAATAAAGCCCTATCAGTGCCTTAAAAATTTTTATATATTCAAATTAATTCTCCTCTAGTAATCGTTGGCGGTCAGAATGCTTAGCGTTGCTCAAAAGGCTATGCTCAATATTGTTTTTTGACAAGTTTTTCATCGAATAACTCGTTTAGCTGAACATATTATGCGTAAGGATTAGCACGACACGAAGCAGCAGAAAGGGCGACCGTTGAGAAAGAAACATTTTCGCGTGACAACCTAATACATGCAAAACCGGTGTGTGATTGTTCCACAAGATTAAGTGAGGACCTGTACAGTGTGTTTTAAAAAAACCAAGACCATACTTTGCACAAATCTTTAGGACACTTTTGTTAGAGTGTAAAGACACAAAGTATAGTTGTCTATAGGTGGAACCGGTAAGAGGATAAACTACAAAAGAGTGAGTGAAAAATCTGACATATTCTCTATTGCGCCCTCTTAACAGATTTATTGTGCAAGGAACGCCAGAAAATAAATAATTGTAAGCACAACTGTTTCGTTGACATTTGCTGTTACGAGGTAAACTTAAAACTTGAGTAACTACAAATGTATTTTTTTTTACTTTTTAATTAAGGTTCAACATTTTAATATTGTTATATCATCATTGAGTCATTGCTTTGTACCACCACCTAACGAAGATAGAATATGTTTTAAATATTACCTGTTGAAAGATATTTTGTTAGCGGTTTCATATTGTGCACTAGCTGTACAATCCCTGGAGTCAAGGGAAAGGATGAGTATAAACGACACAAAGCAACTAATCCGGTTGAACATCAGAAACACTTAATCTAATTTGGCCCCCTACTGCACTGTCTGTTTATAATAATTTGTCTATCATTATATGAAATATCAGCGATTACTAATAAATTTGTTTTTGAATTATGATAAAGCGAGTAATTCTAGTGAACACCCAAATTGATAACGTAGAGGCGACCGAAGGACTAAGAAGGGCGCAGGCGTGCTACGGGCGCTCGGACATGCGCTTTACACCTCTTCCATAGTTCAACTGCCGCTCATTCCTCGCATTTCGATATTAGTCTGTGCATTTGTGTGTGTTATCATCACATGTACTTAGCTTTAACTTACAGTGTCGTTCTGCCACCGGCGAGCAATCGATCGTTTTGTCACTAGGTCAGTATTGTGAGGGTGATAAATACTTTCGGGAAATTAAAACACAATTTAAGAATAAATAGCTTTTATTGCGAAAGTAAGAAAGATACAATTTCATTGGATACTAATAACATATTTTTTTATCGCAATAGTAATGTGGTAGTAAATAAAGAGATCGTAGCCGACAGAGCGTAGAACTGCAGGTTGACGCTGGTTATACTGCCGATTCCACACGCTGTTATATTTCTTTCCTGTTGAAAAATAAATTTATTACTTTGTAAAAATCATAAGACCGAATCGGTGGTAACCCTACCTTTTTAAGGATTGCGGGCTCGAATCCCTAACGAGTCCTATTATGAATTATGGATGATTATATAAATGTATGAGTATTTAAATATGTAAATATGTATAGATGTGTATATATATATATATATATATATATATATATATATATATATATATATATATATATATATATATATATATATATATATATATATATGAAAATACTCGGCTATTGTGTTTAATAAAAAATAAAAATTACGCCTTTTTAAACTTGACAAAAATAAAGAAGTGAGGAAAATTCCTGCAGTTTCACAAACTTGTAATTTTTATATTTATTATTCTGTGTTTGCATATTAATGTAAGGAACAAAAAAAATAATAAAAAGTCCTAGAAATCGAATACAAGTCCTTGAATTTTTTATTTTATAAAAAATGTAGCAACAAACCTATCAAGATATAAAAAAAACTCTAAATAGGTAAAATAAATCACGATAGCCGAGTGGTTGGGTGGTCGGAATTTCGAGTCAATAGACCCGAGTTCGATCCCCAGTTGGGAGGCTCGTACCAATGGGTTTTTCAAAAACTTATGTACGAATATCGTTGGCTTGGACATAAAGACGGCGACGGGCCCACCACCTGTCACGTTGTCCCGAAAATATCTTCGGTGGAAGGTGGATCGAAGGGACTTAATTGTCTAGACTCGACCTCTGTCTACACCTGTATTGGGAAGTGCGTGAAGATATTTTTTTTAAATCGCGTAAATAGGTATAAAATAAATGAACTGAAAATATTACAGCCCCTTATTAATTTACAATCCTGAATCTCAGTAATTTGAAAACAAATCTAAAGATATTTACTTTAAAAATATTGTTTCGATACCTCTTTGTCATTTTACATAACGTTATATGATAATTACTGAAACAAATACCGTACCTTTTCGTGATAAGTAAAACAGTCTTCGAGGCGACGACGAGTCAGCCGACCTAGCTCCAGTTTGTGACATGGCTCACGGCTTGTTGTAGAATCTGATGTTGCCACTGGTTCCGTGTCAGGTGGTCGCCTACATCCATCAGAGAAGTGCCACGGTCCCCGCTCCACGACAACGAGGAGTAAGTTCGTCCTGTACATCAAGGAAGCCCAGTACGGCGGGTGGCAAGGGCCCTCTTCATCCTCTACCACGGCGGGTGCTGGTCCCATCGAGTCCAAGAAGTAGGACTGGTTAAGGATGTAAAGACTGATGCGATGGTCGCATGAAAATAGACTGTTATCTTCCTTGGTCTTATTACCATCGGTATTATTTTTCTCTGGAGGAGGAATCGTGGTCCCTGAATTAAAATAGATTTATGTTTTACAAGTAAGCTCTCATCAGATTATAAGTTCAAAGTTAAATAAATATATAAAAAGATGATATGGCTATAATACGTTGAACTAAAAAAATATGGTTGGACTCCTTTGCCTGTCACTGTCTGGTAGTGTGGTACTATAATCTTACCTATTTCTGCCGCTAACAATCTATCAAGTGTTCAGTTTCGGTTTGAAAAAAAAAATCAATGAGGCATTTCATCCTTGGCTTTAGGGTCACAAAGCAACTGTTACTATGTTCAATTGAAGTTGGTGGTGACTGTTCATGGTCTGCAGTTACTCAAACTTATGTAAAGTCACTCTTTATATTCATTTTTAAAAATCTATCAGGCAATCATTGGTCCATCACTATCTCTTTTATACGTATTCCGCATGTAGGATAGATAGACAGTTGTAATTTTTTTTTCTAACTTACGTTACTTAACGTTCAGTAAAAGTCCACTGCGAGTTACTCTGCTAAGAAGGATTTGCCACAATCACCCACATGTGTCCACGGGGGTCATGTAATTGAACTAGATTTTATAGATTAAGTAATTCTCAAATATTTTTATTGATAAACTTACCTTCTTCCTCGCTTCTGACGTATACATTACGTTGGAAATTAAACATATCGAGCAGTAGAAAAGCTAGTTCCGCTAACAACCACCGCACAAAATTGTCGATTGCATTAAACGGCTAAAAATTAACATGAAAACAGTGTAAGTAATCAAAATTACATCAGAAGGCTATGTTGATATGAGATAACTTTATCATTGTACAATATTTATATTTTTTTTAAATATAAAATATTACTAAGGCAACACTATAAGAATGTTATTCCATACCGTTACAAATATCCAGGCATTGCTTTCTACATTCGGTATGGCGGACACAGGGCACAGCGCTTGATAGTTAAACACTTCTACGTGTTCAAATATATTCTTGTCAATGAATGATTGTATTATATACGGATGGATTGCGCCGAAAAATTTTCCAACGTCCGATTTGTGTTCCGCTAGAACTACGTAACCTGAACTGTCGATAACGTAGCAATCATACTTCTCATCAACGCACGACAACTCCTGAAAAATTATTGTCTTTCAAATAAAAGTACTATCCATCAAATGCTCACTGTCAATACACACTTATATCTTAATCAAGTAGTTACATATTACTGTATATAGTTATATTAATTAGTCGCGCTTTAATATTTACCTGTGAGCAACAAACTTTGGGATTACACAGTATAATAAATGTTAATTTAATATATAAGCTATTTTAATTTAAAATGCACTCAAATCCGTCACTATACTACTGAAGAATAGGCCTGTCCTGTATATGAGAGTATGCCATATTTGCCAAGCATGGCAAGCGGATTGACAATCACAATAGTTACTGCACACATCGCAACTTATACGCTGCAGGCCGTCATCTGTCTAATTATAGATAAAAATGTTAATTTCGATCTGATAGTTTTCGAGATACTTATCCCGCAATTTGACAGTTGCGAAAAACCTTTTCTTTAAGGCTCCTTAGCTTTCTATTAGTCGCTTCTTACAACATCTACGGAAAAAAGTGAACCACACTATTACAAACATACCCAATTAGGAACTTCCTATTTTACTTGCCAAGCGTGGCGATTATCACATAAATGAAATCCGGTGACCTGCATTAAATTTTTACAGGCCGTTTTCGTATGTATGTCTATTCCAGTTTCATGTCTCGATGACTAAACGCAAATCTAATTTGACAACAACAGTGAATCGGAATTTTGTTATTTAAGTTAACTTTTTAAACCGTGAAAAATGCGGTTAATGTCGGCGACATACTAATATTTTCTCCCAGGAATTAAAGGATTCAGCCAGAATCATGATTTAATGGCCGTTACTTGCCAGAAATAAGATTACAGAAAGACAGAGCCAGTACTAAAGCAGTGATAAAAAAAGTATTCCGTGAACTTACATTTGTTGTATTGGTAATCTTTAAGAACTGTTGGTAGAAACCAGAATAAACGAATTGGAAGCCGACGACAGACGCTGGTGTTTCAGAATCACCGTCCTTATAGAAAATAGCGTAGCTTGCAGTGATTGTTATATCGCCGTCCGCATTGATTACAGACGGCTTGTTAGTTATAGTCTTGTCCAATACCGGCAGCTTGGTGGCCACCACTAACGACTCCTTGTTAATAAGGTTTTGGAGTACAGCAGCTTTGTACCAAGTTTCTTCTATAGTCTTTGAGTAGATGTCACCGAAAACCCTGTTTGAGGAATAATATTTTTAATACGTTTACAGTTTTGATAATAGATGACCTGATAGCCGTTAATAGTGTAGTGGTTGTGGATGGTAGTGACCCTGCCTTCGATGCTAAGGGTTGCGGGTTCGAATACTGCTAGTGGCAAGCATTCATATACATAACAAACATTTATATACACATATTAATGTGAATGTTTATACTCGATTCATGAACCAAACGTCCATGACTGTAACGTATTTTATATGAATGTAAATATACATGTATGTAAAATATATTGTACCTTCGGCTTATGAATTGAAATGACGATGGCTTCACCCATAACCTTCGCCCATATAAGCTACGATGAAAAGTGGGTCGAAAGGACTTCATTGTCTCGACCTCTGTCTATCTCGGTATTGAGAAATTGCGTGAAGATATATGTATATCTATTTATTCTCTATAACTTTAAAACGCAATAATTTTTAAACGCAAACAAAGGTTTTTACTCCCAATAAATTTAATAAAGCGTTAGAGTATTATTCGAGAAACTGATTGTGCTCCTATAAATTGGTCTGACTTTACATTTTATTTATGTACTAATATTTTCGTCGATTTTTACTACGACGACTAATTTTTCCTTAAAAACTTCTTTTTCTTCTTCTTTACAGCCGAAGTCCACTGCTGAATTAATAAATACTGTTTATCAACAGTCCACTACTGAAAAGGCCTTCCCCAAAACTTTCCACTGCGAACGATCCTTTACCACCTGCATCCATCGACTTCCCGCATCATTTTGCAAGTCTCACTTCATTTCGTGGGTTGGTTGGTGTCTGTCGCAGTCTTTCATTTCCAAGCCAACGATATAAATCGTACTTAAGACTTGAAAAATACTCATTAACAAGAGCCTAACCACCAGTAGATCGTGTTTTGACTCGAATTCACTCAACCATTCGGCTATCTTGACATACAAAAAGAAAGTCTTTTATCTTATTAAAACCTAAAATACTTGCCCATTAGAAGACGTTCTGATCTTCTCTCCATGTTCATTTACTCTCTCATTCTTAGATTCGTCATTTATGTAATGCCACCGAGTTAGCCCACTCGAAGTAGCTATAAACCGAACGCTAACTTTATAATCATTAGCAAGCTTGCGCTCTTCGTCGGTAGCCTGCCACGTTGCGAAATAAGGGGTCGACAGTTTAGCATCAAACACTAGCTGCTTTACTAAATCTTCATTACAATAGTAATCGTCTTTGCCGAGTTGCTCTCTTTCATCTCCACAGTGTTCTGGAATCAAAAATATGTTAATATAGAAATAATAATTCATACACCCGTTGTATGGTCTAAATTGTCTATACTTATACTTCTTAAGATATAAAAGTTTACTCCTTGTAACCAACAAGGCGATAACTAGAACTGAATAAATAATATATTTATATTATATTTTTATAACAATTTTTATATTATATGACTATTTTATTATAACTTTTTTTCATTAGTTCTTTATAAACCATAATGGTTTATCAGCTAGTTCAGAAAAGAATTGTAGACCTTCTTTTCTTTAAATCTCATCAATTATTATATGCCAATAATAATTGAATTGTAATTACTTCAAAGCAATGCCACTTTAAAGGAAAAGAGCTGTTGTAACATGAAACTTTCCTTTTAAATTTTTGTGTATGTATATGTATGTTTTAAAGTCACGAGTGATTGGGTGGTCGGAATTCGTGTCTAGATTTCAAAGTTCGATCCCCGCGGCTCGTCACAATGGGTTTTTTCAAAAAACTTACGTACGATCTATAAAATTCGCTTGGACATAATGATGGCGATGGGCTCACCACTTGTCACATTGTCCCAAAAAATGTCTTCGTGTAAGGTGGGTTGAAAGGACTAAATTGTCTAGATCTCTGTCTACTCCTGTGTTGGGAATGGCGTGAAGATATTTATTTATTTAATTATTTAAATCTGTATCATATAATAATAATTTAATTTTACCAATTCCTCATCCTATTACATGTCGGGCTAAACGTGAATATCAGCTTAATAACCGTGAATTTTACCTTACTAAACGTGAATTTTTTTAACTGATCATTGGCATCTTAGATATAGAAACATAATGGGATACTTTTTAGACGACTCGATAGCCGAGTTAGTAGTGACTTTGCCATCGAAGATCTGGGTTGCGAGTTTGAATCCCGCTAGGTGCAAACATTTACATATAAATATGAATAATATATGTGTTGACAGAGGTCTAGATAATGAAGCCATTTCGATCCACTTTTCACCGAAGCTTATTTGTGTGCCACCTGAGGATCGAATCCGAGTCTCTCGATTCGAATTCCGATCACCCAACCACACGGCTGTTGTGACTATTCAAAAATAAGCTTCAATAAAAAGTGACTTTGAAAGGACTTCAACGTCTAAATGGAACAGCAACTATTGAAATTCAAAACAAAAAACGATGTGCCTTATGGTACAACGCATACATATAAACTCACTATGTTTTAAACTTACTGGTAGGAATACCTCACAGAGAGCACAATCGGATGGCGTTGCCATGATACTTCAAGATATTGTCATTCGAATTTTAAAATATAACGTTTCAAAATTTGCCGGCACATTCATAAGGCACTCCCACATCTTTCAACAACGTCATGTTAGAAAATTATAAACTCACTATCAAAATCAAAAGTTGTGCTTTCAGACTCTTCGCGATATTGCTTCTTTGTAATATTAAGCTCGTTCTTCGAAATATTTACGAGGAATTTGAACATTTCAATTTCCGGATTATCTGATTCATGGCCCTCTAGGTAATGATATTTACAGTATACCCTGAAAAATATACAAATATTCAAATAATACTATTATGTTATATAATAATAATACAATTATATTATACATATATAAACTAAATGGTGACTATATTTCAAAGTATTTCTTATATTCTTAGTGTCTTCTAAAGTTCGCATACTTGCCTCGCCTAGATGATATAAGTATTCTTTATATTGTATATATTATACGCAATAATTAATAATTATTGGAGAAAAATATTTACCATTATTTATCGTAACTAAATGAGCCAAAAAATATATACAGAATCATAAAACGTCATTAACACTTTTATTTCATTGAAATAATTTGTACTCACCAATCAGGATGTATCCTATAACTGAAATTGAAATAACTTGTTACGTTGATTCCAGTCACTTCCAACCCCTGTTTTGCTTCAATCGGATTATCTTTCAGCAGAAGCTCAGTGTCACCGTATCCTCCCGGCAATGATATACCCATGGAGAACGGTGTACCGACCAGCTTGTTGAAGAAATAGTCATGTTTAACTCGAGCTATTCTCCTGAATAAGTAAATAAAATTTATAAAAGACACATACAATAACTAAATAAAATTTGTCAAACCTGCTTGAGACTAACATAAATAATGTACTATTATTACCCTGATGACAAATGACGAAGTGCATGTTTGCTATTTTAATTTTCAAGGCAAAGGTACGAATATAGCCTTTATCTTTAAAACACACTTTATGATCCCTCACGCATGCTTCAAAGGCAGAACCTGTGCTCAGTCTCAGTATTAAACTAAATTACCTCATGTTATCGTAGTGGAAAAGCACCTTCACTTCGGTTTGATTGCCGTCATCGCCATCAACAAGGTGCTTCCTCAGGGACTTGATTTCTTCGCCGAGCTCGCGCGGACCCTTGCCATCATCGACCTGTTCCACCTCGACGAAGTCCACGCTGTTGTAGTTCGTTTGTAAATTACCGTTTATCTACAAAATTTTTATTTAATTTAAAAGAAATTTTATTTGAAATCACGATAGCCGAGTGGTTGTGTGGTCGAAATTTCGAGTCAAGAGACCCGAGTTCGATCCCCAGACGGCAGGCTCATACGGCGACGGGCTCACCACCTATCACGTTGTCCCGAAAATATCTTCGGTGGAAGGTGGTTCGAAGGGGCTTAATTGTCTAGACTAGACCTCTGTCTACCTCTGTATTGGGAATTGCGTGAAGATATTTATTATTATTATTATAAATAAAAATGTAAACGATTTTGTTCAATTGCGTAAACTCAGATTGGGTTGCCAACCATATTGTAAATATGTATGAGATATCTACATATGTGGGCGATCTGAGTGGTTTGCATCGAAATATTAGTAAATATTATAAACAGGACTAAAATCTCTGAATTGATTACCAAACTAACTACAAATTTAGATTATTAAATATCTTCTGTCGTTGTGTCTATTAGGTGGGACTAATAAAATAGTACACGGTTCGAATTTTTGAGACTGAACAAGTAATTTATATTCTTCTTCTTCTTTACAGCCTATCAAGAGTCCACTGGTGAACATAGGCCTCCCCCAAAGCTTTCCACAACTAACGGTCCCCAGCCACCTGCATCCATCGAATTCCTGCAACATTTTGCAAGTCGTCACTCCATCTCGGTCGTCCTACACTGCGTTTCCCTATACGAGGTTCCCTCTGAGAACCTTTCTTCCCCAACGGTTGTCAGTTCGTCGAACTATGTGGCCGGCCCATTGTCACTTAAGTGCAAGATCCTTATGGCTATGTCAGTTACATTAGTTCTGCGGCATAATTTAATTTTTTTTTGTATATATTATCTTTATAAATTACTTAACAATAAAAACTTTCTCCTGTGAATAAACCTTGTTAATGTCGTCTGAAATATTTTTAGGACATATTTACACATAGAAAACAATAACGTTTCTTCTTATAAAGCTTATCAAGACTTCGCTGCAGAACGTCCTCTCCCAAAAGTTTCCTGCGTAGTAACAATGAAACAAAAAGCTGCGGTTGGCAACCCGCTCGCCGGGCGTGGTGTGGTAACTTTGGCAAAACCACTTAATGAAAAAAATTCTAAGTACTTAAACATGTAAGTATACTTACAGATGTAATCAATAGGGGGTGTAGCAGCAGATATCCGTTGTTGCTCACTATGAATGAATAACCATTGACGCCGAGCTGAAATGAAAGATATTTATATAATGAATTTATTGATTTACGTGAGATAGCGTACCTGTTTATTATTTACCATATTTGTTTTAATGAAAGAGTTTCGCTAATATTTATATTTGCGTACATAAATTTTGTATTACGATAAAGAAATTCTGAACTTTTTTCGGAACATTGATGCGAACAAGGTCAAATAACTTATAGGCTATTAAGATCTCTGACAATAAATTTAGTTTATATTCAATTTCATAACAAAAACAGTAAAAAGAAAGTTAATTATTTTAATAACAAAATTTATTATTTATTTTAATAAATAATTAACTTTGTTATTAAAATAATTATTTAATATCAAATTAATTATTTTAATAACAGAATTAATAAAACTGAACATATAAAATATACTGAACATTAGTAATGTATCTAAATACATGCATATTGAATAGCACAAGGTGATTTTATAATAATATCTGTAACATAATGAATTGCTCCAAAGTAACGCCTATACAGCTTTTTTAATTATCTTATCTAAATAGCCTGATTGCGAGAAATCCGGTTACTGAAAAATTTACCCTTCGCATGACATAAAACTAGTAGTTGTATGTAAATGTATATACAAATAAAGCAACAATTAACCTCTGTAAAAAATCATAGTAATATTTATATGCCCTAATAATAAATAAAATTCGCCCTTCGAAGAGTGCATGACTCAACGATTTTCGCCCCCCTCATAAAATGGAGTTTGGTTTTAATGTCAAGGTAATTGGATAAAATTAAAGAATTAAAAATAATGTACTGTAAGGTTTAATGAAATTAAACCTTACAGTACATGATTTTTAATTCTTTAAATATATAAATAAGCTTAAAATAGCTTCCTTAAATCGCGACTTTTCAAAATATGACTTTTAATTCCTTACTGTACCGCTGAACTAAACTTTGTCTCTTTTATCGAATTTCAAATGACTGATGGCTGAAATAAAAAAATACCTTTGTATATCACCTGGTATACAACGCCTGTTGGCAATTCTCTTAGTCTTTAATTGTATTAGTATGCATTTATCTTTATTGCAGCATAAACAAAACAAAATAGAAAGCAAAACATGAAAGTTGCCCTAATTAGTCTGTAATCATTCTGTAACACATATAGATAGCGTAATCCGTTTTCGATCTTACTCTTTAACAATTTTGTTTCGCATTTTATTCTGTAAATCGCTGATGGATTACCTCATAAAAAAATTATATAAAACCGTTACCTGATGGGGTTGGGCCAACTTGGCAATGCTATCGATTGGCACGTCCGTACCAGCCACTCCCAGGAGTCTAGCGTCGTTGTGCTCCTCGTTATATTTGTAGTCGAAAGCAGGAATCGCTACTGACGTCACCAACTTGTCTTCATCCGGCTACAATTTAATACCAAACTAGTGACTACTTTCAAGTAAAGCTACTCAGAAATTAGTCCTCACAACTCACTTTTTCTTGGTGGCGTATATACCGGTTTTTATGGTGTCGCCACCTCTGAGATTCCGGGTTCAGTTTCCGGGAAGGTTAATTAAAAAAAACACTTTTTCTACATAGTCTCTGGTCTATATGTTTGTGCTACCTTCGTGTTTCTGATTCCATAACACAAGTGCTATAACTGCTTACTTTGGGAACAGAGCAATTTATGTGATGTTGCCCCTATTGTATGTATGTAGTTATAGATTCTTTTCACTTAAGAGTCTTTTTGAACTTTATTTGTGTGTTATGAATTATTGCTCCTATCATGGCATTTTTATTAATGTTAAAAATACTCGAAGGATATGCGACATACGCTTTAGGGCCATGAAGTGTAATTATTTAATTACACAGGAGACCCCCTTGTCGGGGTTTTACTTTGCTTTCTGCTTTACAGTGCAAGTTTTGAAATGCCTCAAGTAATATTACAAAAATTAATAGATAGAATGATGTATGGTAATGGCTCCATCTTGGAAGTTAAATCTTGGGTCAAATCTCGCTAGGGACAAACATTTGTGTGATGAATATCAATGTTAGTACTTGAGTTATCGAAATTTATGTTTATATAAGATATCTCTAAATATTTTATACAATTATATAAATAAGTAAAAGCCACATTGCCCAAAATAAGCATTAGTGAATCAAAGGAATAAGTTATCTAGACCTATGACTACGTATTTTAACAAATTTTAAACCAACAAGTTTAAAATTGCTATGATTCAAGGGAATCTTTGGTAAGGACCAAAGAATTAACATACGGTAAACATCAAAGCGGTTTACCTCGAGCTTTCTTCAGGCAAACTATCCGTAATAAACAAACATTGTAATAATAATTAACGGCTTTCATTAAACGTATATCATCAAGTTTCATATACAAGAATCAGAAGATTTCACAGTAATAGCTATTATTTCAGCAAAATCTTCTAATTACGTTGTTATTCTGATAAAATGTTATTATGAAAGATGAAAACAATGAAGGGCAAGTGGATAAGTTTTCCTTGTATTTCGAGTATGTATAAGGCTCAATCAGACATTACTGAAACGTAGGCGACAATTTCGAATCCAAAAACTTTATAAATCACTAAAATAAGAATAAGGAAGATAAAAAAAGAAAAATTGAGGTAGGTAGAGGGCTCAGCGCTATAGAATGGTATGTTCCAGATGTTGTATTTTGTTGATGTTATATGATGTTGGATTAATTACATAATTAATCTGTGTTTATTAATAACATAAGTATTTAATGTGAATAATAAATTACTTATTATTATATCGGCGACGGGCTCACCACCTGTCTCGTTGTCCCGAAAATATCTTCGGTGGAAGGTGGGTCAAGAGGATTTAATTGTCTAGACTAGACCTCTGTCTACCCCTGTATTCGGAATTTTGTAATTAATAAAATAAATAATAAAAAGTAAATAATAAAATAAATATCTTCATGCAATTCCCAGTATTGGGAATTGCATGAAGATATTTATTTTATTATTTACTTATTAATATCAACAAAATAAAACTATATTTTTTTATAGCAAAGGGAGGCAAACGAGCAGGTGGCTCACGTGATGTGTATGTATGTGATTACCGCCGCCCATGAACACCCGCAATACCAGAGGCATAGCAGATGCGTTGCTGGCCTTAGGGTGCCCCCCCCCCAGAATTGGTGGAGGGGGTGAGTGGGCCTCCGGTTACCTGCACTTCACGCCAGTATTCTGTGAGGTCGTGGTACTTCCCCGGTCGAGCCGGCCCATTCATGCAACAACAAAAGCTGATGCATGGCTCTACCACTATTAAAATACTATATTATAATCGCGTAACGAACGCAAAAACTGACACGTAATTATATTAATTATACTATTATTCATCACCCAAAGCTGGGGCTGTGGTTTAAATCCCACTAGGGACGTACGCAAAACGTATGTTCGTAATGAATGTAAATATGTAGGTCTGTTTGTAAGTAAATTGTAAAATTTCTTCAGATACTTAGACGGCGACCGGTTCACCACTTGTCCCTAATAATAGATAGAAGTGTAAACTATGCCTACCCCAATATTGAGAAATTGCGTGAAGATATGAAAAAAACGAAAATGTGTTTATTTGCGGCGCTTTCATGACTAAACCGCTTAACTGATTTTAATGAGGTATCCATCTTGCCCTATAAATATTAATTACCTCTGCATGTAAGTAGGTGTCTTTATAGTACTTTAATATTTCCCATCTATTTAGCTTGATAGTATTCGGATGTTTTAACCCTAGTCGAAGAAACAAGGAAGAAGAAAACATCCTCAGTAAATTTTATCAAATTACCATAAATTATAAAAAAAAAATACTTTTAAATTAAAAATACTTTATTTAAAAAAAATACATACCTTTGTCGCATCTGCGCTTACGTTCCATTCGGAGGTTCTCTGTATGTGAGAAATAGGAAATTTATTAGCTTTTATGTAAACAATATAAAGATTATATATAATACAGACATTTCGTTGAAAGTCGATATATCTTGTGTCGATATATCACTGAGCTATGGCCTTTTTGTGTCACTGTAGATAACTATTTTCATTTTCATTTTTTTATTTTTATTTATATTTTTTTTATTTATTTTTTATTTAAACAGCTATTTCACTTTCGATTGATTTGCTTTAGGTATTTTTGTAAGTTCTTAGTTTCACCATAATTTTGTGTCTGTAATGTTTGTTTAAGTTGCTAATTGTATGTGAGCTGTAGTGACCAAATAAACAATTTATCTATCTATCTTGTTCTTATTCTATTGAAAGAAAGAATAAAAATGAAAAAAGTTTTTTTAATCACAGCCACAATACAATAAATTTTACAAAGAGTAGTGACAAATATATCTATCATATATAATTCTCATTTCACATTGTTGCTCACGATGATGTCCGAAACTTTGTAACCGATTTTCACTTTATTTTTAAATGCTAATAGTGTGATTTAATAACTTTAAAAAATAGAAAATATTATTTGAAATTGAACGAAGTACCTTTATATATTTCCAATAAATTCCAAGTGGAGGCTTAAGGTTTAGAGTATTTTGGGTATCTGTGATAGCAAAACATTGAGCGCCCTCTTGAAAAGGAACCGTATTAAATTCTTACGCTCTAAGAAACAGCGAGTGGACTGTTTGAAATGGGTCGTATTTAATGAGATGTCAGGAACATATACCAAGTTATAAATAAATACAAAGGTTACCAAAAAAATTATAGTAATAGATCAGTCTCAGGTTTTTGATAGCAATTATCGTGAATTTCTGTTATACACATTATATAGTTTTATACTACTTGAGGCTAAATGCATGATATTATTGTATATTATGTATGTTTAATCAATAATAATAAATACTTAAACAATACATACATAAAATTTTAAAATAAATCACACTATATTAATTTAACTAAAGTTAATTTAGAAAATAAATGTATTTGATTTAATTTCAATCAAGGCGATCAGTAATAGCTACTTAAGTCGTTGAATTGAAAAGAAAATGGAAAGCAAGATATTGAGAAAATGGAAATTCAATTAGGTTTTGACTCTATATCAGGTAACTTAATAATTTTATTAATTATATTTAAACTAGAAATGTCGATATTGAAGTTTTATCCATTTATATAGTTTTATTGTATATTTTATATTGCCTATGTGTATCAAAAATATAGTAAGACTTACAATTATTTACGAAATTATATTTTTGTCAAATTTGACTAGTGGATAGTTGGAAATAGTGATATGCAATATAGAGATTCTTTTACCTTGCTTATTTTTTACAGGTAATTTTTTTTACATATTTTGAACGTAAAGCGACTGGTGCTAGGTTCTGTCGTACTCAGATCTTGGAAATACTAAACTATATAACTAAATATACCAACTAAAACCACCACGAGTGATGCTGTGGGCACGAAGGTCTTTAGAGGTTCATGTTTAAAGGCCGTACAGCTCGTAATTGAGCTATTTGTACTTTTCAAGTCGGAACACAATTCTTATGCTATTAAATCTATGAGAAATTTCAAAAAATCAAGTGACACTGACAAGGCCAGCATGGCTTACACACGTAAAAATCCCTTTAAATATTATTATTTTTAAACCATCATAATGGTAACGAGTGTATAACCTAGACGCCTCTTTTAAAAAAAGACCTATTCATTAAACCACACCAAATGACATTGTTTTCCAAGCGAAGCAAATTCGCCCTTTCGTCAAAGTACAAATGAGTCAACATTTACCGTATAATCGATTGCTGCATGTGTCCAGGTCGGTGGAGGTTCCCTGCCCTCCAGGATCATGGGGCGTGCAATGACGTTAATGTATTTTAGCACTTGCTGCTGCACTTCTTCCACCGAGTGGATGTGAACGAAGTAACCTTACAAAATAATAACAATGTGAGTAGATAAACTTTTTTAAATGCAAAGTCATCGATGCAGATTATCTGAAACAGTCGTAATCAGCTCGTGATAATAATTGCAAAAGTTGCGAGTTCGATAATGTTTTTCAAAACTATAAATGTATTCGGTGAAACGTGGGTCGAAATGACTGAATTATTAAGACTTATGTCTACTCTAGTTGAAAATAGCGTGAAGATAATTTTATACAAGGCTGCGAGATTCTCGCGGTTCACGACTCCATTGGAAATCTTTCGAGGAGGCCTGTCTTCAACAATGGACTCTTAACAGTCTGGAGTTATGATAATAGTAAAGCTATCATTTGCTAGTAACTCGTATGTAACGCGGCATGATGCAATATGCAGTTGAGTTTGACACCAGAAAGATTCAATATGAAGAATCTAATAAAATCTATACATATAAATGCGATAAGATTTTTTTTTGTCACTGTTATACTTTATACGGGGTGTAACGACATAACCATTTATAATAAAATTTGTTTTGAGACTGTACATCGCAGTGATGCATGTATTGGTTCATGGCTAATAGTTCAATATATACGAAAGTATCTTCTAAATCTAAGCGGAAATATTATGCGAAGTGAAATCCTTTACTTTGATAAGAAAACTAATATTCAGGTCTTTAAATCGTTTTTAGTCGCTTTAACGGCTGTATTTTAATTAAGCAAAGTGAAAAAATAAATGAAAGAGAATTGTTTAAGCTTCGAAATAATTTCACCTAAAATGAGTTTAAAATTAAATGAAATTGTACACTTTAAATTATTTAGTCTTTAATTTATTCTGTAGTATATGTTCATAAAAAAAAGTATTTCTGGCAGACTATAAGTACTCCACTATTTTATTCATAGGCTCTTACCTCTATTCAAGCAGGCCATCCATTGTATCTCGCGGACGTTAGTGACCTCTTTCCCGATCAAGTACGTGAACACTCTTACTGGTATATAAGTCTTCCCATCTACTACTTCTCGATTGTATTCCTCGAATACCTCGGTAAGATTTCCAGGCACGTAATCCGTTATGACCATAACCATCTGGTTGCAGCCCTGTGTACTCGTCACATTGCAGTGTAGTCGCTTCTGCAAGAGTATCAAATTTTATTATTTTAAAGCAACCCACCTATCGAGTGAAGTTATACAATTTACGCAATATTTTGGCAAAATAATTTATTCGGTTCATAATTTAATTTGCGAATAAAAAAGCCAGAGCTGTATAAAGTGTCATATCTACGAATATTATACGTGAGTAGTAATATTCGTAGGTAAAATTTATAAATAAAGTTATTAATTAAAGAGAGATTCAATCAAAAAGAAATCGGGAAAAAATCCCGCCCGCGTCAGTTGAAATTTTAATTTTTTTTATATAAAATAATTTAATAATAAAGAAAATAATTTAATTTTAGGATCCCTATTAAATCATTTACGAATTTTAGCTAATATATAATAATTATAACCTTTTTTAGAAGTTAATACTTGAATAATAATTTTAAATCAATTGAAGTCACGATAGCCGAGTGGTTGGGTAGTCGGAATTTCGAGTCTATAGACCCGAGTTCGATCCCCAGTTGGTAGGCTCGTACCAATGGGTTTTTAAAAAACTTATGTACGAATATCGTTGGCTTGGACATAAAGACGGCGACGGGCTCACCACCTGTCACGTTGTCCAGAAAAAATCTTCGGTGGAAGGTGAGTCGAAGGGACTTAATCGTCTAGACTCGGCCTCTGTCTACCCCTGTATTGGGAAGTGAGTGAAGATATTTTATTTTTATTTTTTAAATCAATTGAAACCTATTGTCCTAGCTTTCTGAATATCTTACCTCTTTCAATGCAGTAAAAGCTGTAATGTATGCCATCGTAAGGTTGGCATTACCTTCCAATGCCAGTTTACTTTTTTTCTGGTTTTCTGTCGGCTCCAAAGTATTAGTTATAGTTTTCTTATTTTCTAGGGTCGCCTGAACAAGACCTTTAAAACATGTGACTACTTCTGCTACTTCTTTTTTAAAGGTAAATACATTAACGTAATCATTGTTTGAAAGTGTATCTAGTAAAGACTTTAAAGTATTTCGTGCCACGTAGTTTTTGAACCCAGTCATCGAACCTGACAGGTCGAATAATATAATAACATCCTTAGAGCAAGTAGCTGCTTCAATGTACCAAGATTGTACTCTGCAGTCGTATGTATCTGCTTTTTCCATATTCCAAGGCATACCTGGGTAAAATCTCATTATTCCGCTCGAGCTTCCAAAATATTGCCATGACAGTGAGGGATCGGATTTATAATTCTTTATAAAAATATCATTTAAATATTTAGACCATAAAATAGCTTTTAGCGCATCCGTTTCTGAAATAGAACATTTAATAAAAATATAAATTGCATAACAACACTAAACTTTAGTATTAAATTAGATACATTTTCATCTAACAATCCTATTTGACGACAACCCCTAGTCGGTCGCAATCCGGTGGATCGTCGTATCTAAAGGCATGCTCCTTCTTCTATCTTTATATCTGGTATTGTACAGTTGAAAAAATTGACACACACACACATTTATATACATATAAATAATTAAAAAATAAAAAAACATATAAAAAATAGTCACGATGCCGTGTGGTCGGGTGGTCGGAATTCCGAGTCAAGAGACCCGAGTTCGATCCCCAGGTGGCAGGCTCGTACCAATAGGTTTTTTCAAAAACCTATGTACGAATTATATCGTTGGCTTGGACATAAAGACGGCGACGGTTCACCACCTGTCACGTTGTCCCGAAAATATTTTCGGTGGAAAGTGGGTCAAAGAGACTGTGTCTCGACTAAACCTCTGTCTATGTATAATTGCGTGAAAATATTTATTTATTTATTATTTAAATATATAAAAATTACAAATAAATATAAATACATACATACATACATGTATAGGAACAACATCACATACATTGCTCCGATCCCAATGTAAAATGGTATGTATATATCATATATCAGATACGATGTGTAAGATTTATAAGTCTTAATATAAATAATTGTATGTTAAATGCACTGAAAAGCATAGGATTTCTATCTCATTCTGTCGCAGGTGATATCCCATAGACCATCCTCTCTTTAGTGTCGAATTTTCGTTTCAGAAAGTTTCAAATCTAAAGGATGCCGAAGAGGTTATCACTTTTAGAAAACTTTTATAAAGTTCTTGCCATTCTAGTAATTTATGATCGTGACTGTTTGCTATAAATGGGTACATAAATTAATGTGGAAATATGTGTATACCTTTGAAAAATATGTTCGTTGGTACGTGCACGCAACTGATGTTTGTGTTAACATTTATGTCGTAAAAATGCGAGTCCTTCTCTAAAGTCACATTCATAAAATGTGTTTTGTTTTTGGCGAAAATAGGAACCACACTGGGTTCCATTGGTTCGGTTTCACCCTCCTTGTAGAATTCGGAATACTTAGCCGAACAATATTCAAACTGATAGTTCTCATTTATTACGGTGTAGTTAAAATCTCTTGCCAGTTGCTCCGCCGTCCGGTGTATGCACTGAAATCATTGCAAATTTTATATATATATATATATATATATATATATATATATATATATATATATATATATATATATATATATATATATATATATATATATATATATATATATATATATATATATATATATATATATATATATATATATATCACATATGTCACTCACAGCAAATAAAGGTTAGTCCTAAATACGTCTGGTTTGTATAAAAGTTATTAAAAAACAATACGAACAAAATTATGGATAGATAAATAGATAGATAGATAAAGGGTATTTCGCTTAGCATAGCATAAACGATATCATTAATTTCCTTTAACGTAAGCATAGTTAATGGATGCTTAAATCACATTTCCTCTTGCAAAATAGGCCTTTAATAAAGGAGCTACTTCAGGGAGCTTTTTTTATCTTCACGAATTTCCCAAAACAGGGGTAGCCAGAGGTATAGTCCTCTCAGAGATTTAGAGTTTATTTTGGGGCAACATGATAGGTGGTGAGCCTGTCGACGTCTTCGTGGCAAGTTAACGATATCGACGATAAATATCAGAGCTTTAATTGATTATTTGACATTATTGCAATACAATTATAGTTACAAATAACGTGTAACCTTAATTTATTAGTATACTATTACATTACATTAGATGAATATTCTAGAAATCATGCAATACTAAAGGTATGCCGCAAATAGTGACCGAATATTTGTAAAAGAACGTCCGACGACTCCACATCGAAACCAGGGTCTAATATTTGTATACATTCCTCGTGTACAAATACTAAGTCTCACTAAATAAAGTCACGCAAATTGAGTGGAGTAGATTATATGGTCGATATAAAGCTATTTCATGTAAAATATTGGTAACATAAATTTTCAAAGCAATACTTTGTTTTAAAGACATTATTGTTCATTAGGTAGAAGACAAATTAAATTAATAATTTATGTGTTCGGTTAAGGTAAAAGCAAGAACGAGCAACTGACAAAATTTTTAACTAATTTTAGATTATACAAGTTAATTAAACAATAACATTAACAACCATAAAAGTAAAAGCCAACACCAATAAAGCAACTTTTGATTATGATAATTTCCGATTTTGTTAACAATTAATTAAATAATAATATTGATTAATACATAATGATTATACATAATATTATTTGATATATAATAAATAACAAACAAAATTTATTAAAAAAATTATAAAAATTAAAATTGTTTTGTATCGTAATAGCCAACTAGAAAAATTATTACTACTACCGGTAGATGGTTTTTTTTTTATAGTAAAGGGAGGCAAACGAGCAGATGGCTCACGTGTTGGTAAGTGATTACCGCCGCCCATGAACACCCGCAATACCAGGCATAGCAGATGCGTTGCCGGCCTTAGACTGGTCTACCAGTCTAACAGTAACTTAATACATTATTATAATCGATATACAATACGGTTCTAAAACTACTGCTTAAAAACATCTATACGTTTTCATAAAATTTCTGTTTTCAATTATGTTTCACTCAATATTTACCTTAACGGCATTAATTTTTCTCGTAAGCATTGTACTGACAGACCTCAGGGAGGATTCTAAAATTTGTTTACCATCTTTCTTCTTCACGCTGGCATTCATTTGTTTGTACTTCTGTAAGTAAACATTTTTGGTAAATAATACTTTAGACATTAAAACTAGAGCATTTAAAAGTCATTCAAACGCAAAAAAAAATGTTTGCAGAACTTTTATATGATTCATTGTAATAAATTATTTTTAAGTTCATGTGTAAAAAGTATTTCAAATTCCAAGTTCATTTAGAAAAGTCATCTTCAGGTCCCAAAAAATACTATAATTCAATTTAAGCAAATTTCTACAATTATATAGGTGTATTTATACAAAACTTATATTATTCCTTTACTTACTGCTCGTATTTGATGCGACTTTGTAAGAGATTCACTTAATTTCCACAATTCTTCCCCCAAATCTGTCGCCCATATCTTTACTCTGTTAAAAAATACGCAGTATTAAATTAATTTGGTTTTTCTCAAAGATTGAAAAATAGGAACGCTTATCCCATGGCACAAAAAAGAACACTACATTGATAAATTCTAATACATCAGCACATTGTTTGTTTAACTTTTCCGAGTTTAATTATAATTTCTTCACATTGAAAATCATAAATTAAAAATGGCATAACAACATACTTTATTTTAAACTCATAGGGAATTGATTTTCGTAAAACCTTCATAATTCTCATTTATGCTTAAAAAGTTAGCTACAAAAATTTGTTGTTGGGTCCATAAGATTCCAAATTTTGGCTATCATACTCTATCAGTCATTCGTTTTCTCGTTTATCTATATTAAACTTATCAAAATATACGTTAAATAGTGTATTTTTCTGGAAGAAACACTCGGACTGTAACAAGAAGCAAAGATTCAAAAACCGGGAAAAAAAATCTGAGACATGGCAAACGCTCCCAAAACAGTTAGGGATAATGAAAAATAATGTATAGCGAGATTATTTAAAGAGTTAAACGATTAGTTAAAAAAAGTTTGTCCGTGTATGTTATTATAAGGCTATCAAGACTCAGAAATATATTATTATCTTATATATTATATAATAAATAAATAAATAATATATATATATATATATATATATATATATATATATATATATATATATATATATATATGTATATATATATATATATATATATATATATATATATATATATATATATATATATATATATATATATATTGGGTTTTAGCAATGGGTTTTGTCTCTTTCCAAAAACTTGTACTTGCACTAAAAGCAAAATGTGACTTAAAATGCGAATAGTTTAAAGCAGCGAAAATTTCTCAATTAAATACTGCATTTTTGGTCATTTATTATTAAGGAAAAGGCTATTATCAATGCAAATAGTATGGAAATAGTACAATGTACATAAAGACGGCGATGGGCTCATCACCTGTCACGTTGTCCCGAAAATATCTTCGATGGAAGGTGGGTCAATAGGGACTTAATTGTCTAGACCAGACCTCTGTCTACCCCTGTATTGGGAATTGCGTGAAGATATTTTTTCGACGTTGGCGCTTCATCGCCTATCTTATCATTCAATATGTAGTAGAAATTAGATTATAATATATACCATTTTATTTTTATTGTAAGGAAGTGAAAAAATTAATATCTGAAATTATAATCTAAAAAAGTAAGTTACGTAAACAATTTTTAATATTTATAAATGCCCTTCTTAAAATGCAAAAATGCGATGCCATGACCACAATGATAACATTATGTAAATACTATTTTGTTCTATTTTATTAAGAACCCTTCAAGCCGTACGCACTACGTTACTTCTATATGTCAAAACGATTCCAGGTTATCGTATTCTTAATATCGTGCAGAATATAAGAACACATACAACATATGTTCTTATTACCTGTGCCTAAGACTATGTTTTCATTCATTCAATTATTTGAAAGTTTCTCTTACGATCTAACTTATTTATAATGAAATTCTTACATGTCTTCTCTGGATGCTGTAATGGGTTCGGGTAGGATAAACAACGCCAGAAGCAATGCAAATCCGACGCAGCCCATATTTACAATCAGTGACTCACACGCAGAATTACACCTTTACTACTTCAACGTTGAATGCACGTGACATTACAGGTTAAGGCACATCATTACACAGGTAGGTTACACATTTAAGGCTTATAGAATATCACTACAAATCATGAAACACGTAAACTTCACTCTCACATTATCATAAATTTACTATTAGTGTTCTATTCGAAAGGCAACCGAAACGATACCGGTGTGAGATAACTTACAAGGCCGCTACGATAGGAAAGCACACAGTATAAAATATTCTTCTAACAACTTTAATGTCACAGTTTTATTTTAGAATAAAGCGATTTAAGGTCGGAGTTAAGTTTAAGACGACTTTCGGTGGTAAATCACAACTCAGTTTGTTACGTTTAATGTCGGAGGTATTCCGTTTGGCGCGAGCGTCAAGAAGCCCGATCGCGGGCGGGCGACGTTTGTCGACGACGCACGTGCTGCGTCTATTCTGGGCGGGCGGGAGCGCTCTGCATTGAACGGGCGGGAACTAGGTCGGCTCTGTCCTCACTGGGATACTCGCGTTCATCGGAATGCCACAGAGTATGTCATATATTCCAGTTCGACAATGAGCTTTTAAAAATAAATTCGAACATTACCTTAATAATAAATGCATTGCTTTTTTCATGCATTACAGAATGTTAAAAAGTAATTTAGTTTACAATTTGCTACGGAGGCAGGTAGTCTCTACTGAGTATTTTATTGTTATTAATATGTAGGTAGAAAACTGTGCATCAATTCTGGATTAACTTCAGGAGCAAGGTAAAATCCAGAACATTTTCTTAAAATTGTAGTATTTGTGAGCAAAATATATTAAAATTTAAGTAAAAACATATACCATAGTATGTTTTTACTTAAATTTTAATATGAAAAAAAGAATAAAAAAAGAAAATATTTCTTGCAAAATAATAATATTTAAAATATATTATTTTATATAGTTGTCTCGGACATAAAGACGGCGTCAGGCACATCACCTGTCGGGTTCCAAAAATTTCTTCGGTGTATGGTGGGTCGAAAGAACTTAATAATCTAGACTGTCTGCTCCAATATTGGGAATAGCGTGAAGATATTTTTTTATAAAAGTCTTTTGGATCTGATTTTTAAAAAGGCACCTATTTGTAAAAAGGCAAAGCTCTTGTAATTAGCTAAATGTGAACCATACTTTTTATTTATTCATTCCCAATACTGAGGATACAGAGGTTTAGACACGAAAGACGTAAAACAATGTATAAATGACCTTTCGCCGTAGCCCATTTGTATATTTTTTATGATTGTGTATTAAATTTTTTTATATTGCTGCCGTAGTATCCGCTCTAGAATTTCTCCTCAATCGTGCGCACGTTGCGTACGGCTCAAACACTTAGCACTCGAATTACACAAATACTTCTTCAGTGCAACAGTGAAATGAAACCCGTAAGCCGTAGAGTGGAATTGTTTATCCATTCGTTAATATTAATATCAACGAAAACAAGCATTTGACGTTTGTACATTTTGCCTCAATGCCTAGGAAGGGTTATTTACAATTTGAATATACGAGAAGTATGCATGCATAACCGGTTCAATTCCCGGTCGGGTCAATGTAGAAAACACTTTTTCTACATTTTTTCTCTTGTTTCTGATTCCATAATACTGCTTCTTACTGTGACATCAGAGCAATGTATCTCGTATGTGTCTATCTATGTATGTATTTATTATTTCATTCGACCCAAAATTTGAAATAGTCATAAAACTCTAACAATTTATTCATTACTAACAGATTATTTAACGATATATTTTATTTATATCAAATTTTAGCGACTCAGAATATATTTTGTGAGGTGAGAGAGTTTAGTTATGTATGTATTAAGTTTTATTATTATTATTATTAATTTAATATTATTATTACTTAAATTTAGATTTATAAGCAAGTGATATAGTTAATTTAAAATCAATACATACTATGCAAAAATTCAACATTGGATTTTCTTTGCTATCAGGGATCAAGTAATAATATTAATAATATAACATAGTAAATATTAACATAATTTTAGTTCGATAAAAAGTTATATAGTAATAAAAAATTGCAATATAAAAGAGATAAAACTTTAAAAAATTTAACATACTTGTACACATACTCTACTAACCACTCAAATAATTGTAGGTATGAACAAATCTATAAAAAGACTCAATATTTTTCTTGCGTTTCAATGAATTCAAAACAGGTAAGTTCAAGTACGAGTTTAATATAAGAATAAATAAATCAGTAAGATACTGATAAGTGTAAAAATATCTACTACATCGTCAGTAAATGAAGTTTAGACGACGTCCGTGGACGAATGGCGTAAACACTAGTTTCGTCATCTCGAGGTCTCCGGTTCGATTCCCGGTCGGACCAATATAGAAAATCACTTTTTCTAAATTTTCTCTAGTCTGAGTGTTTGTGGGGCTTTTTTTTCAATAGTAAATTTATTTATATTGTTTCCGATAGTAAATACACAGTTCTGGATGAACTACATCCTATAAAAAAAATTTACCAAAAAAATTTGCGAGCTAATGGACTTTCAAAGTTCATTATTTTATAAGGTTTACAGAATAAAAACAATACTATTAATGAACGTATTCATGAGCTGGGGAATAGACAAACGAAAACTTTAAACCTTTGAATATTTTAGGAGGCGTCGACGGCGGCGGTCGACCATAAAATATGTAAAAGCCGCATAATATAGAGATAATGGAATAAAACACCAACACTACTTAACTAATGCAAAGGTTAAAATAGAAAAACATTTTTACTACGTAGTTACTTCAAATGTACAAAATAAACATGCAAAGAACTTATTTCAAACAATTTAATGATATATTAAATAGTTATTAGCGACTTTATCAAACTAATATTTTCGATTATTTATCACATTTACTACGACTAAAAAGATGTTTTAGTCAAAGAAATTTATTATATGTCCCCAGATATTAACACAACATCTCCTAATTAAACGTTTTTAAGATCTGTTCAACTACATTACATACCACTGTATTAAACCATGTACATGCTTCAAACGGATACAGAAACAGAACAATTATAATTCCATTATACGTACTACGAAAATTAAGAATTCTGGAATAACGTGACAGGTGCTGAGCTTAAGTCTTAGTGTCCAAAAAAAGACAGAATTCGTAAATACTTATGTGTCGGATAAACCCATAAGTACGAGCCTTCCTCCTTGGAAACCTCCATATTCGAATTCTGATCACCCAACCACTCGGCTGTAGTAATATATATAATAAAATAATCTTAGCGCCCTCAAATCAAGATCACACATAAACACAATTGATTTCTACTTTACATATATATACGTTACTACTACTAATTCATATCTTCACGCAATTCCCAATACAGGGGTAGACAAAGGTCTAGTCTAAACAATTAAGACCCTTTGACCCACCCACCGAAGATGTTTTCTGGACAACGTGACAGGTGGTGAGCCCGTCACCGTCTTTATGCCCAAGCTAACGATATAATTCGTACATAAGCTTTAGATAACCCTTGGTACGACCTTAGGATCGAACTAATACTATATATTGTATAAACAAAACATTTTAGTCCTTTTAACATGTTATTACACAGTATTTACTTTATATCACAGTAATTACACGCCGTTTTATATATTTAAATAAATTACTGCGTTTTAAGGCACAAAATACATTAAAGCCCTATCCATTAAGTTAACAACGCAGTATTAAAGCCGAGCGATGGCCTACAAGGCCAAGATGATATGGGTAGAGGGCAGGGGCTAGGCGCCGCCCTGGCGACTTTCTCACTCCATAGCTTTAATAAAAGCACGCTGAATAATAAAGTATTACTCAGTTGATTTATAATATGGCATGCGCTTTCGTTATGAAATATTTTTTTACTTTGACAACGTGATTGGTGGTGACCTATCGTGGTCTTAATATTCATGCTAAGGTTACGTTATGTACATATAAAGTTAACTAAATACACAAATGAAATAAATAAAGACAAATACATAAAGAGTAGATAAAACTAGTTACTACAATTACAAGTTACTTGCAATATATAGGAGTAGATAAAACTAGTTACTACAATTACAAGTTATTGCAGGTCATCACTCCATTTTTTGAGGGTCGTCCAACATTGCGTTGCCTAAATGAGGTTGCCACACGAGAAACTTTTTTCCCCAGCAGTTATCTGTTCGTGGTGCTATGTAGCCGGCCCAATGCCGCTTCAGTGCGCTGATCTTTACTGCTATATTAGTTACCTTAGTTCTGTTGCTGATGGCTTCATTACGGATTCTATTACGCAGAGAAGCAAGGAGCATAGCTCTTTCCATAGCACGCTGAGCGACTTAGAGCTTCCTCATTCGGCCAGCTGTGAAAGACTACGACTCGGTATCATAGCTCACCACTGGCTTAGCTATGAGGTTCATTCGCAAAATTGGCAGCGCGATCTCAATCGGAGATTCTTCATATCCTCTACCCCGTATATTCTATACGTCAGCTTGGCATGGACTAGCTGGGAACTGGGCACTGGGGGCCAGTTTTGTGTGCTCTTCATAGAAAGTTTTACCATAGTTGCCACGCTTATCGAGCGTGTTGGCAACTACTGTTCTTGCCATACGGCAGTCGTATATACATAAGTATGTAATATAATTACATACTAGTAGGTAGGTACTACTAGTAGGTACCGTAGGCTTGGACACAAGGCGGCGATAGGCGCACCGCTTGTCACGATTTCAAGAATAGGCTTCGGTGAAAGGTGGGTTGAAATTATTTAACTGAGTAGACATCTGTCTACCACACTAATGTCAAAACGCGTGATTAGTAAAATAAAAAAAACATGTTCATAAAGTTAATAAGCTTTGTAGTTAAATAAAGTTAACTTGTATTTCTTTTTAGTATCAATGGATACCGATACCGAATACTAAGTCACGATAGCCGAGTGGTTGGGTAGTCGGAATTGTGAGTCGAGTGATCCGAGTTCGATCCCCAGGTGGCAGGCTCGTACCAATGGGTTTTTCAAAAAACCTATGTACGAATTATATCGTTGGCTTGGACATAAACACTGCGATGGGCTCACCACCTGTCACATTGTCCCGAAAATATCTTCGATTGAAGGTGGGTCGAATGGACTTAATTGTCTAGACTAGACTATACAGGGGTAGACCTCTATCTACCCCTGTATTGGAAATTGCGTGAAGATGTGTATAATGGCTACCGTGGTAAAATTGGATGTAAATAAATGAAAATACAAACACAATGAATGTCTTCTAAAAATCAGTCTTACTAAGAACATAACATTAACGTACCGTCACGACACATACTTTATATAACTAAAACAATATCGTACGTGTAAAGAAAAGATAAATCAAAACTAAATTGCTTCCAATTTCTTATTATACAAAATGCTAAAAATTACTGGAATATTTTTTATTGACGTTGAGTCAAAGAGCTTTTGCAGAGGACATTATACAGCATTCTGACCTTGGTATTATGTCGATTGTCTTTGAGAAATGGTTTTTTTATTAATTATCGTTTATTTTGCTTTTTTTTTCAGTTTCCAGAAAATATTAACGTCGGCTCAACGCTGTAAATACTATATTTGTATTCTTGTAACAGCCACGTTTTCTTCCACAATAAGTATTTAATTTTTTTATTTATTCTCGTACTATTTTTGCGCACGACAAACAAATTAGATTCCGTCATGCAACATGCTTGTCTTATACCTCTCACAGTAATCAAATCAATACAATGTCAATCAGTCATTCCACACGAAGGACGAAGCCATTAAAGCGCGAAAGTGAAAAAAGCTTACAAACTTTTTATTTATTAGGAGATGGATTCGTTTTTAGACAAATTTACTTCAATTGTACCTTTACTCACTTACTATGATAACTTAATATCTTTCGCTCTGAAAGTAAACATTCATATAATATATACATCTTAAATAAGCAATTAGTAAGCATTAATAATTAACTTGAGTTTCTATTATGTTAATTTAAGGTATCCGAGTGACAGTTATTAAACTTTTTTGTTACAATGTTATTGTTATGACATATTAGATATAATGTTGTTATGACATTAATGGTCATACATTCTAGCATAACATTCTAGAATAGCAATTAGTATTTCATTTAGTAATCTTTTTATTTACAGCTTAATATTTTACGAAAATATCAAAGGGCGGTCATTACTTCTTCTAGATTTTGCTATAAGTTTAAAAAAGTTAGCATTTTTTTTTTATTTTTACACAATTTCCCCGAACTGGGGTAAACAGAAAATAGCTAAGAGTCCTCCTCGTAGAAAATTGCCCCTCCTGCCCAAGACAGAAAATTTCAAAAGAACATTACTGATGAATTTTTGAAACCTCTCCAGGAATACGATGGAAGACTAAAAACCATCACTACGCCACCGTGGGAATGTTTAGGGCTCTATGGGGATCTGCGTTCCTCATTTATGGCGGTGCGTCTGTAGCATGCCTCAGAAATGGATTTTGAATCACATGAAATGAGTTGAAATGAAAACATATTTAAATAAGTTTTAAGTGCGTACGAGAAAGACTCCCACGCGTAGGACATAATCGGGCGAATACATGTTTTATATAGTAGCATTTTGTGTCTTAACGACATTTTGCTACGTCAAATTGTAACAATACAAAGTCAGCCGGAAATAAAGGAAGCTACACTAACATATTTTATATGTCTTTGGAAAGATACCTAGGTGTCATTCTAGACATTTGGTCTAGACCTAGACCAAACACCAATGGTATTTCATTTCTTTACCCATGGAAAGGGTTTGTCGAATAGGGAAGTAATAGGATGGCTCTTAGTCCGTGATTACACAGGTTCTCTAACTTTGGCTGCTGCATGTTAAACAAAGCTATGAAATACATTTTTGCGCCGCAATGGAACTTTAAAGTTGGCGTATTTAAAAATTAAAATAATAGACCTGAATTCGATACACAGTTGGCAGGCTCGTACCAATGGGTTTTTCAAAAACTTATGTACTAATAATATCGTTGGCTTGGACATTAGATGGAGACGGGCTCACCACCTGTCACGTTATCCCAATAATATCTTCAGTGGAAGGTGGGTCAAAGGGACTTAATTGTCGAGACTAGACCTCTGTCTACCCCTGTATTCGGAATTTCGTGAAGATATTTATTATTTTATTTAAAATAAACAGTTACACACGTCATCCAGTCCACAAGATACAGAGTGTCTTGCGAACTGGATCTCAAGAGTATTAATGAATGAATGAATGAAAAAACATTTATTCAGCACAAGTAAAAATAATAACAAGCATAACCAAATACAAAATGAAAAACAATAGTGTGCCAAAAAGGGGTTGGCTCAGCATACAATACAATAATAAAACTAACATGTAATAAAATTGTAACTAACTATTAACTATTTTTAATTAAACCCCCAAATTGGAATATTCAAGGTTTCAAAACGACGACGACCCCATAGCCAAGTTGATAGTGGCCCAACCTTCGAAGCGAAACGCTGAAGATTCGAATGAGGGTTCGATACCCCTTGAGGCAAACATTTGTTTAATGAATATAATTGTTTGTACTCAAGTTATGTATATTTAGATATATTTTATGTATAAGTGTATTGTACCGTTTGATGAACACAAGAACAGTGACAAGCTTACCACATGTCACATTGCTGCACATAAGCTTCGGTGAAATGTAGGTCGAAAGGCTTTTATTGTATAGACCTCGCAGTATGAAAAAATAAATAGAAGGAAAATTTTAAAAATAGTAATAAAAAAGTTTTCGGATCGAGACTACATAATCTACATGCTGTTTAAGTATTCGACTAGAAAAAATACGATAAAAAAAAGACCTCCGAAAGAAAAAATTTCCCATTAACAACATTCACATCCTGTATGTATGCTGAAAATGGGCAACTTTTTCACGTTGACCTCTCTAATTGTCGCGTAATACAGAATTTACGTAAAGAAATGGGGCTAAAGATTAAAACACACAACACGTGTAAAAGAGCCAGTGGCATCACATCTTCATAATATAATGTGTACTTTTTTAATTGTCATTTATTTATTAACATAAAGTCCGCCATTACTTAATGGTTTGAAATTTCACAAGCATACATTTGAAAGCATATTCTGATGGACTGCAATAATGAAAGCTCAAGTAAATTAGTTAACCTAATTAAATTAGTTAACGAAATAAGAGGGATCTGTTTCTACTACATCAGATATTAATACTGTATACAACAATCCATTGTCTGATAAAAAGATACCACGTGGCCCATGTTATTCATTTGTCCAAAGCGGCGTTGCGGAACCACGTGGCGTGATCCGGGGGTGAGAGGGTGGTAGTAGCACACACCTGGTCACCTATTACGTAACTCTACTTGCTATAATGTGCGCTACGTAATTGCTAGATAGGCATTTGTTAAATCTATCTACGTATATACAAAATAATCTATATTTCCCTTAGTCACGCCGTAGTTTGAGAATGACTGTACCAATTTCATTTATGTTATTTTCAGGTTCTCTAATAGTTTGTAGAAGGTTCTTACTCAAAGAAATATGAAGAAAATTGCGCAGAAAGTTTCAGCAAACTTAACGTCTACTTCAACTTTGCGCGCTTGATGAATTTGAAGCAGACAACTGGTTTTTTCTTTAATTTTGTGTAAATGTAATTTTTTAACCATTTATGATATAAGTTTTAGGATTTTTTTACCAATAATTAAAACTCGAAGTGTGTATTCACGGTTAAGACAGGACAACAGCTTTAGGATCGGTTCAAGGTCGGGTCACTATTTAAGCATAGTTACACTATTATTATTTTAGTATTAATTTTAAATATCTTATATTCGTAAGAAAATTTAACTGTTATTATAATATTCAAGCTTTTTCTATTACGGGGGAAACAAAGAGCTATGCCAAGCATCATGATTTTTATAAACCCTTTTCGCTTTTATCAGGTTCCTTATTACAATCAAGTAGATGTATTTGACTAGTTACTCTTAGATTCTAATTATCATAAATAACATAAATATTACACGATAGCCGAGTTGTTGGGTGGTCGGAATTTCGAGTCGAGAGACCCGAGTTCAATCTCCAGGTGGCAGTACCAATGAGTTTTTCAAAAACTTATGTACGAATTTCATCGTTGGCTTGGACATAAAGACAGCGACGGGCTCACCACCTGACACGTAGTCCCGAAAATATCTTCGGTGGAAGGTGGGTCAAAGGGACTTAATTGTCTAGACTTGACCTCTGTCTACCCCTGTATTGGGAATTGTGTGAAGATATTTTAAATTTGTAAATTATGCTTACTGCAACTATTCTATACTGTGTTTATTTGAGTACTCTTTAACAATATAAATATTTATTTATATTACGTAATTTATTAGATGAATAGAAATTCAATATTTTTAGACAGTTATAAATAAACGCAAAAAACTAACTGATTAACTTTGCATGACTATTAGACTGCGTTACAAAGATACGTAATTTGGTCTGACAGATCGACAGGGCTGCATTACAGTTTAAAGCAGGCGGTCGGTTGGCGCAGTGTGCGGCCCGAGCTCGCGTCGATGCAGTAGCTTCCGCGAACCAGCTCCCAAAGGTATCAGGATTCACGCGGCTTCGTACTGTTCTGATTCTAAAATTAATATTAAAATTCAAATCAATTACTACCGGGCTAAAAAATTAAAAACAAAAAAAGTAAAGTGTAACAATAGTATGTGTAAACATGTTTTGGTTCCCATGGACACAGCTGATACAGGTATGTTTGCAAAAATGTTTACAGAGTGTTTGTTCGAAAAGTGACTTCATAAATTTTAGATCAAATGCTAAAAAATTAAAATTTTAAAAAATTCTTCTTAATTCTAAATGAAGAATAAGAGTCTAAATGAACTTCGAAAATCTCTTACTTTAAATATATTTTTAAATTTAAAACAAATTTTGAAAAAAAACTCGAAGTGCACATTTTACAAATGTGTGTATGAAACAAGAGTTAGACTAATCTTTTATAAGAAGAAAAGCATAATCAAAATCGATTTACAATTTGTCCCTTGTAAGGTAACATGCAAATGATAAACGAATTAATTAACTTTTTACGTCTCCTGCATATATATTAAACGTATTTAAATTCCGGAAACCGTTCCGATATTGAAAAGTCAACTATAATCCAATATGATGAAGACACTGAAACAAAAAGTAGAATATGCCATACTTTTTAATATATCTATTCAAAGTTTTTTCTTTACAGGTACTTCTTAATAAAGCTATTTATTTCAGTGTAGTCCAGTTATATCTATATTCCAGTTATATATATATATATGTATATATATATATATATATATATATATATATATATATATATATATATATATATATATATATATATATATATATATATATATATATATACATATATATATATATATATATATATATATATATATATATATATATATATATATATATATATATATATATATATATATATATATACATATATATATACATATATATATATATATATATATATATATATATATATATATATATATATATATATATATATATATATATATATATATATATATATATATATATATCTTAATGGTTTCAATCTTTAAAAAACTCGAAATTTTACATTTTACTCGAATAAATAGAGGAATTGAAAAACAAAAAGTTCAGCATAACTTTAATGCTTTAAAATCAATAAATTCACGCCATTCCCAATACTGGGGTAGACAGGTCTAGTCTAGAAAATTAAGTCCCTTAGTCCCACCTTCCACCAAAGATATTTTTGAGACAACGTGACAGGTGCTGAGCACGTCGCCGACTTTATGTCCAAGTCAACGATATGAATCGTACATAGGTTTTGAAAACCCATTAGTACGAACCTGTCACCTGGGGATCGAACTCGGGTCTCTCGACTCGAATTCCGATCCAACCACTTGACTATCGTGACTACGGGTGATAGATTAAAAATGATAAGTAATGAAAGTTATGCATTTTACTTATATGATGCCTCTTTCCTCTTTACTTAGTAACTAGGTGAAATGGTACGGTAGTAATATTGCTGTTGTATGGCACAAAACGAGTTCATTAATAAAGTATCCTTTTATGTAACTTATCTGGTTCGTTTTCCGTATAATTCGCGAGGTTACTTACTTTAATGTATCCTCCTGCTATATACCTCGCGAATTATATGGACACAATTACATGGATTTACATGGAATAACATATATTGATGCATTATCTAATCTAAGATACAAGATCTGTCAACATTGAAATATTGTAGACTACTGTTAAAATAAATAGATAAATATCTTCACACAATTCCCAATACAGGGGTAGACAGAGGTCTAGTCTAGACAATTAAGTCCCTTTGAACCACCTTCTACCGAAGATATTTTCGGGACAACGTGAGTGGTAGTGAGCCCGTCGCCGTCTTTATGTTCAAGCCAACGATATAATTCGTACATACATTTTTGAAAAACCCGGTACGAGAGGTTTCGTACGAGCCTGCCACTTGGGGATTGAACTCGGGTCTCTTGACTCGAAATTCTGATCACCCAACCACTCGGCTATCGTGACTTCTTAGACTACTGTTGAATATACAATATATGACTGATTTGGCCTTATTTTCTCAAACGTTGAAATTTTAAATATATAGTCCTTACGAGTCCACCATAGCTTATTAGATGCAATACAGTAAGCCTGTCGTCACTGTACGTGATTTGTATTATCAAGCTAAATATCAAAAAAAAACTTATCAGTACGAGTCTTCCTCAGGGGATCGAACCCGAATCTTTTTAGATTCACTTGGCTATACTTACTTTTGCATCAGTTGTACATAAACCTGCATACCTCTGTAGGAAAACATGATTTAGAGAATATTCGCAATATTTTACGATGTCTTAATTGTAAATGATTCCAGATAAAATCTGTCACAGTGATTATCTTGACCTTTTTTTTGTATTACGAGTAACTATTGTCACAAGTCATTCTTAATAACTCAGTCCTGTAATCAATCGTAGACTTCAGACTTTGTATATACAGAACGAAGAAATGATTTTGTAATAAAAACAATAAAGAATTGAACTGCGCTGCCAAAAAAAAATCTTCACGCCATTCCCAATACTGTTCTAGAAAGAGGTCCAGACAATTAAGTCCTTTCGACCCTCTTTTCACTGAAGACATTTTTTGGGAAAACGTGACGGGTGGTGAGTCTGTCACCATCTTTATATCCAAGCAAATAATAAACATCATATATTTTGAAAAAAAAACTCATTGGCGAATTCTGATGACCCGAATCGGTTAACGCGACAGCTACCAAAAAGAAAACTAATTATTTGTCTCATTTGAAAATGGAGCTACCTCGATAACTAACTATTATCGAGGTTATGCAAAGACTGTAACGAGCTCCTTATATAAATCCAAAATTGAAATCTGTTCAGGCATTCAAAAGTCATCATGGAATAAAAAACCTGGCATGCATAAAAATGTCAAACTCCATTGCCGTTGTGTAAAAAAATTATCTTTACTTTAAAAAAAAAACATATAATTACACTAATGATGATGATGATGATCTTTAACTATTTATATTTCAATGTTTCAGCTAAACCGCGTCTTTAAATAAATTGTTTACCAATTCGCGACATCAATTGCCTTAAATTAGAAACCCATTTGTTCAAATTAGATGCTACGTCCTGTCTATTAATTGTCACTTCAACTTTTAAAAAGAATATGCTACCGAATTGACCGTGATTGTTAAGATTTTATTTAAAACCATTGGTGGTTGCTATCGGATGATTGTAAAAATAAAGTAGCGTAAGGGTTGTCAATATATAATATAATAAAAAAAATATCTTCACGCAATTCCCAATACAGGGGTAGACAGAGGTCAAGTCTAGACAATTAAGTCCCTTTGACCCACCTTCCACCGAAGATATTTTCGGGACAACGTGACAGGTGGTGAGCCCATCGCCGTCTTTATATCCACGCCAACGATGAAATTCGTACATAAGTTTTTTTGAAAAACTCATTGGTACTGCCACCTGGGGATCGAACTCGGGTCGCTCGACTCGAAATTCCGACCACCCAACAACTCGGCTTTCGTGACTTGTAAGGGTTGTCGATTTTGAAAAACTACTATAATTGGTTATAAAAGAAAAAGGCTTTTATTTATCACACTAAATTATAATTTATATGAAATATAAATCACTAATAGTTAAATTGGAATAGAAACTGGAAGAATACGTGTAAAACTTCGTAGGATTTGTCATATGATCCTCCTCATGATACTTACTTACTTAATTATTTATCTTCACGCACAATCCCTGACGGGGTAGCCAGAGAGAACAGATTGCCAAGTGTCACGATCCCTACATACTTCTTTCGCTTCTTTCAGATTCATCATCTTCTTCATACATGCACGTCTAGGTATCCGAGTACTCTTGACCCTCCCCTCTTCGAGCAATTTGCTCACATGGTCTTCGAAAGTTAGTCTCGGTCTACCTCGACACCTTTTAATATTAACTTTCGTGCTATATATTTTCTGCCCCATTCGGTCTTCACTCATTCGCTTAACGTGCCCAAACCATCGAAGCACGCCCTTATCCATTTTTGTGACAAGGTCATCTTTCAAACCTGCCATATTGCGAATCTCTTCGTTTCGCTTTCGGTCGGCCATGGTAAGGCCGCACATTTTACGAAGAGATCGCATCTCCGCTGCATTCAACCTGCTTTTATGCTTCTTCTGGCATACCCAGGTTTCGCTGCCATATAACAAAGTCGGTGCCAACACTGTTATGTATTGCAAGGCGTGCACTTAATGATAATATCAAAGATGTTACATTAAATGTATATATGAGTGAAGTTAATGAAAATCCTATTATGTAGTAATGTAATATTTTTTCAAAAAAAAATATTTGTTTTTTAAAAATTATATCGCTAATGGCAACCCTACGTTACAATATTGTTACTCATTGAAAGCAACGCTGTACGACAGTTGTCGGTCGTGGGTCGCACATGCGCACATCACTAGATCTGCCATTTTAAAAACATTGTAATCGTATCAAACATGAATACTTGAACGTTTGAAATACTACCCTGTGAAGTATAAAAACTGACAGGGCGGAATTAATGTGCATTGGAATCCTGTGCTAGAAACATGAGGCTGCCGAAATTGGATATGCGTGAGTCTAAACAAAAAAAATGTTTGTGCGCCTGCAGATTAGCTACAATCTGTAATATTAGTGCAGATCTTATAAGGTGCCTATTACTGAGTCTAAAAAATCCTCCTTAAATAAGGAATGACTACAATGTGTGGCTTTTTTTATGTCACCGTTCTTTTTCGTGCCAATAATTTGAGATTAACATAAGTGGCAATTGAGATTCAAAAAAAATATTAATTAAATTTTTATTGATTAATTAATTATTTTATTAATTAATTAATAAAAAAAATAATTTTGGTTATTTTTTAATACTGGCAATCCTTTTTTATTTTATTTAATAGAAGATTATTTTATGATAAAGTTTTTGTGTTATATGTAGCTGATTAAGAATTTAAAACATTCAGTTACAAAAATTATACTCAGACGTTCTTATTTTTTATTAATTATGAATTGTTTCGAACAACCTGTAAATAGCTTACTGTCCAAGACATAGAACTCTCAATAAAGGAATATTTGGATCAATCGCCATTCTTGACAACCGGATTGGCAATCACAATATCAGGCAGTTCGAGTAATAGACAGTGCCGCTCATTATTTTTCGTACGTTTTTCTTATATTAGATTGCTTGCTATTTTTAGATTATCGTGAAAATTAGTTTATCCCACCATCTTTCGATAGAAAGTAATTCTTTGGCTTGATACTATACCATTTTTTACCAAGATTATATGCAAAGGGGTTAGTTATTCTCCAAGTTTAGCGACAGCAGACAACAGGGAAGTCGATGGATGCAGGTGGCTGAGAACCGTTCACTGTAGAATGTTTTAGGGGAGGCCCATGTTCAGCAGTGGACTCTTGATAGGCTGTAAAGAAGAAGAAGCTAGGATAGAGTCACCGCCTATCACGTTGCCCAAGGTAAGCATAGGTAAAAACTTGGTCTTAACTTAACCCTCCTGGCTAGACTATGTAATAGTCCGTATGTCATTCACTTCCACTCTTTCCCCTCCGTAATGAGTAAAAATAACTGGGAGTATTTCAATATAAACCTTTTTTCCGTTTCGTCATAATAAAAGAAAAATAGCTACGGAGTAATTATTCGCAAATTTTTGTAATGCACATAAGCATCATTTTTACGACAAAATAACCAAAACTCAAACGAAAACAAATCGTGTTATATACTATACTTCACAGTGACATTTACTTAAAAATTTACACATGGCAATATAATAGCAATATGAGGGTACATTTTTACATAGCAATAAATATTAAAATGTTTGTTATACTTGAATCAATTGTATCTCAACAAGGGAACAATGTCTTTGCTGGAGGGATAGGGCGAACAAATTCTGCTTAATTACAGACCGCTTGTCGCTAAGTGGCTTCACAGACAGTTCAACTGGATGTCAGTTTCGAATGCATCTAATTGCTAACATTTGACTGCAAATCGATTTCGTTTGGTTGCTGGCCACCTGCACTTACAACAAGTAACCTTAATTTCTTTAATGACATCTCAATCATTACCTGATTTCTTGACTTTCAACTTGCATTTCATTGAAACTTACTTCAGAAAATAGATACGATAGACAAGTGTATAGGTGATAAGATTTATACCTTTGACTAGGAGACTAAGATAGCAACAGGCTCACCACTTGCCACGTTGTGCCAAAATAAGCCTTAGTGAACATGGTTCAAAAGGACTAAAAGGTCTAGAACCTTTGACTATCGCTGTATTTAGAGTACGATCGTGAGTTCGTATTTGAATCTTATTTGGGACAATGAGACAAGGGATGAGCTTATCGCTATTTTAAAATCCGAGCCAACTCATAACAATCATGTCCTCCATACGTTTCTAAAACCATACAGATAGGGACCGATCCGTATGTTTGTATTCTGATCATTCCAACCACTCGGCCGTCGCGTATTTTTCTATCTCAGAGTACAGTCACATTTGTTATTTTATTTCTCGTATACGTCTTCACGTGTACGTCTTAACGTATAGTGATTTAATTCAGTTATTGTAATATTAGAGCGAAAGAAACTCTGCTTTTGAAAAAATTTAGTCTTTAATTCAAATTAAATTTTATATATTGATACTGTGAAACTAATAAAAAAACCGCATATATTTAGTCGCTGTAGTTACCAGCGAGTATAATGTTTAGATGATCATTTTTTATCGTTATGCAATTTCTAATATGAAGATAGGCGAAGGTCCTGGAAATGACGTCCTTAAGTCCCCTTTTTCACCGAAACTTATATGAGACAACGTAATAGATAGTAAGCCTCTCGCCGTCTTAGTGTCCAAGCCAACGTATATATTTGCTTGGATAATATGTATTATGTATACAAATAAATATCGGAAAAACAAAAATAATAAATTAATTCTGAAAACAGCTGCATTAATTGGTCATTAAACAGCCTCCGAATAATAAAAGACAAATTTATTTCCCTTAAAAAGTCGATAGAAAAATTATTTAATTTGGTAAAAATTATTGGTAACTAAAAAATAGCGATCATGGAATTGTATTCCTTGTATAAGTACCGCTCGTCGCACTCATTGCGATTTATAGCGCTCAAGCAGTGGCATCCGCTTATCAATGCTGAATCCATTGACGCCGCAACCACATTCTATAGAATTGCTATACAATAGATATATTGTACTCTTCATTCATAAAACATATGTTATTATTCAATCAGCTACGAATAGACACTTTGAGTTTGAGTTAAAAACCTATTTTTATAAACGACGAGCTGTATTGTCCCTTTGCCCGTCGTTTAACACTTCAAGCGAAACCCTAATTAATTTGAAAGAACTTAGTCTTTTTTGTAACTTCAACAAGTGAAAGCATTCCCTTTTTTCGAGCAATTTATTTTCCTTTCTCTTCATAAAAACCTACCCCAAAACAAAATGAATATCTAAAAAAAAGTATCAGAATTAGTTCTGCCTTTATTGATTTTCATTAAAATTTCTAATATTGTATCACTACGAAACACGAGTGTAACATTCGTTACATGGATCTTACATAGACTAATCGAATTACAAACAAAATGAATATGCTACAAAAACACACCTTATCAATTTAACCGTGATCATTTCTTGGGATAATGAGATGAAGTGACTGTTGAATATATCACCAGGAAATGATAGTATAATATCCGTAACATTGATCTTATACAAATTAATTGAATCAAAAAACTAAATACATACAAAACACTCCATTGCACATTAACCACGATCATTTCCTATGATAATGCGATGATATAGAGTTTCAAGTTACGAGGTTCTCTTTAGTCGCAAATTCGCTACTAACTAGTCCAGTGTCTATAATTTCTTTTAGAGGAAATAAAAATGAATAAATAAATATCTTCACGCCATTCCCAATACAGGGGTAGACTAGTCTAGACAATTAAGTCCCTTCGACCCACCTTCCACCGAATATATTATTGGGACAACGTGACGGGTGGTGAGCCCGTCGCCATCTTTATGTCCAAGCTAACGATATAATTCGTAAGTTTTTGAAAAACCCATTGGTACGAGCCTGCCATCTGGGAATCGAACTCGGGCTTGATGACTCGAAATTCCGACCACCCAACCACTCGGCTATCGTGACTTTTATTAGTGGAAATGGTAAATATTTATTTACTATTTCCACTAATAATAGAATACACTACATGAAGTAGGCCAACAAGGAAACCATTAAGAGAAAACCTCGTCATCTGAATAATAATGATAAAAACGAGGACTACTACTACTTACTTTGGGATCAGATCAATGTATATTATGATTCTCCTATCTATGTAAGTCACGATAGCCGAGTGGTTGGGCGATCGGAATTCGGCTCAAGAGACCCGAGTTCGATCCCCAAGGCCAATGGGTTTTTCAAAAACTTATATACGATTTATATCGTTGGCTTGGACATGAAGTCGGCGACGGGCTCAACACCTGTCACGTTGTCCCAAAAAATGTCTTCGGTGGAAAGTGGGTCGAAAGGACGTAATTGTCTAGACCTCTGTCTACCCCTGTATTGGTAATAGCATGAAGATATTGTTATTGCAGCATTTTTGTGTCTATGTATTTACTTATCATTATTTGTATGGAGACCTTAGCAAGATAGCAGGCGGATTACAACAAAGTTTATACTTCATTATTTATCTAATTCTATAGGACAATGATGTTTTGAGCATATAATCTGAGGACATAATAACCCAAAGGCGTCGACTGTAACAAACAGACTGTATAAAATGATATTTAAATACTTTTAAAAAGACAGATTTGTTCATAGTGAGGTCGACGACTGGCGGATCCAATGAGACATATAATTAATTACTAGTGTCTGATAAGTCTGAACGGTTTTATTGTTTGCGTACAAATCACTTAACGAATCATTCCTTGAAATGCTAATACTTAGTGCACCAACTTATTACCCAGAAATGTTTGTTTTGATTTGCTACCTCGAAGGGTATAGGTTTTATCTCATCATAATTTACCACAGCTAATTGTTTGCTGTTAACATGTTTTTTTTTATTATAGTTTAAAAGTATAGCAAAATATAATATTTAACAATACTTAATTTACTTATCGAAATCAATAATAATTACAAAATGTGAATATTTTTTATTCAAGTATATTTCATAAATATTTCTTGGTTTTAGAGCCTTGTGGAATATTTAGGGAGAACGATAAGGACGTAATATAAGAGCTTGACATTAGTCCCTTGGGAGAGAGGCAAAGCTCTTGTGTTGGACGCTACTTGCGTCGATACATTAGCGGCCTCTCACATCAAAGGTACTTCGATAAGGATAAAAAATGTATCCACCACTGGTCGTAGCCGCTGGTGACAAGAGGGCTGGTTCTTTTCTCGCTCAATGGTTAAGTATAGCCATTTAACCTGGAAATGCAGCCAGCGTTCCTGGTACCATGCCACGAGGAGTAGGGCTCTAGTATGATTGTAATTTTTAGTTAGTAATTACCATTTTGTTTCTGTTCATCTTAATGAATTGTCACAAAACTCTTTCATGTTATATAAATTATTTTTATTGAGCGTTTAATTGTATGTCCACAATATCTTTATTTTTAATATCATTTGGTATTTTATCGCATACATAAATGAACACAATTCACATAGTTTCTACTATATTTATCACTTATTGGGATTTTTATGACAGTTTTCCTTGACAGATTCCCTTGACCTATTTGGGCTCCTAACACTGACACATTCGTAACACAGATTTTTAAACAGCTCTTGAGTTTTTGCACATCTTTTTTTTTACTTTATACGACATGATGTTTCAAGTGAGGGTAAGAGAGTGAGTTTCTTTTATTCCGAAAAATATCTCTTTATATTATTTGTTCAATCACGGTACAACCGGAGATCGCTTTCCTCTGCAGAAGTTGACTATTAGTTCATCGCCAATATCACAGCCCAACAGAGTTATAAGAACTTAGAATATTTTTTATGTAACAAACTTAAACAGTCCACTGCAAGATATAGGACACTTGTAAGAAACGTATGGCATATGCAATTCAATTACTTGTTTAAGGCCAATGCAGAATTAAATATTTTTTCAGGTACAATGTCGAGTTTTCGTCTCTTAGTTTTGGCTGCTTTATGTCGACGTTCACTGATTTTTGGTGAGGGTTAGCATAAAGTTGATCATTAAAAATGAGGCTTTTCTTTATTTAAAATTTAGTTACAATATATTTTGGTTTTATTGATTGGCGCAGCCTTCGAAGCTAAAGCTTGCGGGTTCGAATCCCGCTAGTGGCAACATTTGTGCGATGACTATGTAAGTTTGTACTCATGTCATGGAGGTTTATATTTATTTATAAAATATTTATCGAAATAAATTACTCGTACTTGTTGCATTTAATGTGAACAAGACAGACAGTCCCAAAATAATAACGCATTTTCAGTTGAAATATATATATAACCTATACGTGCATTGCATATTTATAGAATAAAAATACAAGTTTTGATGTTTGTGTCAAATTGATAATTGCCAAGTTTTCGTTTATATTCTGTGTTAGTTTCCCCTGCCCCTTTGTACTAGCTTCTTGAAAATATTTTTATTATAATCATATGACTAACGTTACTAATTAATTTTCTTTCAATATTATCGTACCCATCGTTAAAATCATATGGGTCTATCTGTCATATGTGATATCATATCCATTTTTAATAGGAGACAGTCATGAAGTTGTGGAAGAGATGGAAAGAAATTGTATTTTATGATATGACTTACCTTATCTATCGAGGTACAAATTTATTTAAATTATATTTAAAGAAATACGTCACCGCTTAGAAACTCGCTATCTCCCATAGGTCAAATTTGAAATATTGATAATAAGTGTGAATATGTAAACCCTCGTCAGGTTTTAACTTATGATAAAAACTTAGAAGTGTTAATTTTGTTGGCAAATACACGTAAAACCTTGGTAGCTTAGTAATCAGGTCGCATTGCTACAACTTACAACTTACACAAATGAGAGTGATTCAATCTCCAAGCTGGTACTGGTACTCCACTAAAATTATTCATATAAACTTTTAATTCTGGATGTAAACACGACCTTTGGCGTGTTATTTGACCCTGACACCAGAAAAATAGAAAACATACAATTTCAAGAACGTGTGAAGTACTTCAATCACAGAGAACGCTCATCTTTTTAAAGAATATAATCGCGGCTGGCCTAACAGTCAATATTAATGGGGTTGTATATCTTTACGCAGATAACTAACGCAGATAAACAGTAATTATTTGCTCATAAGTGTTTTTTTTTAAGAAATTCTGATCTGTGAGAATCCTGCTAAAGATAAGAATCATCATTTGCAATCCCTTATTACTAAGCACGATAGCCGAGTGGTTGGCTGGTCGGAATTTCGAGTCAAGAGAACCGAGTTCGATTGTCAGGTGGTAGGCTCGTACTAATGGGGTTTTTAAAAACTTGTGTACGAATTATATCGTTGGCTTGGACATAAAGACGGCGACGGGCTCACGACGACGGGGAAGGTGGGTCAAAGGGACTTAATTGTCTAGACTAAAACTCTGTCTACCGCTGTATTGGGAATTGCGGGAAAATATTTATTTATTACTTCTTACTTCTCCTCCTTAATGGTTAGGGTGCTGACTGCGAAACAAAAGACGTAGATTTTATGGTCCATTGGAATATTGTTAAATAATGAGAAATTAAAAATGTCAACTGAATGGGTGGGATTGATCTGTTTTTTTAATCAACATTTAAATAAGAAATGGCCAGCATAACATAAAAAATGCATTATACCGGTCTAGACAAATTGATTAATATTCTTTTTACTAATGTGGTCAGCGTTCTGTCTAGCCATAAACAAAAAATTAAGAACTTGATTATTTACATAATTTGTCTCTCTCCACAAATATTGTTAAGTAACGTTTTTTTTTTTTGAAATTCATTGCAACTATGTGTTAATCTGGATATTAGCTATCTTCAGCTATTTCTTTTACTAATTTCAATCGAATTCGTTCACCATACTTCTCGTCTTCTCGTTCTTGACGACCTCCTTGGTCAAGGTGCAATCACACCTTTTTACATAGTGTCAGTTTAGTAATCCACATTATATACAGTATCTTGGGTCTGGGTATCCATGATAACTTTGGGATCAGAGTAATATATGCGATGTTGTAAAATAATAAAAAATAAGTAAATCGATGTTGTAAAATATATCTTCACGCAATTCCCAATAAAGGGGTAGACAGAGGTCTAGTCTAGATAATTAAGTCCCATTGACCCTTCTTCCCCCGAAGATATTATCGGGACGACGTGACAGGGGGTGAGCCCGTCGCCGTCTTTATGTCCAAGCCAAAGATATAATTCGTACATAAGTTTTTGAAAAACGCATTGGTACGAGCCTGCTACCTGGGAATAGAACTCGGGTCTCTTGACTCGAAATTCCGACCACCAACTCGGCTATCGTGACTGTTGTGCGATGTTGTCCCTATCTAATATAATAAATGGCTTCTTTAACTAGAATTCCGCAAATATCATGTATTCAAATTCGTTTCACGACAAAGAAGCAACAAACATTGACACGAACTTTCGCATTTTTATAGTATTAATATAATATGATACTTCTATGTAAATATACTCGTACAGTCACGATAGCCGAGTGGTTGGGTGGTCGGAATTCCGAGTCAAGAGACCCGAGTTCGAACCCAAGGCTTGTACCAATGGGTTTTAAAAACTTATGCACGAATTATATCACACACGTTGTCTCGAAAATATCTTCGGTGGAAGGTGGGTTGAAGGGATCTAGTTGTCTGGACTGGACCTCTGTCTACCCCTGTATTGGGAATTGCGTGTAAATATCAATTATTTTATTTTGACAATAACAGGTTAGCGACTTCAAAAGCATCAGCAATTATAAGAAGCGGTTAGTTACAAACCCTTAACCGGCTTACATGTCGCCACCAACTGTGTGGTATCTATCTTATAACTTTTCTTCCAGCAATGAAAAAATCCTGCAAGCCTGCGATGTTGGGACGCTTGTGGCAGGCCAGCAGGCGTGCACTGAACCTTGAACACTCGCCACCCCACCAGTTTGCTTGCTGCCAGTGGGAGACTGGCCTCCGACCCTCAAACTTTTACCTCGCTTACAGGTACTTTACACGATTGTGACTTAACACTAATAGTTAGACATACATGCTACGCAAATGCGACGACCTCTGTGGACGAGCGGCGTTAACACCTGTTTTCAAGGTGTCGCTATCTCGAGGTCCCGGTTTCGATTCCCGGTCGGGTCAATGTAAAAAAACCCACTTTTTCTACATTTTCTCAGGTCTGGGCATTTGTGGTGCCTTCGTTGTTTCCGATTCCCATGCCACAAGTGCTTTAGCATCTTACATTGGGATCGGAGCAATGTATGTGATGTTGTCCCTATCTATATATGTATTAATATTTTTTGAGTAATGAGGTTTTTTGACATTAACATAATACTATAATCTTAGCAATAACATTTTTTAAATATTTTGTGTATCATAAATAATTTTTTGCAGTGCACGCTAACTTTTGTAAATACATTTTTACATAATTGTAATTTTCGTAAAGAATACATTTTTTTAATTCAATTCAAATTAAGTGTTAGTAGTAGTAATAATTTAAAAAAAATTATTAAGTAGATTTTGAGTTTACCTATTGCAAACAAACAAACGAAAAATCAAATTCTTCATCTTTGTAATATCAGTTAAATAAAATAATATACACCTTTTTCTTCTCTAACATACATTTTCATTATTAGCTATCGTACGATACGCATAATATTTGGTTGATGGGGTAAAATTTTCTTCCTCTCTTTTATTTTATGGCATCTCTTTGGTCAAATCTTGCATGCTATTTAATAAAATCTAGTTAATTAGCATCACTTTATCTTAAAAATTAATGTAATTAGGTTTTGCTGTATAATTTTAATTACCTCGACTATACATTTACATAATAAGTAAGTGAGAATGATATGTTTTGACACTCAGGTATTCGTTGCGTATGAAAGAACTCCACAACAGTCGCATAGACGCGAAATTTCATATACAGGGAATTCTAACTATATAACAGCATTTTCCTTTTGCATAGCACGGTTATTATTAACCAGTATGAACTAGTATAAAATAAACACTAAAAATAAATATACATCCCGCCATTCCCAACTGGGATAGACAGAGGTCTAGACATTTAAGTCCTTTGACTCACCTTTCACCGGAGATATTTCTTGGGACAACGTGACAGGTAGTAAGCCTGCTGCCGTCTTTTTGTCCAAGCGAACGATGTAAATCGTACATAAGTTTTTGAAACAAGCCATTAGTACGAGCCTCCCACTTGCGGTTCGAACTCGGGTTTCTTGTCTCGAATTCCGATGACCCAACCACTCGGCTATCGTGACTTCTTTTGTCAACAGATGGCTGTTATTCCTCACGGTTGTTTCTATAGCAATAGCAAGTTTCACATGTCAGCGACTGCCGCGCTTGTACACGGGACCAAAGATCGAGCTGAACTACTTCAAATGGTTCATATACTTCACGAATTGGGGCTACTTGCTGATTGCTCTGCAGTCTGGCCTGGCACTCGCCGTGGTGCATCGCTATCGCACTCAAAATGTTTTAAGCATGTGTGAGTATATGCCATTATCAATTCAAATCAAATCAAATGTTAAGTTGAAGTCCCTTTAATGGGCATTAGGGGTACTGCAACTTCAATTATGAATTTTATTCTACGCTATAACTATAAACTACTACATAAAATCAATATTTATATACAATTTGTAAATAAATTTATGTAAATGTTATATTATTTGAATGTTCAAATGTTCATAATTGTCTGAGTTACACATCCATTCATAAAACTATTATTTTAATTATTGCTAAATTAAATCTACGTTATTTGTAATTCCGGGAAAATTATACTTAATCGTAATATGAATAAATAACACTTCAACGTATACCAATATCTATATTCTTTCTATAAATTTAAGTTACTCGTAATATTCCATACCAATGAAGAACACAATCAAAAAGTTTATAGAAGTTGCATTAACACTGTTACTATATAGATTTTATAATTATTTTAACCTATACAGTATTGAAATGCGTGTGTATTTAGAATATACTACTATTAATTTATTATACACAGGTGTATTATAAAATTTTAATATAAGTGAATTTTATAAACTTGGTATTATAATGAAGCAGTCATACCTACTGAGATATAAAAATATAAATTTATGTAATATATAAATAAATAAATAAATAAATAAATAAATAAATATCTTCACGCAATTCCCAATACAGGGGTAGACAGAAGTCAAGTCTAGACAATTAAGTCCTTTGACTCACCTTTCACCGGAGATATTTCTTGGGACAACGTGACAGGTAGTAAGCCTGCTGCCGTCTTTTGTCCAAGCGAACGATGTAAATCGTACATAAGTTTTTGAAACAAGCCATTAGTACGAGCCTCCCACTTGCGGTTCGAACTCGGGTTTCTTGTCTCGAATTCCGATGACCCAACCACTCGGCTATCGTGACTTCTTTTGTCAACAGATGGCTGTTATTCCTCACGGTTGTTTCTATAGCAATAGCAAGTTTCACATGTCAGCGACTGCCGCGCTTGTACACGGGACCAAAGATCGAGCTGAACTACTTCAAATGGTTCATATACTTCACGAATTGGGGCTACTTGCTGATTGCTCTGCAGTCTGGCCTGGCACTCGCCGTGGTGCATCGCTATCGCACTCAAAATGTTTTAAGCATGTGTGAGTATATGCCATTATCAATTCAAATCAAATCAAATGTTAAGTTGAAGTCCCTTTAATGGGCATTAGGGGTACTGCAACTTCAATTATGAATTTTATTCTACGCTATAACTATAAACTACTACATAAAATCAATATTTATATACAATTTGTAAATAAATTTATGTAATATAAATTTATGTTAATGTTATATTATTTGAATGTTCAAATGTTCATAATTGTCTGAGTTACACATTCATTCATAGAACTATTATTTTAATTGTAGCTAAATTAAATCTACGTTATTTGTAATTCCGGGAAAATTATACTTAATCGTAATATGAATAAATAACACTTCAACGTATACCAATATCTATATTCTTTCTATAAATTTAAGTTACTCGTAATATTCCATACCAATGAAGAACACAATCAAAAAGTTTATAGAAGTTGCATTAACACTGTTACTATATAGATTTTATAATTATTTTAACCTATACAGTATTGAATTGCGCGTGTATTTAGAATATACTACTATTAATTTATTATACACAGGTGTATTATAAAATTTTAATATAAGTGAATTTTATAAACTTGGTATTATAATGAAGCAGTCATACCTACTGAGATATAAAAATATAAATTTTACCTGTTCCTATAAATAATACACAAACTGCTAACTCAGAATATCTCCTTAAATTTAATTAGCTGGATGCTTAGTATAATTGCTTATAAATAGTAGAACTACAGATGGTACAAGCAATGTCATGCGTCGCGTGATTAAATCTTTTACGATCCCGGAGGAGCGTCCGACGGCTGTTGAGGCTCAATTAGTCCGCGAAATCGCTTGCGTGTCACATACAACGGCTTATTGGCGATTACGCATCACGTATGAATACGTGCTCCTGTTTGGCAGAATAAATCCCACTCAGTTACATCACACTCGTGTAGCTTTGTCGGCGTATGTGTATTATTAATGACATTAACGATCAGACGATGTTATTTCATAGCATAATTGCAAGACGTATCCACCGAATTGAATGACTGAATGATTTATTCATTAACACAGACACAAAGGTATTAAATCTACACAGATATGGAAAATAAATAAATGCCTAAGTCGAGTAAAATAACCAAAACCCGTTTCGTGTCAAATGAATCGGCCTCAGCATAATGTCCCGGGGTTAATCGCAACGCTAATTTTCATACATTACCTACCCATTTGCGCGACGAATTCTATCTTTTTAGATTAAAATGAGTACAGGAAATAAGGGAGCAGCTAGGGGGACAAGTGGGCACAGTTCCGGTCCGGTGCCCTTGTAGTTTATATTCTAGTTCAGTGGAATCTATGAATGTTAAGAGAAATCCATATCAAAGCCGAACGCCTTTATTATGTTAAGCCTTGTCTCTCTTCGACGAACGTCGAAATTTCACAGACAACACTGGTCCACAAACCATAACTATCTCAGATAAAAAAACTACCAGAAATTTCGAGATCTATACTTTGTTTTTTTTTTTAAGTTGTATTCGTAGTATACAATGAAAATATAAAAAAATAATAAATAACTATGTAAAATATAAAATTAATAACATAGTCCCTAACGAGGGAGCCACAGCGATCAGATTACTAAGTGTCACAATCGTTACTTATGACTTTCGCTTCTTTCAAATCATTTTCTGCATACATACGCACGTCTAAGTATCCGAGTACTCTTAACCCACCCCTATATAAATTAGTAATAGTAAAGTATTATGAATTCTTTTCAATAGTCTAATGATCAAAAACGAATTAATACAGTGAAGTCTTCTCCATAATCATGTTACCAACATGGCAATGGATACCATTATATAAAAAAAAACATATATATAAAAAAATATGTATGATATGTACTTCAAAATGAACAAAAAGTTGTTTCTTAAGGAAAACAATGCATTGGAGAGGATGTGGCACTTTAACAATAATTAATATACAATGTATATTATATATAAATAGAAAATTTAATGTTATTTAAGTAGAAAAAATCAACTTTGGCTTTGAAATAATATTGGGTCCTTCTAATTCTGGCCAATTACATTCGAACAGAACAATCTGCAGTAACAATGTCTAAGTACTATTCAGTGTCAACTGATCATCTACTGTCCCTGTAATGAAGCCACACAGGCATTACGAGCATGCTAATTCAATGTCATATCTGCGGAAACAGGATTACTCTACAAAAGAGCACTATAGTTTTATATCAGCGTTAGATCTTTATCAGTAATTTTCTAATGTCGCTTAAAATAAATATTACATGACATGTAGCGACATGAAATCGCTCGCCATACGTTGAGATTCTGCATGACAATTATGATTCCACACATAATTTTAAATATTTTCATGTAAATATTGATTCCAATTTACCTTTACTCATAAACGTAAAGCTACTAATTTGTTTTATAAGATTACAAATTATGGATAAATAAATATCTTCACGCAATTACCAATACGGGGGTAGACAGAGGTCTAGTCTTGACAATTTAAGCCCCTTTGACCCACCTTCCACCGAAGATATTTTCGGAACAACGTGACAGGTGTTAAGCCCGTCGCCGTCTTTATGTTCATGCTTTGGACATAAATCGTACATACATTTTGAAAAAACCCATTGATGCGAGCCTTGGGGATCTAAATCGGGTCTTTTGACTCAAATTCCGATCACCCAAGCACTCGGCTATCGTGACTTTTTTCTTTCTCTAATCAAATAAATTATTGTAAATACTCGAAATTTCAAAGTAAACTCTTTTAAAGATAATCGAATGATTATTTTATCATTAAACTTCCTAGAATGTAGTAAAAAATAAAAATTCGTATTGTTTGCGTATGCGTAGGTATCATAAAATTTCGTAGACTGGAGGCACACCGTTCAGTCTGCACCCATCCACATTATCGACGTCCGAGCCATCGACGAGGGGACGCCGGGTCACGCACACTTGATTGATACAATTTCGCGTCAATTAAGCCCAACGAGTGGATCGTCATCCACTGCGGTTACAATTATCCTTATTGGTTCCCCATTCCTGCTATTGACGTAGCTAAACGGGCCAATATATCATTTGTAACGGTTGATGCACTTCATAACAACACTCGCTGCCGGCTGGCTGCCTATGCCCGTACTATGCACTATCGTAAACTAATGATTGATATAACTTGGAGGCATTAATATTCTTAGTTATAACATATTTTCTAAGCTGCTTACATATCCCCTTACGTCCCCCCGTGACCACGGTTGCTGTATCTATTTATTATAATAGCAAATCCATATAAATGATTGGCATTGAATAATCTGTACAAGCTAGGCGTTTCTTCAACCTAGAAACTTTCTAACGTCCCATACAACCTCGGTTATCCTGCGCATGGAATTATGGCAGTAAATACACAATTAATTTTTTTTTTTTCAAATAAATTTTTGGTCTTTAGGAAAAATTAAAACCGGAAATATTTTTTATTTAATTATCTACCTATTAGTGTTGTCTTTTATCTTATTTCTCTCCTATTTTTATCTTAAGAGTTATTTTTGTCGCTGTAACAGACAATGTTAATGTTAAAATTTTTTTACAAATATATAAATCAATAAAATTATTTCTATCAGCCAATGTAAAAACAACTTATTATAGAAATGTGATGTAATATTCTTTGTATAATATTTTCTTTACATTTAATTATATGCGTGTACGGATAATACCGCGTTTTTACGGTATACCGTTCTACTGTTACCTGGTGCCTACCTTTAGTTTTTTTACAGAAAACTATATAACTTAAAAAATAATTATTAAGTACATAATTTACCACGTGCTGAAAATAATAAAAATTTCTCGAAAAAGTAATAATAATTAAATATTACTATGATATAAATAAGTGGTTTCTATGCTACATAATTATAAATGTTAATTCCAGCATGCGAAGACGATGAAATACAAATACCACGTCGACAGAAGACACCAATTTTGTGCCGATTGTACTGGTTGGCGCATACCGTGGCAACCGACCTAGCCTTCGTCATCACTCTAGTCTATTGGACGCTGGTCCATGATCCTAGTGAGTTTCTTGGTCTTTGGACTCTTAAATTTCTACATAATTCAGATAATATACTTTTATAAGTTCAGTTTATATAACTTTAGTATTTTAATAAATTTAGTAGTCATGAATCATGATCATGACTCATGATAGCCGAGTGGATGGGGGATCGAGATTCGGAGTCAAGTGGCCCGAGTTTGATCCCCAAGTGGTGGGCTCGTACCAATGGGTTTTTTCAAAAACTGATTCATGTACGATTTATATCTTTGGCTTCGACATAAAGACGGTGACGGCTCACGGACTGTCACGTTGTCCCAAAAAAATATTTCGGTGGAAGGTGGGACTGGAATAAGGACTTAATTATCTCTTCACTCTACTTCTGTTTTGGGAATGGCGTGAAGATATTTTTTTAATTATATTTTTTATTAGGGATATTTGTATCAAATATTATTTATAGCATTGAAGCTTTAAGATGATTAATTAACGATTATTTAAAAGAAAAAACTTTAATGCAGCACGAATATAAATATAATGTTATTATTGCGTGGATTTTATTTAATAAACAAGAAGCTCGAGTATCATATTTTGTATTGACAGGGATACACGAGGTCAACGCACTCAATTTGCTAGTTCACGGCGGCAATTCAGCGGTGATGCTGTGTGAGCTGGCGGTCACGGCGCATCCTGTACGCGCAGCGCACGCACTATACGGCGCGGGCGCAGGGCTCGCGTACGGCATATTTAGTGCATTTTACTGGGCCGTGGGCGGCACAGACAGACTTGGCCTACCCGCCATTTATCCATCGCTGAACTGGAACAAACCAGGTAAAGTCTTTCATTGAAATACTTTAAAAGTTCACAAAATATCAGCTCAAATTTGTGAATGTGATGGCATTTTTTTTAATCCATGACAATTCACCAGAAGACTTAATTTAAAAATAACATCGCCACTACACGTAAAGGGATTTATAACGCGGACTCACAATATACAGTTGAGGTATCTCATGTTTCTTACCCAGAACCCAGGACCCACAGAAGAGTGGCGTGCATTTCATATATGCCTGCCCTAGATTATTTTCTACAAAATAAAATATAATAACCAACACAAAACTAAGTCAGGAAAGAGAAGTCCTTTCCATCTTCTGACTACCACGTTCGGAAATCCTCTGCACGCCATTAAATTCACTTCTCTTCTGCACCTCCTTTCCCCTTTCCAATTTTTTCCGGCCATTATAAGTTCTGTTAAGGTCAGCTATAAATGGCTATAGGATAGGATAGGATAGGATATAAATAGGCCATTCCCATAAAAAATTGGACCTAGGTCTACTTTATGCATACATTATGGGTCTACTTTATGCACGGATTGGCAATTGGAGAACCAAACATTTGCATTTATGATGCTTTTATATCGGTAGCAATTAACATTGTGCCTTTGGGAAAACCCTAGGTCACCTCACTGAAAAAAGGAAGAAAATAAAACAAAACGTAAAACAACGGCAGCTACTGAAGTAAAGAAAGTTTCAAATAAACGCTATATTTTCAAAGCGGATGTTATAAAACTCATTCGTGATGTTTATTAAAGAGAACAAAATATTTTTAGTTTCAAGTTCTGTAAAAAGCTGCACACGACACGCACGTGCCTAACGAAAACAAAAAAGTAATGAATATCTTTTATTATTTTTCAGGATCCGCGTTTGGATTCGTAGCATTATGCGCAGTCGTTATGATGTTCGCCCACGGATTGGCAACATGTTTGGCAGCATTGCGTGTAAGGATAGCTATGCGTCTGCGTCCAAATAGTATACACCTGGAAAAACTTACGTTACCCACACATTAAGAGTCTAAGGAATTAGTTCTTAGTGAAGTCCTTTCTGTATACGTAGTGCTGTGTTATGTCAACTACTAGATTTTATTAAGATAATGTTAATTATTAGATGTGCCACAGCACAGCACAGCACAGCGAGATATACATAACTATATATAATAAGTAAGAATTTTAAATTGCATGTACACACAAGGAAGGGTAGGGCTTTAACACTTCAAGTATTATTAGCAAGTCTATTGAGTGAAATACACAGACCGGTTTGTATTTGTAAAGTGGCAAGGGTTACCGTTGATTTCAATTTATTACCTAAATTAGGTAACTTTATTGATGATATAAGTTGTACTTTACTTATCTTACTTAATGTTACCAATACAGTCGCCATCGCTATCATGCAGTAGATACTTCACACATCTCATGTGCAGCGTTTTCGGAATAAAGACGAAGAGATTCGCTGCAATACTAGATTTGCAAAAGAATCTTATCACTAAACTAAATGTAGACTTGCTTCGATACTTCGAGCACGTCAAAAGAATTCGTGAAGAACGAATGTTGAAGAAAATAATAAATGTATGTTTGGATAAAAAAGTTCCCGGGGCATGCGCCTAACTTTCAGTAAAAATTCTCCGACGCGCATGTTTGAAAACATAGATTAACCTGATAAAAGCGAAAGAGCTATGTAAGTGAGAATCATGCCACTAGCCCATCTGTCGTCTCTAAGTGCCCCGACAGACATAATGCATTCAGACATCTACGATATTATTTTAAGTTCAAATTAATTTTGTGATTCTGCTTCGATTTAAAAAAAATTTCAATGCTACATCAAAAAGATTTAAAGCATATTTTCAACTCTAAAAGATATAATACTAAAAACATAATTTATCGGACGAAGACAACGATATACAACGTTGAATCATTATATATATTTAATCAATATACAATACAATATAATATCAAAATATAATATACTACAATTGTTATTAACTAATAAAATATTGAGGAGCGTAAACATAAAAAATAATAAGTGTTAAAATATATGTACAAAAAGAAGGGTGAATGGTTTGCACGTTTAATTTATATATGATCTTTATGATTGCAGTAAGTTTCTGTCATATTATAAAAGCACTTGTTGTATGTTCTAGAATAATACCTTTTTTAATGTATTGTGTGTTATAATATTTGTAATGCTACGGATCACATTCGTAGCTTTAGTAAAAACTATATTTTTAGTGATAATATACAATTGTTTAGGGATGTTCTGATCGCTTTCAAGCACATTATTAAGCACTAAAATTGACACGCTATGACAGTATTAGTTAAGACAAGAGTAAATATATTTATGACCTAGATTTATTTCATTTCTTTAAAAAAGAAACTAAAATTAAAACTGGTTGTTTCTCCTGAAAACATACCCATTGAAATAAGTTTTTTATTTGTAAAGCTATTAGGGTGATCGTTTCGCATTTTGAACCGACTTTAAGTATTTATTAAGCAATTTAAGCTATATGTAGAAAATAATATGGTAATGTTCCTAGCCTAAGTATAAATAAATATATAGGCGACACGCTGTGATGCAATTATATAATAACTTAATATAAGAATAACACTGCGAATGTTTTGTGATCATTAAAGCAATACTGAAAGTCCCAACATAAAGCAATATTTTTAAAGCAATGTTATGTTTTAAAACAAAAATAACGCACGCTTGCTCACATCATTTCAATTGTAATGTCTCCATACTTTCAAAACATCTAGAAATATTTTTTCTATTTTGGCATTTACTTAAGCGTTAAGTATCGTTTAATACAATTATATAATATAACGTTTAATAAATAAATATTACTAGGTGTAAAGTTACGAGTTATATAACATATTATGTAAGTAATGCTTCAGGTTTGTTATGATCATTTAAGGAAAAATTATTTAACCGTGATAATAAATCAGAAACTAAATATGCAATACTGTTTTTTTTTCATTTAAGGTTATATCGTACAAATAAACTATCTCTAGCAAGTAAGTATCAAACAGTAAATCTGGAGGATTACATACGTAGTTCACTTACATAAATTAGAAGGTAATAAAAATCAAGACGTTATAGATATTAAGGCCGTTGTTGTCCAGTGGCAATGGCACTTGCTGAAAAATTTCAAATAATGCGAATGAATCTGGGATTAAATTCCCTAGCTTATAAATACTAGTTAAAATACCGAATTTCAAAGAAAACAACTTGAGGAAATTTTCTTGTCTGAAGAATAATAAAAATAATAAATATAATAATAATTATATCTAATATAATAAGGAATAATATAATTCGAAAACCGACTATTCGCACTGGAGCGGCACGTCCAATCTTCCTCGTCCCGCAATCGGTATTAAAAGAAATTTGCACAACAAAGATTTGTACTTTATAAATATTTTTATCGAAGTAATGCTTCCACTATAATACAACTAATACATTGTTTTCGTTACCATTGAACATATTATGTCTCTCCTTTAGGATAAAATCAAAGAGTATATAATCACGTTACAGATTAATTGACAGTCATCTCAATTGGTTCATAGAGAGACGATCATAGTCCTGGATACACCGTGTCTTGGCAATTTTTATTTATATTGAATCGATGTTATCACATTTTTATACTTTTGATATAAAACCTAGTAGTTCTTCGAATGATTTCTTGGGTAGGTAGTTTTACTGTGTGTTCGCGTATTACTGCACATTTTTTATTACAGATACCACTAGTTACTTAGCGACAAGGGTTCCACTGTTTACTATGTACTTAAAGGCTTTCATACCTTATGCCTTATTATATGCATCGAAATGATTATTCGTTCCTATAACTACAAATAAATCCAGAGTATATAATCATTGCATTAAACCCTTAGACTTAAAACTCTTCCATCTTTTCTGAAATTAAAAGAAATAAAAGAAAATGAAGCTGCTTTGTGCTATTAGAAAAAAGAAAAAAAGAAATGAAACGTTACTTCGCTTTGTTAAATCGCGACCAGAATAAAAAAAAAGTCTTCACGCAATTCCCAATACAGGGGTAGACAGAGGTCTAGTTTAGACAAATTAGTCCCTTCGACCCATCTTCCACCGAAAGTATTTTCGGGACAACGTGACAGGTGGTGAGCCCGTCTCCGTATTTATGTCCATGTCAACGATATAATTCGTACATAAGTTTTTACGACCAGAATAATTAGTTATTACTAGTTAATAATTTAACTAGTTAATTTAAAATTAATGTTTCCGTCGCTTATTATTTGCGAGTAGATGTAAAACAGGCACAGAAAGCACAGCGGAGAAATTAATCATTACTTATAATGCATTTTAAAACATTAAACTGTACAAAACTAATGTAATTATAGCTGAAACCTCCCAGTGCAGAAAATTTCACGATAATGTAACGCCTGCATGAGTTTAAATGATTGCTATCAAAAGAAATTGCAGCAACAATATCTGTAGGCGATAGACTCACAAGGCATGTAAATCAACTATTGCTATTAAGATATTTTTTAATTATCAGAATTTTACTGCTAATCTTTGGAATCACATTAAAAGAATGTACGTTAAAAAATTTTATAAAATACGGGTGTATAAATGTTTATTTTTTTGGGCTGACCTGGCTATAATTAACAGTGGACACAGAAGAAGAGTTAATTTTGAATACAGTAATTCAGTCGACAGTAGAAGCTTTTACCATACACTTAACATTCACCACATCGCATTTTACTATCCAAAGAAGTCATAGGAATTACAATGTTGACAGTGAATTGTAGATAGAAACTGGTCGATGATCAAATAAGGATTTTGATTATGCATTTCATAATATTGTAAACCAAGGCATTTTTATCAATTCAATAGTCATTTAACTAAAATGCCGGTGATATAATTTTATGACAACTCATTTTTAATTAGTTTTGGGGCGTTTATATCTATAAGTTATGTAGCTTAACGGTCGTCTTTCAACATCATTGTAAAAGGAGACATTACGAGTACATGTGGAGTGTTTGAATTGTAATCGTTACAACTAGTCGATTAGTCCTAATCAGCTGTCTGCAATTATCATTACCTGCCACTTCTTCTTATCAGGGGTCAGTGTACGCTGCCTTCATTTATACGTAGTTGGCACAGATTTACAGCTACCAACAATACTAGTTCAGAGAAAAATAATCTTAAGAAAAAAATATGTGAGGCCTTTGGCAGAGAGTCACGTGCCAGTTTTCGCGTGACAAAACAATCTGTCCAAAAATGTTAATAACAAATAAATTACATTTCGTAATAGACATAACCGACGTGGATGGATTTCCACGCCATCAAGTAGAGGAAATATTTATTATTGCTATAATTAGTCCAAAAACAATACTTGGCTATCAAAAACTATCATAGGCTATAATCTCAGTAGTTTTAAGCTTTGTCACGTTATAAATTAATTATCTAACGTGACAAAGCCTAAACCTACTGATGTGATGATATATATCAAACATTTTTTTATTTGGATTTATTTCTTTTCATATTAAAAAATGAGTCACGATTTCGAGTCAAGAGACCCGAGTTCGATCCCGACAGACTCACCTGTCAACCCGAAAATATCTTCGGTGGAAGGTGGGCCAATGCGACTTAATTGTCTAGACTAGACCTCTGTCTACCTGTCTCTGTATTGGGAATTGCATCAAAATTTATTTATTAAAATAAAATTTAGCTATTTTAATTAAAAAATATTCATTTCTTATATGTCAGGGTTTTTTTTCCATTCATGAACTGGCGATCGTTTTGATGCCTAGAATGAACATGGCCATCCAGGGTCCCACGTTGTGTAGGAATATTAATTATTATATTAACCTTCACACTGACCGCCAGATTATTCAAAAGGCTAAACTAAAGAGCGTAACTATCAACTATTAACAAAGGTGCATCGTTTAGAAAGATTCCTTACAACATCGTGCATGTCATTACCTATACTTTTTGCATTGGTTTGATTACCACAATAATTAAATTCAAAGTCAAAATCATTATTTCATAATAAATTCTTAATAAATGTCAAAAATTTCAGATGTCAGACCGTTTATTTGATAAAACAAACACTGGGAGTTAAATTTACGAACTTTAACGCTCTACTCTTTTCCTTAGAAGTATAGCCCATCATCATTCCGATATTATTTTCCTCACGCATTTACAAATACGGGAGGTATTGGTAAATGCCAGCAAAGGTCTTAATGATGTAGTTCTTATGACCCACACTTCAGCGACGTTTATTTGGAACAAAGTTTTATTTAATTAATTGGACAGGTTATGCATATGTTTACAGAAGCTGTAACAAACTTTTTTGGTACTAGCTTTCTTCCTGAGGATCGAAATCGGCTTTCCTGATTGGAATTCCAGACCTGTGATCGGATGTTTGTCTTGGTGTTTCACTCGACTATCATTGCCATTCGCTTCTTAAAGCTATTCATTTAATAATAATAATAAATAATACATACTTAGATAAGAACAACATCACGTACATTGATCTGATTCCAAAGTAAGCGCTTAAGCACTTGCAGTATGGTATCCGAAACAATGAAGGTACCTCAAACACAGACAGACCCTAGAAAAGGTGTTTTCTACATTGACACGACCGGGAATCGAACCCGGGACCATGGCGACACCATGAAAACCGGTGCGTACGCCACTCGTCCACAAAGGTTGTCAAATTATGCAATAATTATGTAAAAATGTTATTACTGGGTACTTAAGTCACAACTAGTAACGGAATAGTAATTTGTGTCTGGTAATGTATCAGTATCTGCATGTCTAATAATACCAACAAAACAGAGAACAATTGATTTTAATTCTTACTAAACCTGTTATAGATTGCGTGCATGGCAGCTCATTATAATATAATTGTTTAGTTTTATTATTAACTAGCTGCCCCCGCGGCTTGGCCCGCAGTATAACACTTAACGCGGAACCCTCATTTTGTGTCTAAAATAAAAGTGGTCTATGTTACTCCTTGTAACATCAGCTGTCAGTGAAAGTCCTGTTAAAATCGGCCCAGCCGTTTCAGAGATTAGCCGGAACAAAAGGACAGACAAAAATTGTAGAAGAATTTTATTTTGGTGTATGTGCCGTATATATTACATGTAGTAAAAAACGATTATTTCAATATTACAAACAGACACTCCAATTTTATTTACATGTATAGACTAGCTACCCGTCCAGGCTTCACACAGGTAGTAGAGTGATCACCCTTAACATTTTTACCGCCGTAGTGTCATATCCACCTAATGAAGGCTAGATGAATATGTAAAATAGCTACCAATCACGTCATATTTTTCTATTTTCTTAATCTTCACGTATTTTCCCAATACTAAGGTAGCCAGAGGTCAGGTCTAGACAATTAAGTCTTTTGAATGCACCTTTCACCGAACTTGAGACCAGGATACAGGTGATGAGCCTTCCACCCTCGTAGTCTCCAAGCCATCGGTACAATATACTTATGTAGATATATATGTTACCATGAGGGGTTCGCCCCAGTTTTATTTTGTTACCTTGCAGAAAGATGCTGCTGCCTATCTCCTGACATTTATAAGTGTATATATTTATGTTCATTGCGGGAAGTAGATGGATGGAGGTGGCGCGGGATCGTTCTCTTTGGAAATCTTTGGGGGAGGTCTATGTTCAGCAGTGGACTTTCGATAGGCTGTAATGAAGAAGAAGAAGAGTATAAATATGTTGACGATATCCGCGGTTAAGTGGCATCCACATCGGTTTTCAGCGTGTCAGAGCTAACTCTAAATCCCTGGTTCGATTCCTGGACGAAACAGTGTATAAAATAACTTTATCTTCTTTGTCTAGGGTCTGAATGATTGTGATATCTTCGTTGTTACCGTTTTAATAACACTAGTTCTTTGTCTATTTACTTTGGGATCAGAGCAATGTATGAAGGATGTAAAGATAGTTTAAATGTAAACCACGAATCGAATACAAACATTTACATTCATTTTATTTTGGTGTCTTTCGACATAAATTTCAGTATTCATTACCATAGAAAGCTAAAAATTGAGTAAGCGTCTATTGGATATATTATAAAAAACTAAATATAGAATAAAGAAATATCATATAAAGATCATACATTACATATCTACGGTGTGTTGAAGGTTGAATACTTTCATTAGATAAAAAAAAATACTGTATAAATATTTGTATAAAATCACTAAAAAAACTGTGATCATTTTCTTTCACAATTTTATGAACCTGATTGATTAAGCTTATTATTGAAATTTCAAAATTTATGAATTTTTGGGCACAAGTTAGCCTAGATTGTACGAGACGGCCATGCACTAACAATAATGCAAAACTTTATGAATGAATTTGTTAATCAAATAAATTTTTGGTCCCTTGGAGAACAACTCGAGGTATGAAGGAGGAAGAAAAACCTTAATACCTATTTTATTGAGAAGTAATGTATAACAATAATAATAATAATGTTTATTTGAAACTAAAACGAATGTACTTAATAATATTTAAATGTACGATATGAATGGTATGACCAAGTGAAGATGATATATTCGTCTTACTGTTTATATTGGAATACTTGACTTTATAGGCCCGAGAATAATAATTTCACTTGGAAACATGATGAATATAGTTTTTTATTAAAGTACAATAGTCGTTCGGTTTTTCCCCCCAAGACAACGACATCGGTGATTATCAGTGCGAATACCCAGCAGGTAGTGCGTGAAGGTATTTTCTCGCAAACCTTGATCGGTGGCCCGACCTACACAACACAGAGCGTCAATACGCAGCATCTACAGTGATGCCTTACCAAAGGCAAAGTTCTCAAATTCAGTCACTTACCGCGCTCTGACACACGCGCACGATACACATCACTAGCTTCCTCGACCGTTAAGCACGCGCTCGTGAAATAAGATATTAGTGATGTATGTTAATACTTATAACAATTAAAATACAATAATAGCTGTGTTACGTGTTGAATTTTATAATGGTGGGTACTGATAATAATTTTTATAATATTAACATAGTTATCAAAATAAATCTTACACATTTTTAATATACGAATACATACGTAAATTTTTGTTATTCAATTTAATTGGTGTACATTTTTTAGCGTTTATTCTAATTTACATTTTAATACTAAAATGATTGAAGAGAAAAAATAGAAAGAGTACTAGGCAACTGCGACGTCTACAACATTTAGTTTAATTGAATAAACATTGAAAAAGAAAATTAACTAAACTAAAGAGTTTCAATCGTTTGGGAGAAAATTTTTTAAGAACTTTGTATCGCTTTAAATATTCTACTCGTAAGCTTATGTCTTGATTAAATAATTCAACTAAATATGGGTCCTTTCATTGTGACAGTAATCTTCAGTAAATCTGTTATCTGGCGCACCATAACTCCATTACAGTCTAATATTGTGCAGTTCTTGGCAGGCGACAGTCTCTATTCTTAAATCTTGTTAGCTATGACTGTTGCAATCTTTGGAGCCATTTCTATTACATTAATCGAATTTCCGCCTTGTTGTTAATTGTTATTAATTGACGCAATAAGTTGCGCTCATGATAAAAAGTATTTATTGTTTACTATTGCCTCGGCTTATTTATTTTTCATTTAAGACATATCGAGCGAATTCACTGTCTACTTTAAATATAAAAATATGTAAATTACTTTATATATCATAAAGTACATGATTTAATGAGTAAGTGCGAATATGCCACAATTTAATATACATAGCCAGAATAAAAAGCTGCGAACGTTCAAGGACGAATATAAATGGTGGCAAACCAACGACAACAATCAGTTAAAATAATGATCATGTCAAATAATAAATTGTTAAAATTAAATTCTCGAGATGTCACGTTTTTACGTGGCCAGTGTGAAACGTTATTGTTTCCTTCAATTCAATCTTAATTAAACATTCTTTTTAAACCTAGGCATACTTATCTGGACTTTCCTATGGCTACCTGACGGAGACCTGGCCACTTACAATGATATCTAAAACGTCGTGGTTGTAGTTATTCTTGTTCAGGCTTAAACTTAGTATTCTGAAAACAATATGAATCTTAGAAGTTTTCTTTGAAAGATATCCCATCTGCTTTGTTTTTCTTCTATGCTGATAGCCATATCTATATACCCAAATATAGCATATAAAGTAAGAAGTTTGCTGAGATTATTATTAAATAATTATATTCGTTTCATATAAAAAACTATACTATGATGATTGATGCTAAATATTAGTTAGACACACCTATGCGACGCGCGATGACATTTCATGAACTAAGTTAAAATATGGACGTTGAGCATGTAAGTGTTGCAGATGCTCTTAATTAATATACTCTACCAGAAACTAAATCTAAAAAAGTAGAATGTCAGTGAACACATTTTCTGTCATTAAAATCAAACATTTTTGAAAAAGATTTCACTCATCATCAGAGGATTTCAATAACGCCTGAATCACTTCGAACAACAACTTTTAATTAAAACTTTCTTGACACAAACTTTAGACTCTTGCAAGTACTAGGTCTCTTTTTACTGGATCTCAATCTTAGAAAGTAAAATAATAGTAAATGTCTTTAAGCCATTCCCAATACAGGGGTAGACAGAGGTCTATTCTATAAGATATTTTGGGACAACGTGACAGGTGGTGAGCCCGTCGGCGTCTTTATGTCCAAACCAACGTTATGAATCGTACATAAGTTTTTGAAAAAACCCATTGATACGAGCCTGCCACCTGGGATCGAACTTGGGTCTCTCGATTCGAATTCCAATCACCTAACCAGACAGCTTATCGTGACTTTCATAATTGACATTGAAAATATTCGAAACATTTATAAATTTTGAATAAAAGTTATCACTCATGATGAAACTTTAAGTTTCATACTTGAGTAGATTGCTAATATATAAAATGTTCGTTATACCTAAACTATTAGATTAGCTAGAATTATAAAAACACTAAATAATATTTAAATCGGTCGAAGCATTCTCGAGTTTTTGCGAGACTGACGTACGTACGTTTTGGTAATGGGTTTATGTATATCTATAAATTAAGTTAATTCAAAACAAATTCATTTGAAATATATTTCTACAAAATGTTAGGGGAAACACTTATGACTTTCCTGACCTTCCTGGACTCATGATTGTGGCGCAAATATAAACTAGAGCAAATTAAATTTTAATATAATGTAAAATACAAAATGGTTAAAAATTATTTTACGATGACTACGTTATATAATCCAAGACGACTGATATTATAAATTAAAATAATTGTCTGATATTATAACCATAATTTTGCAAATGTAAATATAAATATTTGCAAAATACTTTTAACGAACTTTTGTACGTCATAATCGCCAAAAACCTTTAAAATTTAACTTTCTCAAATTTACTATATATAAAATGTACATTTCATTGTTTTCATGTTCATGTTCTTTTCATTGTTTTATATATATTTATATCTTCACGCCATTACTAATACAGGGGTAGACCGAGGTTTAGACAATTAAGTCCTTTCATTTCAACTATTAGAAAAAACCCATTGATACGAGCGGGCAACCTGAGCATCGATCTTTTTAATACAGGATCGGTGTAAGAATAAATTACCCCATTTCTTCCCGTGTAATAAGTGGCGACTAAGCCTTACCACATAATATAATAATAAGATAATGATGATGTCTAACAGTTTTGCTTAAATATATAACTTTGGCAATATGTGAACAAACGAAGTAAATCAAGCCACCTTGAAAATGTTTAGACTGTCTACGAGAAATTTGAAATAGTCTTTGAACTAAGCTTGAACAAAATCACTACTAACACCTTACTAACCTAACATTAAATACATAAGTCACGATAGCCAAGTGGTTGGGTGGTCGGAATTTCGAGTCAATAGACCTGAGTTCTATCCAGGTGGCAGGCTAGTATCAATGTTTTGTCAAAAACTTATGTACGAATTAGATAGTTGGCTTGGACATAAAGACGACGACGCTCTCACCACCTGCGACGTTGTCCCAAAAATATCTTCGGTGGTAGGTGGGTCGAAAGGGACTTAATTGTCTAGGCTAGACCTCTGCCTACCCCTGTATTGGAAATTGCGTAAAGATATTTATTTATTTTATTTATTCATAAATACATTAGTCTACGATCGAAATTATAGGTTTTTAAATAACAGCAAACTGATAAATAGTTATAGTTCAAACCGAACGATAAGTAACCAACACGAAATTGGCCATTGTTTAGCAATACATTTTCCCAGACCCAAAAAGGTAGGGCAGAGATCTAATCTACCTGTTTGCAAAAGAACGAACTGTTTCCCATGGAAAGGACACTGAGTGACTAAATAAATATCGTGTATTGTTCGACCAACACATATATGTATGTGAATTATTTCTTAGCAATAGGTATTAATTCACATGAATAGTGTTTAATGTAATCAATTACTAATACGTATGACCATAATGTGACACAACCTATTGATAGTTTTTCTCATCTCATTGTCTCTTTTAGACTTCTTACATGTAGGCAGTAAGAATCCTATAATGTCCAACTGCTTTATTCAGGAAAACACCTCCTCTCAATTCTTAACCGACACTTAGCGAATTTATGGAACAAAGATAACTTGTTATGACATGACTATTCTAAAACATGACCATTCATAGACCTGAAAAACTAATAAAACACACGGTGTTCTGTTCTCTTAAACCTGTAGTCTCCTATTCCTTTCGATTACCCATCGCAACACTTCTGTAAATAGGTACTATCATATTTTTATAAAAAAAAGTATTGTTACTATTTATTATTTAATTTTTAACGTCACGATAGCCAAGTGGTTGGGTGGTCGGAATTTCGAGTCAATAGACCTGAGTTCTATCCAGGTGGCAGGCTAGTATCAATGTTTTGTCAAAAACTTATGTACGAATTAGATAGTTGGCTTGGACATAAAGACGACGACGCTCTCACCACCTGCGACGTTGTCCCAAAAATATCTTCGGTGGTAGGTGGGTCGAAAGGGACTTAATTGTCTAGGCTAGACCTCTGCCTACCCCTGTATTGGAAATTGCGTAAAGATATTTATTTATTTTATTTATTCATAAATACATTAGCCTACGATCGAAATTATAGGTTTTTAAATAACAGCAAACTGATAAATAGTTATAGTTCAAACCGAACGATAAGTAACCAACACGAAATTGGCCATTGTTTAGCAATACATTTTCCCAGACCCAAAAAGGTAGGGCAGAGATCTAATCTACCTGTTTGCAAAAGAACGAACTGTTTCCCATGGAAAGGACACTGAGTGACTAAATAAATATCGTGTATTGTTCGACCAACACATATGTATGTGAATTATTTCTTAGCAATAGGTATTAATTCACATGAATAGTGTTTAATGTAATCAATTACTAATACGTATGACCATAATGTGACACAACCTATTGATAGTTTTTCTCATCTCATTGTCTCTTTTAGACTTCTTACATGTAGGCAGTAAGAATCCTATAATGTCCAACTGCTTTATTCAGGAAAACACCTCCTCTCAATTCTTAACCGACACTTAGCGAATTTATGGAACAAAGATAACTTGTTATGACATGACTATTCTAAAACATGACCATTCATAGACCTGAAAAACTAATAAAACACACGGTGTTCTGTTCTCTTAAACCTGTAGTCTCCTATTCCTTTCGATTACCCATCGCAACACTTCTGCGTCAAAGATGGTGAGAAATAGGTACTATCATATTTTTATAAAAAAAAGTATTGTTCCTATTTATTATTTATTTTTTAACGTCACGATAGCCGAGTAGCTAATAAGTGTGACGTTACGTTAAGTTAGAAGTGAGACGCAGGTACAAAAAATTTTTTAAAACATATGGACTATTTGTATCGTTGATTGAAACATAAAGACGGCGACAGGCTCACCACCATCCACGTTATCTCAAAATAAGCACCGTACAATATATAACGTGGATCAAAAGGATTTAATTGTTTAGACTTCTTCTTACTACTGTATTGTGAAATGGATGAAGATGGAAAAAAAGTTTGCTTTTTTTTTACTCCTCTTGTACTCGTATAAACTTGCAACTTAACTCACTATCTAAATTCAAATAAATAGCAGATTCATCAGAAAACTAAATTTTTTGTTTTTAATTTTACCCGACTGCGTAGAAAGAATTATAAGTACCTACATGCGCATAAAATATGTAGGCATTGATGGACATGACTTTATTGTAGGAGTTACAGGGTGTAACAACTTAATATGTATATTTTTATCATTGAAAATACTACATGCATTTTGTTCATGCACGACGTACGTAATTTACAAAGTTGAAATATGTATGTATATATGGCGTTCTGTAATATTAGTATGAATATGCTTAATGTTCTTTTTTGTTCTATAATTAGATTAAGCATTAGCTAAGCTAGTTTGGATAAAGAAGCCTGTAGTTCGATATCTTAATTTAATTTTCTTAAAAACAAAATACCTGATCCTCTAGAAATATTGAGTACATACTTACTTCAAAAGCGAATACAAAAGTATCATTGGTATGTAGATTCCGTAACTAGTGAAGGGCAAAGAAATAATAACGTACCTATATTCCTCGTTTTCTAAAGCCGTGAACAGATTCAACTGCTCGTTGATCAGCATGCGATCAACATCCGTGAAACGAATGCCGATGATTCCATTTATTACGTATAGTAATTAAAATATGAATTCATTACTCTGTTTCAATGACGTACTATTCAAATTATAGGCGTGTTGCGTGAAACTGTTAATAAAATTAATATTATAATGTATCATAAAAAGTAACAAGTGAGCTCTCCCGTTTCATTTGGACTGCCGTTTGCAGACAATTTAGGTCAGTCGTATTCATAACGTGTGACCTAAAAGACTATTGTCCACTGTCATTCGTAGGCAAATAGGTGAATAGAAACATGCGAGTGCGCATCTCTAGCTAAATCCGGACTTGCTTTGCAGTGGCCGTCTAATATTAATTATTAGGGAAATAAAACTGCTCGCCTAGAGTTACGGTGTAAGAGTTTTCTAGCCTACTTGTAGTGTGTATGTCGCACGGCGCGACTAATGAAAAAGCTTTAAAAGTGCCAAAAAAGGGAGTTCGATCCCCAGGCTTGTAAAAAAAGAGCTTGTAAAAAAAAGTGCTTCTCTATATTGACCCGACCGAGAATTGAATCCGAGAACACAGAGCTGGCGAGCCCTTAAAAGACGATGTGGTTGTCAAATATGTTTTATACGGAGAATGGGCGCTGGAAACGTGTTTGATTGTTCTACATAATATTACGAAATATATTTTTTTTATTTTAATTTATGTACACATCCACAAAAAACTTCAGATTAATAATTCTATTTGACAGAAGTGTATCAAGAATAACAAACTTCCATAATTTGTTAACGTTTTAGCTTAACACAATACCCTTGCTAATCAACCTTGACTTTTACAATGTTTATTTACCTAATGAAGCTAGAGAAGAACGCTGATTCCGCAATATTTTGCATAGCATTTACATGTGAATATCTGTGATTGGATTCAGCTAAGAAAGACAGCAAATATATTTTTTATGTGTCATTCAAATATCTGTACTGACATACATAAAATTCGATAATAAAGCCAGCTGAAGTCGGGTTACAGATCCTTATTTTAGAGCTTTCTTGCACTCTCACAAAATTAAAAAACGGGCTTCGAAATCCAATAACTTCATTTTGTCACAAGTTATCACTGCGCGAAACCGTAATTAAAAACACTACAAATTTGTCACGATAGCCCCCAAACCAACTATTCGTTGGGTGATCTGAATTCGAGTCAAGAGACCCGAATTCGATCCCTTAGGCAAACTATGGGTTTTTTCAAATAACTTACGTACGATTTATATCGTTGGCTTGGACATAAATACGTCAACAGGGTCACCACCTGTCATGTTGTCCCGAAAAAATTTCTTCAGTGGAAAGTCTGTTTTGGAAACGATACAAGATTAGTTGAAGAAACTGACTGAAATGAAGACTATGTATAAATGTGTTAAGTAAAAGTGTGTTTTGAGGAATATCCTGTACAATTTACTATAAATTTATACAATAGTACAAGATAAGGAAACTGAATCTCTTACGCAGATGTATACTATAGTATATTTCTTCACGCCATTCCCAATACATGGGTAAGCAGAGGTCTTAGTCTCCCTTCGACCCACCTTCCACCGAAGATATTTTGGGACTGTATACCAAACTAATATAGTCGTATACAATGAATTGATACTGAAACTACTCTAAAAATTTGGCCAAATTAATTAATATCCTCACGCATATTCCCTGATAGGGTAACCATAGGGAACGGAATACCCAAAATGTTATATTTTAATAGACCCATACACATTCTAAATTTATCGAAAGAGATGTCCTTTATGAGAAAATTCGATTACATTTAGAAAAGTTATTATCATCATATCATTATTGTAGCCTATCAGAAGAACATAGGATTCTCCCAAAGATTGCGGTTCTGTGCCGTCTGTATCCATCGACTCCCCGCAACATTACGCAGGCAGGTGGGGGATCGTCCTAGACTGCGTTTGTCTATATGAGGGTGAACCCCCCCCCCCTCCCTCGAGAGCCTTTCATGCCCAACGGTTGTTGTGGCCGGCCCATTGCCACTTCAACCTGCTGATTCTTAAGGCTATGTCGGTTACCATTTTTCTACTGCGGATGTCTTCGTTACGGATTCTATCACCGAGCATAGCCCTTTCGATAGCTCGCTGAGCAACTTTGAGCTTCCTCATACGGAATGCAGTGAAGGACCACGTCTCTGACGGTATGTTATCACTGGCAACACGCACTGGTTGTATACTTTCGTCTTAAGTCTTTGAGGCATACTCGACGAGAAGATGTGGCGCAGTTTCCCAAACGCTACACAACCAAATTGAATTCGTCGCTAGACCTCTGGGTCGAAATTGGGCCTACCCAGTCTGACAATTTGTCCCAGGTATACGTATTCGTCGACACTTTCGAGCATAGTGTTGCCACCCACAACGGGCATTGGTCTGACAAGGACATTAGACATGATTTTTGCCTTGCGCATGTCCATATTAAGATCGTTGAGAGACACTATTTAGGTCAAAATTATTATTTATTAATAGTTTACTATAACCATCATCTTTTCACTCCAAGTCAAAGCTTGTGATGTGATCATATTATGAAAAAGATTTTATTATTATAGCATTTACATTTTACAAAGTTTAAAGAATTAATTTAAAAAAATATCATATTGTGTAATCGTAAAATATTCACTTAGTTTTAAAACATTTACGTTATGCTAAAAAGCAAAATCAACCAACCTGTATATTTGCTGTTTATGGACGTGTCACGTGCGGCCGTTGGTCGATAAACTCAAAAACGCTAAGGTTCTCTACACACGATTAACCCCAAAAAAGGCCACTAAACCACACTAATGTGTATTTCACGGTCATTCACAGAAATCACGTAGTCCAAAGCATTTAATATTAATTACATTGAAATTTATGGGAATATGCCATTATAAGATAAGATAAGACAACAAGCTTCTACATTTAAGAATTTTTTATTATATCAACACGGTTTAACAATTAAATAAATATTTTAAAAAAATATTCTAGTAGAATATTCTGAATTGCTTCATTTAAATTTTTTTTGCAAATATAATAAACTTAGCTTAAACGACACGTGCCTAAATAAACCGTAGATTTCCAGAGCACCTCTCGAAAAATTTAATATTTTTAATATTATTTAATTAATTTTATAATCATAAATAAAACACATATTTATAAATAATTTAACCTCAACAGAACTCGTTTATAAACTACACAACCATATTTATTAGTAAACACAAAGCTTAAAATGTAACAAATATTAATTTGTCCTCAGAAGCAGAGCAGCCAAAGGTTACACAAACAGCCGTCAGTTGCCAGTCACGTATCAAAACCTCAGGCGTACGTGTAAAAACAAACATACAAAATGACGCAGTGGTCGTGGAAACAGAGCGCGTCTTGCTGCATAGGAGCACTTAGGGAAGGAAATGAGAGACCGGAGCTATTCGCAAGGTCATGGCAAGGAAGACTGACAGCGTTATACTGGAGAATGCCGATTTTCATATGGGCCTCTTCAATTATATGCTGGTCTTTGGCGGTCTGGAGTGACATTGACAAGTTTCCACTGTACATGACACATTGGGGACTCATATTAATTTTCCTGGAGTCATTCTTCGGCATTGTTGTAGCTGTGAAGAAATTCAGGAATATACCAGGTAACTTTGACTCGATGTACTGTGATTTTGTCTTAAACTCGCTAAAAGAAATAATATCTCAAGGGGAAATTTATAACATCGAAGAAATCCCACAAATTTCTTCTTTTTATTCTTTTTTTTTCTTCCCAAGTTATCTATTTTTGAATAGGAATAAATCGTTCACATAAAAAGTCCTTTTTAAATCTTGAATTAATTTAGTAATAATTAAATCTATAAATAAATGACTTTAAAAAAATCAACTGACACGGGCGGGATTAATGTTTATATTTTCAAATAATATACGAGTACCATTTATTTAATACCTACTAAACGACATTTTTTTTAACAAAACGTATAATAAAAATTTTGTTAATTCTGCCGTAAATTCGGCATCATACTATACAATTCTTAATCAAATTTTAAGCACTTTTATTCAATTTAAGCTCGTTTAAGCACTTTCATTTTATTTTTTTTATTTATATTCAGAAAAAAAAAACAAATTACAAGTTAAAACAACAATACACTGTACTATAAAACCAAGTGGTTTTTTTTGTACAATGGAGTTCGTCCATACAGATAACATTATTTAGCAGTTTACTTATTATAAACCAGATAGTTTACATTAATAATTACGAACAGGATATAGGAATTTTTAGTGAGGGTAGATTAGGAGCGAATGTTTTTGTCGTTATAACAATGACGAGCACATAAAAAAAGAAAAAGAAACAAATGCGTTCGAGTGTCCTAATGGTGTATCAACATTATTATCAATTATTTCATATAATTATCATGTAGCAAAGCTAAGTAGTAGTTAGTTAATTTAGATTTGATGTTGTTTGGGTTTATTTCGTAACGTAATGCGGGTGGTAATTCGTTTCTTAATTTTGGAATCATAAATTCGAGTGTGCGTTTTCCATAGTTATTCTTATTATACACAGGCACATATAATTTTTTATTAGAGATAGCGCGAGTACCTTTGCTATGTGATAATAGAGTTTGCAGGTCTTTGTTAAAAAACTGTTCTTTTAAGAGCACATATTTGATTTTGTCATGGATTGGGATTATTTTACAATACGCGAACAACATATGGTAGTTATTTTTATATCTACTTTTTACTTTAGGAGGGACGATTATCTTTAGAAACCTTAATTGAAGTTGAAAAATTTTGTCTATGTATGTTTTGAATGTGAATCCATAGCTACTCAAACCGTACGAAGTTATTGATTCAACTAAAGCTTTATATAATAATAATTTAATTGGAAAGCCAATTTTGTTTTTAATTAGTACAAATTTTGTCACAATTGATTTTAGCCGGTCACAGACGTTACTTATATGCTTTTTCCAATTCAGTCGGCTATCAATTATGAGACCTAGGTACCTATGGTTGTCCGTATAAACTATTGACGGACAATAGCACATAGATTTTATTTGACATGAATGTAAGCATGAGTTTGAGTGTGCTATGAGATTAGGCACTGTTTTAGCACGGTTATGAGAAGAGCTGATATACATTATTTTAGTTTTTTTATCGTTTAAAACTAAACCAACATCGTAAGACCACTTAATAAGAGTATATACTAATACTTACGAACACTTTATTATTAATTTAAAGAGAAAAAAAAATAGATAACTTATGAACATGAAAAACTGTACCGTTTGCTAAATATTTTCTGCTATGAATATTATTTTACTACACAAAAAAGGTGCCTACATTATTCATAATCACAATAGCAGAGTGGTTGGGTGATCGGAATTGGAGTCCGGACACCCGAGTTCGATCTCCAGGCGCGTACCAATGGGTTTTATCAAAAACTTATGTACGACTTATATCGTTGGCTTGGTCACGTTTTCCCAAAAATATCTTCGGTGATAAGTGGGTCGAAACAACTTAATTGTCTATTCCTCTGTCTATATTGGAAATGGTGTGAAGATATTTATTATTTTACTCATTATATTATTCATGAAATCTATATAGTACATGTAAGCGACCCATTTACTTAAACATGTCTAATGTTATTTTGACAAAGATTAGGCATCTTCGTATTTTTAACATTTAACACAAATATTACAAAAAGCTAAGCTTTCTGCGCCCCTCCTCTGTGTTATCTAGGTACTTAAGCCAATTAACTAAATTAATTAAAACAAGGACGTAAACTAATTACACAAATAAATACATAGATCGGGACAACATCACATACATTGCTCTGATCCCAAAGTAAGTAAGTAAGTCTGATCCCTAAGTAGCCTAGATACTAGTGTTAAGGAATTGGAAACAATGAAGGCACCACAAACAACCAGACCAAAGCAATGTTGAAAAAGTTGTTTTCTACATGAAAATCGGTTTGTACTCCATTCGTCTACGGGAGTCCTCAATTTAGAATGATGCGAATTCTGACTCCCTTAAGCGCACAAAATGTTATTCACTTATGCGATGTATCGTGAGCCTTATTGCCAAACTACCCACGGTTTTTTTTTAAATATTTTCAGTTCATTACAGCACTCAAAAGTTTACTTTAGCCATCGAAATAGAATCATCGGCCATAGTTTTCAGAGTTAACGAGAAAATACTATTTTTTAAAAATACAATTATACTAGTATCCGCCACAACTCTTAAAATATGCATAAGTAGTCGTAATGATGTTTTCGTTATTATGACATTTGGTCCTCGCCTCTTCATACACAAATATATTCATGCATATACGCAAAATACTTAAATGTTAACATTTCCATACGTCGTCATCTAACAATACATTAAAATAATGATGGATACTTAATGAGTGAATAATGAATATTCAAATTAACCCTATACATTTAACGCTAAATGAATAAAGATATATTCAAATTGGTTGGAAACACAGAATATTTCGTCACAGAGCTTTATTTTCCCATCCTCTTGTTCCCGGGAAAACCGCAATAATTTTCTCGTCGGTAACACGTTCGTTGTTAAAGTAGAACATTAGAATATTTATGGGAATATAGATACTAAAAGGCATCGGTTACATCGGGCATCAGAGGATGATTATCTCGGTAAGACTTTTCTTGAGTGATTTGTTAGAAATAATCGGTAGGTGAGATCTTCATATACAGTTCCTAAATAAATTCTATCACCTACTTCAATTTAATTAAATGTTCAAATTAATTTTCACTAATTTCCAGACGTTTAATAAATTTAAATTTTTGGGGTCTGCACCACTAACATTGTTAATAGCAATTGAATATAAATCACCTGAAATGTTATGTACTTACACCATTACTTAACGACGTATAAAAGTCCACTGCAAGGCATAGGCCTCTCCCGTTTGGGAGGGTTTGCAATGATCGCCAAACCCTTTCTTCCGGTAGGGAGCCTAAATGGAAAAAGCCTTGTAAATGGTAATAGCTGCCGACAGGTGGCGGGTTAAACATCTCGAAAAATACCGTACAAAAAATAAGTAGACAGGTGACAGACAGCAGTGGACTCCGTGCGAGTTGTCTGATTAGCCAACCCCCAGGTAACACGCGTCACAAGTTATCTTTCTTTTACCAGCATACCTAACAGCATTTACTTGTAGAACGGCGCCATGCCATACATGCTGTTTTTCGAGAAGGTTGCCAACAAAGTATATTGCACTTATATTGCTTGTTTGAAAGAAGTACCATCCAGTTTACATATTTTATTTTTGGTTCCCCTAAATTATCATATGTAAATTGTGACTCATGTCAATTGATAATAAAATTGTAGAATAAATATTTAGGTATACCCGAGGCAGTTCACTTGGAGGCTACAAAACCTGTCTACGGCAGTTTTGTTTACGAAACCTTCAAACATGAAGGTGAGTAATGAGTAATACCAACATAAACACCCATAATATTTTTTATTTAGCCGCCTCTTTTAACTATCTCAGTTTTTATATTACCTAAATAATTGATAAACTTCTTACAATATAAAAAGCATAAATTTCGGTGCTGGTACTATGATTTGCAAATAGTCTATGCTTCGTTAGAAACATTTCCGTCACTTTTATAGAGAGCTAATTATTGTTGTGCTTGAGAATACGAAATTGTGAAATTCTCTTTCTTAACTAGATTTTAAAAGTATATTAAAATTTGAGCGTCAATCTCTTATTGGGAAAGGTCTATGTCCTTCAATGTACACTCATATGCCTTTAAGTCTGTAGCCGTATTCATAAATCTGTCATACTATTTACTACCTTTAGTGTTTAGTACAGTGACCCATTAAAACAAAAGCAAGTCTTAAAGATAGAATCCAGTCAAAGGCCTTATCAAGATTCTATATAATTAGCTCACGTTACCACCATACAAGTTTATAAAACACGTTGCAAACAACTGGTTTGTCTTGATCATAGATATTTGTCTCTAATTTAATTAACTTGATCTGAGTTCACTGCCATTTTCACGCTGTGCAGAAAAAATATAAGTTGCAATTAAATTAACCCGGTTTTATTTTAGATTTGAATTTTATGATTTACGTGGATTTAAATTTAAGACACTATAATTTGATGAATTCTAAGTAAATATTTACATTTAAATATATTTATAAAATTAAAAAATAGGCATTTACTTGATAATTCTCTAAATGCACTTAGTTATTTTGGATTGGTTGGTGAATTAAAATATAAAAATGAATATCTTCACGCAATTCAAAATACAGGGGTAGACAGAGGTCAAGTCTAGATAATTAAGTCCCTTTGACCCACCTTCCACCGAAGATATTTTCGGGACAACGTGACAAGTGGTGAGCCCGTCGACTTCTTTATGTCCAAGCCATCGATATAATTTGTATTTGTACATTTTTAGTAAAACCCACGGCCACTAGAGGATCGAACTCGGGTCTCATGACTCGAAATTCCGACCACCCAACCACTCGGCTATCGTGACTTTAATTAAAATATAAAAAAAGATTTTTAAATACCTTATATTCTGGATTAGTTGGCTGCCGTTCGATTCTACTCGAGTATCTATATATTGACTTACATGTTTTTTTTAACAAAATCTCACGCAGAAAATATCTGAGTAAAATTGTTGTAAGCTCATGAATATATTGCTTACGTACATGAAAAGATTTTATGTACTTAATAGTACTATTTATGGTCTAATATAAACATACTCAACATAATTATATACTACGCAGTCATGTTCCGGGTTTTCCCTAGATTGCCATGTAATTAGATGATGAAGCCAAGATATTAATAAAATGAAGAATCACAGTGAACGTTATGCTGTTTAAATAATTTAATTTATTCTAAAATGTAAAAAAAATGTTTTGTTATAAACTTGTTATCGCTTATCAAAATCATAGAATTCAATTTCAACGCAATAAGCGGTATATTCGTCCTTGCCGTGAACGTGACTCCATTAAATACACAAAATCTAGTCTTCTGGAATCCGATTCCCATAAGAAAGGCTCCTAACATTAAGGTGTAAGTACTATGACGCCGGTAGGCTCTCATATAAAATACATTGAAATGTGGTTTGGAGATAAAGGTGAGCCTCCAGTTACCTCACACACCGGATAAAAGCAGAAGCAAAATATGCTTGTACTTCTCTACTCTTCCAAAGAGGAAAAACGCAATTCCCATACAAGGATAGACAGAGGTCTAATCAAAACAATTACGTCTCTTAGACCCATCATCCACCGAAGATATTTTGGGACAATGAACCGAAGATATTTTGGGACAATGAACCGAAGATATTTTGGGACAATGAACCGAAGATATTTTGGGACAATGAACCGAAGATATTTTGGGACAATGAACCGAAGATATTTTGGGACAATGAACCGAAGATATTTTGGGACAATGAACCGAAGATATTTTGGGACAATGAACCGAAGATATTTTGGGACAATGAACCGAAGATATTTTGGGACAATGAACCGAAGATATTTTGGGACAATGAACCGAAGATATTTTGGGACAATGAACCGAAGATATTTTGGGACAATGAACCGAAGATATTTTGGGACAATGAACCGAAGATATTTTGGGACAATGAACCGAAGATATTTTGGGACAATGAACCGAAGATATTTTGGGACAATGAACCGAAGATATTTTGGGACAATGAACCGAAGATATTTTGGGACAATGAACCGAAGATATTTTGGGACAATGAACCGAAGATATTTTGGGACAATGAACCGAAGATATTTTGGGACAATGAACCGAAGATATTTTGGGACAATGAACCGAAGATATTTTGGGACAATGAACCGAAGATATTTTGGGACAATGAACCGAAGATATTTTGGGACAATGAACCGAAGATATTTTGGGACAATGAACCGAAGATATTTTGGGACAATGAACCGAAGATATTTTGGGACAATGAACCGAAGATATTTTGGGACAATGAACCGAAGATATTTTGGGACAATGAACCGAAGATATTTTGGGACAATGAACCGAAGATATTTTGGGACAATGAACCGAAGATATTTTGGGACAATGAACCGAAGATATTTTGGGACAATGAACCGAAGATATTTTGGGACAATGAACCGAAGATATTTTGGGACAATGAACCGAAGATATTTTGGGACAATGAACCGAAGATATTTTGGGACAATGAACCGAAGATATTTTGGGACAATGAACCGAAGATATTTTGGGACAATGAACCGAAGATATTTTGGGACAATGAACCGAAGATATTTTGGGACAATGAACCGAAGATATTTTGGGACAATGAACCGAAGATATTTTGGGACAATGAACCGAAGATATTTTGGGACAATGAACCGAAGATATTTTGGGACAATGAACCGAAGATATTTTGGGACAATGAACCGAAGATATTTTGGGACAATGAACCGAAGATATTTTGGGACAATGAACCGAAGATATTTTGGGACAATGAACCGAAGATATTTTGGGACAATGAACCGAAGATATTTTGGGACAATGAACCGAAGATATTTTGGGACAATGAACCGAAGATATTTTGGGACAATGAACCGAAGATATTTTGGGACAATGAACCGAAGATATTTTGGGACAATGAACCGAAGATATTTTGGGACAATGAACCGAAGATATTTTGGGACAATGAACCGAAGATATTTTGGGACAATGAACCGAAGATATTTTGGGACAATGAACCGAAGATATTTTGGGACAATGAACCGAAGATATTTTGGGACAATGAACCGAAGATATTTTGGGACAATGAACCGAAGATATTTTGGGACAATGAACCGAAGATATTTTGGGACAATGAACCGAAGATATTTTGGGACAATGAACCGAAGATATTTTGGGACAATGAACCGAAGATATTTTGGGACAATGAACCGAAGATATTTTGGGACAATGAACCGAAGATATTTTGGGACAATGAACCGAAGATATTTTGGGACAATGAACCGAAGATATTTTGGGACAATGAACCGAAGATATTTTGGGACAATGAACCGAAGATATTTTGGGACAATGAACCGAAGATATTTTGGGACAATGAACCGAAGATATTTTGGGACAATGAACCGAAGATATTTTGGGACAATGAACCGAAGATATTTTGGGACAATGAACCGAAGATATTTTGGGACAATGAACCGAAGATATTTTGGGACAATGAACCGAAGATATTTTGGGACAATGAACCGAAGATATTTTGGGACAATGAACCGAAGATATTTTGGGACAATGAACCGAAGATATTTTGGGACAATGAACCGAAGATATTTTGGGACAATGAACCGAAGATATTTTGGGACAATGAACCGAAGATATTTTGGGACAATGAACCGAAGATATTTTGGGACAATGAACCGAAGATATTTTGGGACAATGAACCGAAGATATTTTGGGACAATGAACCGAAGATATTTTACACCATTACTTAACGACGTATAAAAGTCCACTGCAAGGCATAGGCCTCTCCCGTTTGGGAGGGTTGCAATGATCGCCAAACCCTTTCTTCCGGTAGGGAGCCTAAATGGAAAAGCCTTGTAAATGGTAATAGCTGCCGACAGGTGGCAGGTTAAACATCTCGAAAAATACCGTACAAAAATAAGTAGACAGGTGACAGACAGCAGTGGACTCCGTGCGAGTTGTCTGATTAGCCAACCCCAGGTAACACGCGTCACAAGTTATCTTTCTTTTACCAGCATACCTAACAGCATTTACTCGTAGAACGGCGCCATGCCATACATGCTGTTTTTCGAAGGTTGCCAACAAAGTATATTGCACTTATATTGCTTGTTTGAAAGAAGTACCATCCAGTTTACATATTTTATTTTTGGTTCCCCTAAATTATCATATGTAAATTGTGACTCATGTCAATTGATAATAAAATTGTAGAATAAATATTTAGGTATACCCGAGGCAGTTCACTTGGAGGCTACAAAACCTGTCTACGGCAGTTTTGTTTACGAAACCTTCAAACATGAAGGTGAGTAATGAGTAATACCAACATAAACACCCATAATATTTTTTATTTAGCTGCCTCTTTTAACTAACTCAGTTTTTATATTACCTAAATAATTGATAGACTTCTTACAATATAAAAGCATAAATTTCGGTGCTGGTACTATGATTTGCAAATAGTCTATGCTTCGTTAGAAACATTTCCGTCACTTTTATAGAGAGCTAATTATTGTTGTGCTTGAGAATACGAAATTGTGAAATTCTCTTTCCAACTAGATTTAAATAAGATGCTGAATAAGTATTAAATATTTATTACTGGATACAATCATTCATATGTTCGCTCGATTCTCTACATCAGAGTTTTCTCTGATCTAATCGCATAAGCATTGCATCGGATATGAAAAGATAATTATGATTGAATGCTTCTGAGTCTGCTCTGTATTATGTGCGACGTTCACAACTACCAACACATATAGTATTCTTGTTCGCATTTTTGCAGCTTGTCTTAAATATTATCGCTGTATTTTCAATCATAAACTACACTTAGGAATGATGAATGATGAAGATTACATAATTTTATTTCTTTTAATTATTAATTGGAAGTTATTCGCTTATTATAAAAATAACTTGTTTAATAAAAAAAATTGTAATAAAATTAGAGTAACTTTATGAAATAACAATTACAACATTGAGTTTTTTTATCACGTATTATAATAATACGAGAAAATAGGTTGGTAATCAGATTCCAATTAAAAACTAGAGTTCGATACCTTGGAGGAAGGCACGTAGCAATGAGTTTTTTGTGTTTGAGGATAAGGAAATAATCCCTGCACTTGACCGTCAAAAATTTGCTATTACTTATTGCATATCTTTGTACCTGACCAATGCAAGGTTACTAATTCGTAATGCATGTGCCGCTTAATATAATATCATATTAATACTATGACTAAATAAATACTGTTTTCATACTAACAAAGCAATCATAAGTGCGCTATTATAACTGTAATTGCTTTGGTTTCACAACATTACGCACACGCAATATTAATACCTACACCACAAGTACACAGTGCGTACTCCAAGGTTAAGGCATCTCTACCAAATAAAGAACTTGTAAAATAGAGCAGGTAATTCATACGCTTGGAAGTGATGGTGCAAGCTTATTGACCCCGCGTTACTTTGTAGTTGTTATTGCTAATTGCTAACTTGTAGATCTGGGGTTCTAATCCCAAACAATAGTATATTTGAACAATCACTAACGTAATCCGGGCCCAAAATTAGGTAACTAGATTTAAATAAGATGCTGAATAAGTATTAAATATTTATTACTGGATACAATCATTCATATGTTCGCTCGATTCTCTACATCAGAGTTTTCTCTGATCTAATCGCATAAGCATTGCATCGGATATGAAAAGATAATTATGATTGAATGCTTCTGAGTCTGCTCTGTATTATGTGCGACGTTCACAACTACCAACACATATAGTATTCTTGTTCGCATTTTGCAGCTTGTCTTAAATATTATCGCTGTATTTTCAATCATAAACTACACTTTGATGAATTCTAAGTAAATATTTACATTTAAATATATTTATAAAATTAAAAATAGGCGTTTACTTGATAATTCTCTAAATGCACTTAGTTATTTTGGATTGGTTGGTGAATTAAAATATAAAATGAATATCTTCACGCAATTCAAAATACAGGGTAGACAGAGGTCAAGTCTAGATAATTAAGTCCTTTGACCCACCTTCCACCGAAGATATTTTCGGGACAACGTGACAAGTGGTGAGCCGTCGACTTCTTTATCCAAGCCAACGATATAATTTGTATTTGTACATTTTAGTAAAACCCACGGCCACTAGAGGATCGAACTCGGGTCTCATGACTCGAAATTCCGACCACCCAACCACTCGGCTATCGTGACTTTAATTAAAATATAAAAAGCCTTGTAAATGGTAATAGCTGCCGACAGGTGGCGGGTTAAACATCTCGAAAAATACCGTACAAAAAATAAGTAGACAGGTGACAGACAGCAGTGGACTCCGTGCGAGTTGTCTGATTAGCCAACCCCCAGGTAACACGCGTCACAAGTTATCTTTCTTTTACCAGCATACCTAACAGCATTTACTTGTAGAACGGCGCCATGCCATACATGCTGTTTTTCGAGAAGGTTGCCAACAAAGTATATTGCACTTATATTGCTTGTTTGAAAGAAGTACCATCCAGTTTACATATTTTATTTTTGGTTCCCCTAAATTATCATATGTAAATTGTGACTCATGTCAATTGATAATAAAATTGTAGAATAAATATTTAGGTATACCCGAGGCAGTTCACTTGGAGGCTACAAAACCTGTCTACGGCAGTTTTGTTTACGAAACCTTCAAACATGAAGGTGAGTAATGAGTAATACCAACATAAACACCCATAATATTTTTTATTTAGCTGCCTCTTTTAACTAACTCAGTTTTTATATTACCTAAATAATTGATAGACTTCTTACAATATAAAAAGCATAAATTTCGGTGCTGGTACTATGATTTGCAAATAGTCTATGCTTCGTTAGAAACATTTCCGTCACTTTTATAGAGAGCTAATTATTGTTGTGCTTGAGAATACGAAATTGTGAAATTCTCTTTCTTAACTAGATTTTAAAAGTATATTAAAATTTGAGCGTCAATCTCTTATTGGGAAAGGTCTATGTCCTTCAATGTACACTCATATGCCTTTAAGTCTGTAGCCGTATTCATAAATCTGTCATACTATTTACTACCTTTAGTGTTTAGTACAGTGACCCATTAAAACAAAAGCAAGTCTTAAAGATAGAATCCAGTCAAAGGCCTTATCAAGATTCTATATAATTAGCTCACGTTACCACCATACAAGTTTATAAAACACGTTGCAAACAACTGGTTTGTCTTGATCATAGATATTTGTCTCTAATTTAATTAACTTGATCTGAGTTCACTGCCATTTTCACGCTGTGCAGAAAAAATATAAGTTGCAATTAAATTAACCTGGTTTTATTTTAGATTTGAATTTTATGATTTACGTGGATTTAAATTTAAGACACTATAATTTGATGAATTCTAAGTAAATATTTACATTTAAATATATTTATAAAATTAAAAAATAGGCATTTACTTGATAATTCTCTAAATGCACTTAGTTATTTTGGATTGGTTGGTGAATTAAAATATAAAAATGAATATCTTCACGCAATTCAAAATACAGGGGTAGACAGAGGTCAAGTCTAGATAATTAAGTCCCTTTGACCCACCTTCCACCGAAGATATTTTCGGGACAACGTGACAAGTGGTGAGCCCGTCGACTTCTTTATGTCCAAGCCAACGATATAATTTGTACATAAGTTTTTAGTAAAACCCACGGCCACTAGAGGATCGAACTCGGGTCTCATGACTCGAAATTCCGACCACCCAACCACTCGGCTATCGTGACTTTAATTAAAATATAAAAAAAGATTTTTAAATACCTTATATTCTGGATTAGTTGGCTGCCGTTCGATTCTACTCGAGTATCTATATATTGACTTACATGTTTTTTTTTAACAAAATCTCACGCAGAAAATATCTGAGTAAAATTGTTGTAAGCTCATGAATATATTGCTTACGTACATGAAAAGATTTTATGTACTTAATAGTACTATTTATGGTCTAATATAAACATACTCAACATAATTATATACTACGCAGTCATGTTCCGGGTTTTCCCTAGATTGCCATGTAATTAGATGATGAAGCCAAGATATTAATAAAATGAAGAATCACAGTGAACGTTATGCTGTTTAAATAATTTAATTTATTCTAAAATGTAAAAAAATGTTTTGTTATAAACTTGTTATCGCTTATCAAAATCATAGAATTCAATTTCAACGCAATAAGCGGTATATTCGTCCTTGCCGTGAACGTGACTCCATTAAATACACAAAATCTAGTCTTCTGGAATCCGATTCCCATAAGAAAGGCTCCTAACATTAAGGTGTAAGTACTATGACGCCGGTAGGCTCTCATGTAAAATACATTGAAATGTGGTTTGGAGATAAAGGTGAGCCTCCAGTTACCTCACACACCGGATAAAAAGCAGAAGCAAAATATGCTTATACTTCTCTACTCTTCCAAAGAGGAAAAACGCAATTCCCATACAAGGATAGACAGAGGTCTAATCAAAACAATTACGTCTCTTAGACCCATCATCCACCGAAGATATTTTTGGGACAATGAACCGAAGATATTTTTATTGTATCGGCCCGCCACCGGGGGTTCGGTCTCGGGTCTCTTGACTCGAAATTCTGACAACCCAACCAAAAGTAGAAAAACCCACCAAAAAACAAAAAAAAATAGGCAAACTTAACTTCAAATGGACGTGATTTCTATATTCTTATCATGAAAATAGCAAAGAAATGGTTAATGCATTGCAATCTACAACGTAGGCTGAAACGTCAGTTATGCATTCATAAGTGAAATAATCCCTGCACTTGACCGTCAAAAATTTGCTATTACTTATTGCATATCTTTGTACCTGACCAATGCAAGGTTACTAATTCGTAATGCATGTGCCGCTTAATATAATATCATATTAATACTATGACTAAATAAATACTGTTTTCATACTAACAAAGCAATCATAAGTGCGCTATTATAACTGTAATTGCTTTGGTTTCACAACATTACGCACACGCAATATTAATACCTACACCACAAGTACACAGTGCGTACTCCAAGGTTAAGGCATCTCTACCAAATAAAGAACTTGTAAAATAGAGCAGGTAATTCATACGCTTGGAAGTGATGGTGCAAGCTTATTGACCCCCGCGTTACTTTGTAGTTGTTATTGCTAATTGCTAACTTGTAGATCTGGGGTTCTAATCCCAAACAATAGTATATTTGAACAATCACTAACGTAATCCGGGCCCAAAATTAGGTAACTAGATTTAAATAAGATGCTGAATAAGTATTAAATATTTATTACTGGATACAATCATTCATATGTTCACGACACCAATGTTCACCCGTAGGTAAATTCGAAACCGCTACCCTAAGCTTCGAAATTGGGGTCACTACCCACAAGGCTATCGAATCGACGGCCAATGTCAAAATATTTGCGCAAAAATATGAACCACTGAACACTTAGGCTGATGTATAGTGTAAGATGCTGAATAAGTATTAAATATTTATTACTGGATACAATCATTCATATGTTCGCTCGATTCTCTACATCAGAGTTTTCTCTGATCTAATCGCATAAGCATTGCATCGGATATGAAAAGATAATTATGATTGAATGCTTCTGAGTCTGCTCTGTATTATGTGCGACGTTCACAACTACCAACACATATAGTATTCTTGTTCGCATTTTTGCAGCTTGTCTTAAATATTATCGCTGTATTTTCAATCATTAACTACACTTAGGAATGATGAATGATGAAGATTACATAATTTTATTTCTTTTAATTATTAATTGGAAGTTATTCGCTTATTATAAAAATAACTTGTATACAAGGATAGACAGAGGTCTAATCAAAACAATTACGTCTCTTAGACCCATCATCCACCGAAGATATTTTTGGGACAATGAACCGAAGATATTTTTATTGTATCGGCCCGCCACCGGGGTTCGGTCTCAGGTCTCTTGACTCGAAATTCTGACAACCCAACCAAAAGTAGAAAAACCCACCAAAAAACAAAAAAAAATAGGCAAACTTAACTTCAAATGGACGTGATTTCTATATTCTTATCATGAAAATAGCAAAGAAATGGTTAATGCATTGCAATCTACAACGTAGGCTGAAACGTCAGTTATGCATTCATAAGTGAAATAATCCCTGCACTTGACCGTCAAAAATTTGCTATTACTTATTGCATATCTTTGTACCTGACCAATGCAAGGTTACTAATTCGTAATGCATGTGCCGCTTAATATAATATCATATTAATACTATGACTAAATAAATACTGTTTTCATACTAACAAAGCAATCATAAGTGCGCTATTATAACTGTAATTGCTTTGGTTTCACAACATTACGCACACGCAATATTAATACCTACACCACAAGTACACAGTGCGTACTCCAAGGTTAAGGCATCTCTACCAAATAAAGAACTTGTAAAATAGAGCAGGTAATTCATACGCTTGGAAGTGATGGTGCAAGCTTATTGACCCCCGCGTTACTTTGTAGTTGTTATTGCTAATTGCTAACTTGTAGATCTGGGGTTCTAATCCCAAACAATAGTATATTTGAACAATCACTAACGTAATCCGGGCCCAAAATTAGGTAACTAGATTTAAATAAGATGCTGAATAAGTATTAAATATTTATTACTGGATACAATCATTCATATGTTCACGACACCAATGTTCACCCGTAGGTAAATTCGAAACCGCTACCCTAAGCTTCGAAATTGGGGTCACTACCCACAAGGCTATCGAATCGACGGCCAATGTCAAAATATTTGCGCAAAATATGAACCACTGAACACTTAGGCTGATGTATAGTGTAAGATGCTGAATAAGTATTAAATATTTATTACTGGATACAATCATTCATATGTTCGCTCGATTCTCTACATCAGAGTTTTCTCTGATCTAATCGCATAAGCATTGCATCGGATATGAAAAGATAATTATGATTGAATGCTTCTGAGTCTGCTCTGTATTATGTGCGACGTTCACAACTACCAACACATATAGTATTCTTGTTCGCATTTTGCAGCTTGTCTTAAATATTATCGCTGTATTTTCAATCATAAACTACACTTAGGAATGATGAATGATGAAGATTACATAATTTTATTTCTTTTAATTATTAATTGGAAGTTATTCGCTTATTATAAAAATAACTTGTATACAAGGATAGACAGAGGTCTAATCAAAACAATTACGTCTCTTAGACCCATCATCCACCGAAGATATTTTTGGGACAATGAACCGAAGATATTTTTATTGTATCGGCCCGCCACCGGGGGATCGATCTCGGGTCTCTTGACTCGAAATTCTGACAACCCAACCAAAAGTAGAAAAACCCACCAAAAAACAAAAAAAAATAGGCAAACTTAACTTCAAATGGACGTGATTTCTATATTCTTATCATGAAAATAGCAAAGAAATGGTTAATGCATTGCAATCTACAACGTAGGCTGAAACGTCAGTTATGCATTCATAAGTGAAATAATCCCTGCACTTGACCGTCAAAAATTTGCTATTACTTATTGCATATCTTTGTACCTGACCAATGCAAGGTTACTAATTCGTAATGCATGTGCCGCTTAATATAATATCATATTAATACTATGACTAAATAAATACTGTTTTCATACTAACAAAGCAATCATAAGTGCGCTATTATAACTGTAATTGCTTTGGTTTCACAACATTACGCACACGCAATATTAATACCTACACCACAAGTACACAGTGCGTACTCCAAGGTTAAGGCATCTCTACCAAATAAAGAACTTGTAAAATAGAGCAGGTAATTCATACGCTTGGAAGTGATGGTGCAAGCTTATTGACCCCCGCGTTACTTTGTAGTTGTTATTGCTGATTGCTAACTTGTAGATCTGGGGTTCTAATCCCAAACAATAGTATATTTGAACAATCACTAACGTAATCCGGGCCCAAAATTAGGTAACTAGATTTAAATAAGATGCTGAATAAGTATTAAATATTTATTACTGGATACAATCATTCATATGTTCACGACACCAATGTTCACCCGTAGGTAAATTCGAAACCGCTACCCTAAGCTTCGAAATTGGGGTCACTACCCACAAGGCTATCGAATCGACGGCCAATGTCAAAATATTTGCGCAAAATATGAACCACTGAACACTTAGGCTGATGTATAGTGTAAGATGCTGAATAAGTATTAAATATTTATTACTGGATACAATCATTCATATGTTCGCTCGATTCTCTACATCAGAGTTTTCTCTGATCTAATCGCATAAGCATTGCATCGGATATGAAAAGATAATTATGATTGAATGCTTCTGAGTCTGCTCTGTATTATGTGCGACGTTCACAACTACCAACACATATAGTATTCTTGTTCGCATTTTGCAGCTTGTCTTAAATATTATCGCTGTATTTTCAATCATAAACTACACTTAGGAATGATGAATGATGAAGATTACATAATTTTATTTCTTTTAATTATTAATTGGAAGTTATTCGCTTATTATAAAAATAACTTGTATACAAGGATAGACAGAGGTCTAATCAAAACAATTACGTCTCTTAGACCCATCATCCACCGAAGATATTTTTGGGACAATGAACCGAAGATATTTTTATTGTATCGGCCCGCCACCGGGGAGTTCGGTCTCAGGTCTCTTGACTCGAAATTCTGACAACCCAACCAAAAGTAGAAAAACCCACCAAAACAAAAAAATAGGCAAACTTAACTTCAAATGGACGTGATTTCTATATTCTTATCATGAAAATAGCAAAGAAATGGTTAATGCATTGCAATCTACAACGTAGGCTGAAACGTCAGTTATGCATTCATAAGTGAAATAATCCCTGCACTTGACCGTCAAAATTTGCTATTACTTATTGCATATCTTTGTACCTGACCAATGCAAGGTTACTAATTCGTAATGCATGTGCCGCTTAATATAATATCATATTAATACTATGACTAAATAAATACTGTTTTCATACTAACAAAGCAATCATAAGTGCGCTATTATAACTGTAATTGCTTTGGTTTCACAACATTACGCACACGCAATATTAATACCTACACCACAAGTACACAGTGCGTACTCCAAGGTTAAGGCATCTCTACCAAATAAAGAACTTGTAAAATAGAGCAGGTAATTCATACGCTTGGAAGTGATGGTGCAAGCTTATTGACCCCCGCGTTACTTTGTAGTTGTTATTGCTGATTGCTAACTTGTAGATCTGGGGTTCGAATCCCAAACAATAGTATATTTGAACAATCACTAACGTAATCCGGGCCCAAAATTAGGTAACTAGATTTAAATAAGATGCTGAATAAGTATTAAATATTTATTACTGGATACAATCATTCATATGTTCACGACACCAATGTTCACCCGTAGGTAAATTCGAAACCGCTACCCTAAGCTTCGAAATTGGGGTCACTACCCACAAGGCTATCGAATCGACGGTCAATGTCAAAATATTTGCGCAAAAATATGAACCACTGAACACTTAGGCTGATTTAGATGCTGAATAAGTATTAAATATTTATTACTGGATACAATCATTCATATGTTCGCTCGATTCTCTACATCAGAGTTTTCTCTGATCTAATCGCATAAGCATTGCATCGGATATGAAGAGATAATTATGATTGAATGCTTCTGAGTCTGCTCTGTATTATGTGCGACGTTCACAACTACCAACACATATAGTATTCTTGTTCGCATTTTTGCAGCTTGTCTTAAATATTATCGCTGTATTTTCAATCATAAACTACACTTAGGAATGATGAATGATGAAGATTACATAATTTTATTTCTTTTAATTATTAATTGGAAGTTATTCGCTTATTATAAAAATAACTTGTTTAATAAAAAAAATTGTAATAAAATTGGAAGTAACTTTATAAAATAACAATTACAACATTGAGTTTTTTTTATCACGTATTATAATAATACGAGAAAATAGGTTGGGCTAATCGGAATTCCAATTAAAAAACTAGAGTTCGATACCTTGGAGGAAGGCACGTAGCAATGAGTTTTTTTGTATTTGAGGATAAGGAAATAGTCACGACAGCCGAAAGGTTGAGTGGTCGGAATTTCGAGTCGAGAGACCTGAATTCGATCCCCAGGTGGCAGGCTCGTACCAATGGCTTTTTTCAAAAACTTATGTTCGGACTATATCCTTGGTTTGGACATAAAGACGGCGACGGGCTCACCACCTGTCACGTTTTCCCGAAAATATCTTCGGTGGAAGGTGGGTCAAAGAGACTTAATTGTCTAGACTAGACCTCTGTCTACCCCTGTATTGGGAATTGCGTGAAGGCATTTATTTTTATTTTTTTATGATAAGACACGGAGGCTCAATACATGCCACGTCGTACAAAATAATCTTGCTCAAGTGGTAACCTCTAGTAGAAAATTTCTAGATCTACCTAAACTAAACCTACTGACTACTAAGACATAAAACAAAATAGTCTGTCTAATTCATACCAATGTAACGTGATTTTATACATTGATCCGTCCGAGAATCGAACATGGGACTTTAGAGTTGGCGACACTACGAAAATCGGGGTTTAAGCCACTCATCCACGGAGGTTATCAAAAGAAATCAATATGAGATAAGCGTATACTTTTAGTCTCTAACATAAGTTTTAAAATTATTCCTTTCGATTATTTCTAGAAAAGGGGCCTGCGCTACCGTGGTATGTTAAAACATATTGGGTGTTATACAACATCACCATTCCTGTCGCCTTTCTGATCACCGTCTTCTACTGGGCTGTATTAAAATCCGGTAAGTGTCGTGTGTTATCGAAGTAGAAATTAATTTTCCCGTGGGCGTCGCAAGAGGTAACTAAAACAAAAAGCTTCAGAAATTAAAATGATAGCCATCGCGAAAATACTAGACTTAAATTAAGCAAGTCGATAACGTGCAGCAGCGCTTGAGATTCAAGATGTTTGATACTATGATCGCCAATCGGCATGCTTGATAATTCCTGCAGTGAACCTTCAGCGCGTTAAACAATATTAACAAAAAGTATTAATAAAAGTGTCTACAGTACAGTACAGTTATAATACTGTATAACACAACAATTTTTAGTTGTTTTTTTTTCATATGATTTAATTTTATTGATTTTTAAACATTAACTTTAATTTAATATTTAAATTTAATTTAATATTAGTGTTAACTAGAAAAACGCCAATTAGAACACAAAGATTAATTATCAAAGGCATAAAAAAGAATAGTACGGTTGTGTTAAATCAATATTTTCAACATCTTAATCGAATACTCTTCACGAAACTTTTTAATGTATGTTTATTGCGTCTTTAAATTAAAATATAATGAGTAGTAAACATTGAATTACAGAAGGTCAAAGAATCTGTCGCCCTTGAAATCAACTATCACACAAAGAGTTTGCGAAACTCATATTCGCAAATAACTTATAGTGTTGTAAGGCCATTACTTATAAATGACCTTACAGTACGTAATTAATTTTACCATTAATAAACTTGTTAAAAAGTTGTACTAATGAAATACTGAAACTTTAATTTTAAACTTTATTTTTATCATGAATTTATAATTCTGTGATGATATAAGATAATAATGTTTGATAATTTTACAATAAGAATTATATCTAAAATTTTCAGTCAATTTACAAATATTATCGTGTTAGCAAATTTAGTCTGAGTCATCATTACAAATTTTTTTTCAGACTTCTTGATAACATGTAATTGGCTAGAGCTAATTGATATAAATCTTTTGTATTAAATAATGTTTAGTTCATATACATACAGTTATATATATAATTTCGGTCACTTCTACATCTTACAAATTATTTTATATAAATATTAGTTTATAATACGACATATAATGCATGCTAAGGCATTTATTATGTAAATATCAATGTGCATATGTTTTGTATTTGTATACTTTTTTTGTATATGATATCGCCCGACAGTCAAAGAGGATTGAGAAAGAAGAAATGTTTTTTACCTTGACTGTTAGAGTTAGGCGAACGGTGCAAAAATGTTATCCAACTACTTGAATTTACGATAGACGATTGGTTGGGTGATCGGAATTAAAGTTAAGGAATACGAATTCAATCCCCAAGTTTTAAAATTTTATGTATATTGGCTTTGGCATAAAGACGGGCACCCACCTGAGGTCAAGCTGTCCCAAAAAATAGCTTCGGTGTAAGGTGGGTTAAAGGACTTAATTGTCTAGACTACTGACAAGGTATATTATTGGGTATATTTATATATAGTATTGATAAGGGCGTGAAGATATATTTTTTTTATAATCCAAAGTGGCAATTTTTAGCGACAACTATAAACCTTGATCTTGAAATGAGGTCCTTTGCGTCTGATTTCCTTCCTTTTATTTTACAGTGGTCAAAAAAGTAAATTATGCTCCTAGCCCAGTACTTGATGTGATGCTCCACGGCGTCAATTCTCTGGTGATGTTCGTGGAGTTACTGATGTCGGCGCACCCGAGCCGCCTGCTGCATATTATGCAGCCCTTGTACTTTGGTCTCGTGTATTTGGTGTTTACTTTTATTTACTACAGCATGGGAGGACTCGATCCGTAAGTTTTCTACGCATGTTTACTTTTACGAGCAAATGTCAAACAATTATGATATTTCTATGTATTTTTTATAGTACAGACTAAAAAACGATTGCGAAAATCTCGCAAAAAAATATATCATTTTTTAGGCGAGAATATTGGTTGTTGACACCAGAAATATATACTCATTCGACATCTTTGTCATTATGCTGTAAAATATTTGTTATACAAAGAATACATTATAATTTATGCAGACATCAACAATTTACGCATATTTTAATAGTATTATGAATCTATTTTTCATATTAACTAATGGTATTTTTATATTTATTATAAATTTTCCGATGTTTACTCTGATATTCACTTTTTATATGTAGCGAAACAGGTATTTTATAAAATAGCATTAATAATTGATGGTTACAGATAGAATGAATGTACGAATTATATCGTTGGCTTGGAAATAAAGACGGCGTCGGGCTCACCACCTGTCACGTTGTCCCTAAAATATCTTCGGTGGAAGGTGGGTCAAAGGTACTTAATTGTCTAGACTAGACCTCTGTCTACCCCTGTCTTGGGAATTGCGTGAAGATATTTATTTATTCTTAAACATAATTTAACATTATGTTGACGGCATCCTTTGCATAGTTGGTAGTGACATTGCCTTCGAAGCTAAGGTCGGGGGCTCGAATCCCTCCCTATACGGGCATTGTAAATGTATTTGATGAATATAAATGGTTGGATTCGAGTCAAATATGTTTATATCAATATGCTAGTATTTATCTATGTAGGTTTCTATGTTTGTATCTTATCACCATCCTGATCTATGCATCAACTATGACTTGTGTATCCAGCCCTAAACTAGGACATGTTAACTGGTTCGTCACTCTATGGTTTCGTATATTACCGGTTACTCGTGTATGTTTTCATTGACAAAATAATTATAACATAATATTTATATATTTCTTTATAGGATATACGAATTAGTTTATTCTTGGAATCTCATTTGGACACTTTTTGTTTGTTTGAATAGTTTAAACGTAGTTACCTACATTCATCATATCTACGGATGTCATTTTTAAGAGAAAGCAAACAGGTTCTATTTTATGCATATTGTCTTAAATATCTACACAATAATAATATGTAGGAAATAAATAGCATGTAAAAACAAATAATAAAGTAAGAACGCAAAAGAAGGAACAATAAAAGCAATTGTTTTAATATGCTACTATCAAAAGAGGCTTATTCCACTTTAAAACAAATTATGTATTCATCCTTAATTTGAATAGAAATCGTATAATTGTTCTTTATATTAACTTAGTACCTTCAAAGACACCTCGACCTTAACATTTACTGGCAACCGATTTCTGATGATCATTTAACATGATTATATTTTTTGTTTGATTTTAACACACAAACCATAATATATTTCATTCTTCGGGCAGCTGACATTTAAAATACGGGAATACATTCTTCTGCTTCGAATAAAGGTGATCAACTTATTTAAGATTGCTTTTTGTTTCATTTAACTTTGTTTTAATGTTTTACTTCTGTACCCTTTTATTTTTATAGTATTATTATCTTATTTTCATTCTTATAGTTTCGTATGTAAAAGGTGTTAGCTTGGTTTTTTTCTGATTTCATAACAAGGTCCTTACTTAGTTTGGGATCACAGGAGTGAATTTAATTTTGTCCCCATCTTCGGGTATGTATTTATTTATTTGCCGACTCTTCATCATAGCTCTGTGCAAACCCATCACGCCTATCATTGATAAAAAGTGTTAAAGCTGTATGGACCATAAATAATACATCACCATTAATAATACTTAGTGTTTGTTATCAAATAAATAAAACAAAAATATCTTCAGTGTGTAATATATTGTGTACCTGTAAACAACTGAAAGAGAAACCGAGAAGGTTAATAAATTGGAACAGATTATTTTAAAATAAAATCATAAATCATCTAACAAAATATTACTGTAAGCAACTTTGTACTGAGTTTTCATTTGATTTGGTAAGCACAATGCGTGTTTAAAATTGAAATCGGAAGATACTAGTAATTTATTTTACGCAATTTAAATTTAAGTACGTTTATTGTAAACAGTTTAATTACGTCTATTGCCTGTTTGATCTACATAAGCAGATAACAATTTTAAAGCCTCGATTTTAAATAATGTTACTTGTTAAGGTGATATCATTTCTATTTAGTAAACAGAAATGGAAGATATAGCTAATTGAATACTAGTAAAAGACGTGCACCCGCACTAAAGCTAAAATAATAAAATGTAAAGCTCATAAACGCCCATTTTTCGAAGAGATAAAATAGGAGAGTCTCTACTTCTCTACTTCAGTACGTGTTAGCAGACGGACATACATACCATATGTCTTCTTTCTTCGTCTTCTTTTTACTTTCTTCCATTCTATCAAAAGCACTACTGCCGAAAAATTTCCACAAACACATCCATTTAAATATTAAAAAAATAACATTTTGTCATTTATTTTACATAAAGCCTCCTTTATCCTCCATATTTTAAGCCTCGCAGAGTCATTTGATTATTAAGATTAGGCGATGACAAATTAAAAATAAAGGAAAAAAATCGTAATATTATATTATATAATATGTTACCTTAAATGATTGGTCGGCTTTGGCAACAGAAACATGTAAGATCCAGATTCCTTTTTTTAAACGTGGGCGTGCTCGCACCGACTGGGCCACGGTTGCCACGATGGCACGGGAGCTACTTTTGCACATATCCGCGGCTCCTCCCGCGCTGAACCTCTTGGCAATTTCATTCGGGAACGCATATTCTCCCTCTCACTACTGGATAGACACGCCGAAATACGGATGCGTCTAGCTACTTCACCCTGAAACTCACAAGGGCACGGAACCCTCCCAAGATTATCTATATATCAATACTATCTGTATTGTTCGGAGTAGTATCCTTTAATCAGCCCTTGATCTTGACTTTATTCTCTATCAATAACCAGAATTATGCATCGTTCAATCGGAAGATCATTTATTAGATTATATATTGGTTCATCCAAAACATACATGCGTTTATCAAAAATGTAATAAGATACCAACTATTTACAATCTTGTCAATGTATGCTCTGCAAATAAGCAATGTCAATTTGCTGCATTGTGATTGTTTACACAGCCATGGTACATGCCTATGTTAGGCAAAAGCGACGATGTTCACTTAAAGTTATGCTAAGGCCACGACGGCGACACAAATATTGAAGATAAATATGGATAAAGAGGGCCAATAATTTTTTTGAGGGCTATCATCGGTATACAATAAATCATTTTTTGCTACTCTGAAACAATTGGAGACTCGAAAATTACTATAAAGAAGATGTGTAAAATATTTTATAAAAATAAAAAATAAATATCTTCACACAATTCCCAGTACAGGGGGTAGACAGAGGTCTAGTATAGAAAATTAAGTCCCTTCGAACCACCTTCCACCGAAGATATTTTCGGGATAACGTGACCGGTGGTGAGCCCGTCGCCATCTTTATGTCCAAGCCAACAATATAATTCGTACATAAGTTTTTGGGACTACGTGTCAGGTGGTGAGCCCGTGGCCGTCTTTATGTCCAAGCCAAGGATGAAATTCGTACATAAGTTTTTGAAAAACTCATTGGTACTGCCACCTGGGGATCGAACTCGGGTCTCTTGACTCGAAATTCCGACCACCTAACCACTCGGCTATCGTGACTTTTTTTCAAAAACTTTTTATTAGTAAAATATTTTATTATATTATATTATATTTATGATATTTATTATATCATTATGTATGGATATTGGCATATAGAAGTCTCTAGCACGTACGAGTAAGAGCAAACACAATAAACCACTTTGTGGTTGCATTATAAGAAATCTTTCTAGAAGATGTTAACACTGGAAACGGACTTTTTACTGGATTTTAACGTTGAAGTGTTACGTGTTTTTGTCAGAATTTAAGAATAATTTCTACCCTATCTAATCATAGAAGGCGACAAATATCCAAAAAATTCCAACAACTGTCCATCTTGCCGTTTGATGGCGACATAAGAGAATCTGCCTGTCTTTTCCCATAGTGCCGTAAAAGTGGAACCTATAACCATCTTCTGCATAACAAGTGTGACAACTCAGCTATCGTGATTTCTGCAAAGTCATAGCCGAGTGGTTGGGTGATCGGAATTTGAGTCAAGAGACCTGTGTTCGCCCAGGTGGCTCCTACTAATGTGTTTTTGAAAAATGTATGTATGATTTAGATCATTGGCAGGGACATAAACACGGCGACTAAAAAGTACACTTTTGTGTGCTTTATTTATAGCTAAGAGTGTAGTTATTTGTACTATAAGCAACAATACAGAACAAAGAACCACACTCATAGCCATTTCTGTCGACAAATAGTTGTATAATAACGGTTTTGTTACACTTTGAAAAGTATAAAAAACTTGTAATCACAGGCTATGTGGCATTCCGTTTTAATGCTGTGATTCTGTAATTCCTCAGGGTGCATTCACACATGTAACTTTCTACATTTTAAGTGGCTAAAGTATCCACATACTATTAGTTGGACAGTTAACTCTTTATTAACACCTCGAACTAGTTTCATTAGAACACTAGTAGCCCTCTACCTTACATAGTGACTTTGATTATCTCTTTACGGAAACAAGTATGTCTTGGGTCCGTTAGTCAGCACTGGTAATACAAATTACGAGTACATGATGATTTAACTTAAGCATCAAATTTGATGGCAGTTGCCGGTAGTCAAAGTTTTTATTACAGGCATAAAACTGACTCGTAGATATCTTATATAATATCTTCATTGTCGTATTACTTACTCAACGACTCTTAACAATCTCAAAAAATAAATTTCAGTATGGAATATTTACCGTAGTTATTAGGTTGGAAATCGGATTGATGATATGTATACTAAACACAGAGCACCTAGATCCTGCTGTCGATCAAGTTTAGGTTCAGTGTGGTATCACACTTGGTATCAGATTTTCAATATGGTTATCCCACCATCTATCAACAGCCATTGCTATTTTCAACGCTTATCCCGTAGTCGCTTCTTACGCCATTCATGAAAAGTTATACATTTATATGCCGATTCTAGACAAGTATCTTTAAGAGCCTTCATTAATTACTTTGTTATTGTGATCTTCTTGTTGATTTTTTTCTTCTCATGATCTGATCAGATCTTTTCTCTTCAGCAGCCGTAATGGTGTCATTCAAGACTTAATTGCAACTTTTTGAAATTAGATTCCCTCCGGGAGTGTTGGTTGGAATCCTACCGACTGCGAATATTTTTATTAATCATGTTTATTTTCAATTAGTACTAATTTTTCGGTACTTATTTCTGTCCCCGGTTCCTAAAACATTACAATTTCTAAACTCCAAAACTCACTAAAGGTTAAGAAAAGCAAAAGTAATGTTGAAATAGAATTTTGTGTTATGTATTGGTATAAATGTAAACATAATAAATATTTGATGATTCGGAGCCTTGATTTGCTTTAGACGCTTAAGTCACGGTAATAAGTATAATCAGTTCGATTACCTGACATTGCTTGCACCTACTCGCTAAAACTGCCGTTTGCATACTAAACAGAATCAACGAGGCAGCATCCTTGAGGTTGTTATATTTTAAAACTGTAGTACATATTGATGACTATCAAAAAGGTTTTTGCCAGTCACTAATTAGTAATTATTACACCGTATTTAAATATTTATTTAAAAGGTTTAGCTTCACAAAAATTTTACAGTATTACATTGTATAAATCTATATAGTATTTTCTTTATGTGTATCCCTGTAAAAGTGATCCTTGAAAAGTCACACTCGTAGACACTAAAACACATATTGCAAATATTTATTAGAATTAAATATTTACAATATTAATCGTGACTTTTAAGTCACGATAGCCGAGTGGATGGGTGGTCGGAATTTCGAGTCGAAAGACCCGAGTTCGATCCCCAAGTGGCAGGCTTGTACCAATGGATTTTTTCAAAACCTATGTACGATTCATATCGTTGGCTTGGACATAAAGACGGCGACGGGCTCACCACCTGTCACGTTGTCCCGAAAATATCTTCGGTGGAAGGTGGGCCAAAGGGACTTAATTGTCTAGACTTCACCTCTGTCTACCCCTGTATTGGGAATTGCTTGAAGATATTTATTTATTTATTTACAATATTAATATTTTCTTATGTTTGAATAATTATTTTATTTATTTTAATATTTATTACTACACTACATTATACACATACTAATTTTAAAGTAATTTAATCATATATTAAACAATTTCAAGGTTTATAGTGATATTTTCTGTTTCCCAAAGATCTTCAAATGGTATCATATATACACGATTCTTATATGAATTCGTTACTTGTTGACGAAATACTTAAACTTATAAATAAAACAAAACTTTGATTAAAATTTCAAATATGAATTCCAATGATAATGCTTAATGTAACTGCAATACAAGTTGATGACTTATGAATAAATGATAATAAAATTTTAAGGTGAATTATAAAAATGTGTTTTTTCTATTTAACAAGCCAAATGTACACGACCTTCACCTTAATTTACCACTTAGTGTAGAACGGTCTCATCGCCAGTTTTAATAAGTAGATATCCTCGAAAAAGTATAAAGAGTTACATGTATTTAATTATTTGATTACAGAATTAATACAACATTTATAAGTACTTTCAATACTGTAACCTAAACTTTGAAATTATCACTAACCTCCCCTGACATGGTATCAACAAAACTGGCAGTATTTCCTCGGTAAAAGGTTAAACTTCTCAGTCATGCTTCTTGTTACCAGCAGCAGGTAAAGCATATTGCACAGAAGACAGGAGAGGAAAATTTAAAAAAAAAGGCTCGCCTTGGCCTATGTAAAAGATACTCATAGCACAACAATCCTATATTTAATCTTAGTTTAATGGTAAATAATTGAAATAAACATACATGACTAAACAAAAAATTACTAAACTCACTTCTAATTTTAAGTTTCTTGTTGGAGGCCCTCATCCCTCTTAAAATATTAGCCTTTTTTAATTACGTATCTAATAAACCACAAAAGTTTAGCCAATATAATTGTTTTTTAGTGAAAGGAAGCATGTCTTATTTAATTTTTTTTCAATAGTTCACGAAGATATAACTAATGATTTATTTATAAAGATGTTGCTGTCGGGTACAACCATTACAAACTTATGCCTAAAAATAATAATACTATTTGATCTCAGCATCATATTAGTTATATTAATATTAAGAATAGTTCTTAATATTAGTTGAATACGATTGGCACTATTTTCGTCTATTAATTACAGATGGGGTCACGCTTTCATTTATCCTGTAATTGACTGGACAAAGCCGGAAGAAACGCTTGTGGTGGCAATACTGACAGGCCTATTTCTTGCTTTGATGCACATCCTGACAGTTGCAGTGGCTGCAGTACGAGATCTAATTGCAAGACGATGTGTCAGGGGTTCATCGGGAATATATAACGACGGATTCGAAACTTAATCTTCACTTTACTCTGGGGGCATAGAATATTAACACATATCGTGATCTCGATAAATATCGATAAAAAAGGAGGAAGTCGATTTTTAATTAAGCCCCGACAACATTAAAGACTGAAGAAAGGGTTGGTCAGAAGAAATGTATGCAACGAAACGTGGTTCTTGATAATCTGCAAGGAATATGAATATGGCTTAATTTATCACGTTTGTCGTAACCCAATAAATTTAGAATTTAGATGGTTATAAAAGATTTTACGTAGTGTAAAACATACTAAAAAGGAAATTGAATCTTCATCGAAATTACATAAAATTATTTAAATTAGAAAAGATTTTATTTAGAAAGAAAAAAAAATAAATATAATACGCTAGTGTACCTAATTTAGTGTCATTAATTGTGTTACTTAGATACATTTTAGCTATATTATTATAAAGCGAAAGTAATTTTCATAATGCTTAATTTAAGTTTAAAATTAGAATTCAGCGGATTCAAATGTATTAAAAAAAGCAAACTGTGATTTATATTATCTAGGTAAACCTAAAACAAAAGTAAACCTAATTATTATAAAACAATCTTTATCATTTCACTAATAATTGAATTAAAATTATTTAATTTAACAGTCACGATAGCCGAGTGGTTTGATGACCAGTATTTTAATCAAGTGACCCGAGTCTGATCTCAGGGAGGAAGACTCATGCAAATGAAACTTATACTTTTTAAAACTTTTGGATGATTTGTATCTTTGGCTTGGACACTAAGATGTCGACAGGGTCACCTCTAGTATCCCAATAACCCCAAATAAGCTCCGGAGGTACCTACCTCCTCTACCTATTGACTACCCTATAATGGATTAAAAAATTCGTGAAGATAAGAAAACTTTTATTTTCAGGACACATAATGTTATACAACTTATTGCAATTTAGTTATTTTGTAACATAAAAAAGTGCAAAATCGTTATTTTATCAACGGGTAATCTGGCGAATGATAACATGTTAGACAATTCCAAGCGAAAGTATTTGACTCATACCATTACAAGTGTCCACGATAACTACTCGTGTAAAACTATCAGTTAACGGTTACAAAAAATGGGTGCAGTCAAAAACTATTTTAAGTCACAATTTCAGTTGCAAATGTTCCTTTTACAACATGAAGACGTTTCCGATTTTTATTTGAGTGCTTTTCAAAAGAATCGCTCCACTGTTCCTTTACTTCTTTTGAGAGTTATTATATGTTTGGGTTGTATAGCAATATTAATATCATCTGCGGTTTTGAGTACTGAACCTACATTATTTGGTTATTGGCCTATATATTTAACGCACTGGGGATTGGTTTTAAATACAATTGCATCTGCATTTGGACTTGCAGTTTCCGCAAGGGCATATCTTCGAGGACCTATCGGTGAGTTTAATTACCAAACTAAATTATAAATCTTTTTATTTAATTGACCAATTGAATATAGGATTCTGAACCAATGGCTTAATGACTTCCTTCAATATGTTTACTTATAACTATTTTCGTAGAGACAATTTAAAAGTTTTAACCGAAATGTCAGGTACTAGCGTAAATTTTGTTATGTTTTTCCGTTTATTCCATGTGAGTCGTGACTGTTTAAATTTAATTGTTTTAAGAAAATTACAGATTCATAATATTACTATTTTAGTAAATCATAATTTTAACACAAATAAATTGACGCGAAAACAAGTTACATTTGAAAAAAATTATATATTTTTTTGTAAAAGGTTCTAATAATGGAAAATACTTAATAATCATGAAGACAATACCTACATAATCAGTTCTTTCTTTCCTTTTTAAATACTATACCACGCTATTAACTTCAATATAGTTTAGATTTTTGTGTCTACTACAACAACTAACTTTTATCAAAAAAGTTTGATATTAACTAATATAAACAAACAACGTCAAACGCAATAAACCAGACTTAACTTACTAAGCCTATCGTGTTAATGTCTATGTATATTATGTCTCAGAAATTGACAACCTCGCTGATCAAACAAGCTTGACAACACAATCATTTTCCTTTGTATTAATTATTCTTTCAATATTATCAATTTAAACGTTATCACAATAATGTTCAATAGATTTATTAAAACATAATTTTATGTCTGATATTTGTAGATTAATAATATTTATCTAAATGCATTATTAATAGTTATCTATAATACTTTTACGATAAACCTTAGAAGAATAGTTTTTCGAATTTGGCAGTGAGCATGTTCTAGTCCTTTTGCATTTTAATGCTGTTTTTATTAGATGAAGCAATTAAAGGAACATGGAACAAACCTGAAACTTTGAACTTTCAGGCTCAGTATGTTATTACAATTAGTAAAAATAGAAATCTTGTAAAATAGCCACTGAAAAAATAAGATTTGTGCCACAAAATATTTCTTTACGTTACCATGGCAATCTACAAATAAACTACATATTTAAACTTTGGTACTACTACTAACTACACTTTAGGCAAAATTCAAGAACCCGTCAAAATCAAAATTTCAAGCCAATCAAATAGTAATACTTAGACTAACTCAACTATCACTGCTGAATCTTGCTTTAAAAAATCTGAACAATGAATACACTTTTTCAATCTACCCTTAAAAACTGTGGTCACTAATAGCGGCAATTAAATAATTAAATATGAATTTATTTGCTTGCCTGGTATACGTTGTAGATACAGCACGGTATCCGCTTATCGTTTATTGAATGACATCATAAAACCTTTTTAAGTATTTTCATGTAACTTTTGAAAACCCTTTTCTTTCCAACGTTCTTTTATTTATCTTTTTCATTTCAGATGCCATTTTCAAATTACCATGGTACGTGAAGATGTATTGGACGATGACAAATATATCCACCACAATGGCTTTTTTCATTACTGTATTCTACTGGTCCTTTTTAACTGATGCAGGTAAAATAATTGTTATGTAAAAATTTATGTGACCATTAATTATCAACATCATACTGGCATTTTAAAGTCCACTGTTAGACATCGGCCTCTCCCGAAAGGAGGATTTACCATAATTTCCAATCATAGCGTAAGACTTGGCGATCAAAGTACCACGTTGCATCTGAGAGGTGGCTGCCTGTCACCGGCCTGCCTAATTTGGTCTAGTATTTTTCCAAATGATTAGCCATCTGTAGTGACCATGGATATTGTCAAGGCCGATATATTGCTGTTAGAAAATTTAATTGATACTTCATTTAATTGCTACCCAGATGGTACAACGGCTTGCCGTGACGGTGAAATTTAGTAAACATGTCTTGGGCACCCACGCTGTATACAGAGGATACTTACATGGACGCCATATTGCGAGAATGATCAGCTATCACGTGGCAAGCAGATGGCGAACGCTGCTATGCTTGGACGCTGCAGACTGTAACTGATCTGCTTAATTTTGATCTAACATATATCAAAATGGTATCTCGCCACCTGCCGGTTGTCATAACGGTATTCAAGGGCTATTTTCCTTAGTCGTGTCTTTCAACCACAGGAATGTAAGGGATAACTTTTAATATCCATAAACAATAACATATGTAAATATCTTTACTGTCATGTTTTATATTAATCGATAAAAACTAATCACTTGAGTAATGACTTAAGAGATTAGTTTAGCGGAATGTTGCCCGAACACCAAACATCATTTGTACTACACGTTTCTTATGCCATAAAATAATTAATCAGTAAAAGATTAGCCCAAGTATTCCATTGTTTTTTTTTTACTTTTTGTAATTTATAAATAAGTTAATCTAACTCAGTAATTGATGTTCGATAAATAAATTTTGGCTCAACACAAAGAAGCCTTGGCACCTAAGAAATATCGTATTAGATAATGTCTTCATAACACATTCCATGCATTTTAATCATTAAAATCATTCATACATACAGGGATACGGCCCCCGTCAGAGTCGCCGACGATAGAAAGGATGACAAATCCTAATTTTAAAATTCGTGTTTCACCAAGACTCTCCCTCTGTTCGCACAAACCTGCGGAACTATAATGAGTTGAATAAGTTGGAACGGCCATCGTGGACCGTCCATATAGGTCCTCTGTGTTCACAGTGTAAATGACCAACTAATTTCCTCATTTATAACGTTCTAATATATATAATTCATTGTACAGATGAAGAATATGCTGTAAATATAACACTGGATGTGTTCATACATGTGGTCAACACAATCCTGATGCTGGTGTTGCTGTTGTCCTCAAGGCAGCCGATGCCACTGCTTCAATTTTACCAACCCATCCTGATCGGCCTTATTTACGTGGCGTTCAGTATTATATACTACTTTGCTGGTGGTGTACATCCATGGTATAATCTTTATAGTTTCTTATCTTTATAGTTTATTTTATTAGGCTTCATGAGCACTATATCTAACTAAGGGACTTCTCTAAATTACGCTTACTGAACTATGACTGTTGACTGCTGACTGACGCTGAACACACGACTTAAAAAAGTCTAAACAAATGCACTCACTTTTAAAATCAATCCTTAAACCTGTGACTAGTAAATTCGACAAGTTAAATGTAAATTTGCTAGCTTGCCTGGTAATGAAGTAAATGTCATAGTCGAGTCCTGTGCAGAATTTTTCGTCACGGATAAAGAATATATGAAAACTTTTCACCATCCTTTTCAGTAAAGAAAATAATTTCTTTACTGAAAAGGTCTTATACAATTGGCAATTTCATAAAATTAATATATGTGTACCGTACACAAAATTCTAGACAGATAAGCCCAATACAGTCTTATCTGAACACAATTTGTGTTTGGCTCGATCAATAATATAATTCGGCCCAACAAAATAGTTTTTTTTTTTGTTTATCTCTTGACATGTTTTCATGTAATTTGACCTTACTTTTATTCATCTTTTTTACGTTTAATTGAATACTTTTTGGACCATTGTCATATTTAAAATTAAACTTTATACTATTGACTGAATATCTATACATCAATTAATACAAGTATGTTACACGTTACACGTTATGTGATCGAAAATTTGTTTGTCTAAAATTCCAAAATTAAAATTTTTGTTTGTTTATAGGACGGGAAACCCTTACATATATCCTCCTCTAGACTGGTCTAGACCTGGATTAGCTGTCGTGACAGTAGTTTTATCTATTTGTCTGATAACTGTCCTACATACGGTGTGCGCGATACTGACCATTGGGCGGGACGCGCTCAGTCGGCGTTGTTTCAGAAATAACAAATACTCTATTGAAAACTACTAATATCACCACATGCAAGCTGCGACCAAAAGGGCATCTTAATCGGCTTCAGTTTATGAGTTTCGAAGAACTTAAAGAGATGTTCACGGCTTTTACCCCATAAATGTTGCATACGTTAATTAATTTCTACTTACGTTTCTTGCACAAAGATCTGCAATATATTACAAATGCATACTCATTCTCTGCGCTCTGAATGTAATGTTACCAATCAACCACATTATCTCGCTTCATAGGTAGGAGGATATATAATCTCTTCGGTACTCGGGAAATGGCTTAGATTGACCTACATGTATTCAAACACTTCACGAGGTGAACTGAGTAAGAAAGTAAGGAAATGGATTGTTAATATACACTGTATATATGTATACTATATGGTAACAGGATCTTTAAAGAGATCGTCACACTGCTCCAGAGGCGCTGGCTCTGGAGGACTTCGCATAATGTTCTCATTATATTTCATTATTATTGAGCTCGTGATAAATTTAGCTTTTAAATTTACCCCGAATAGCAAGGCCAAAGGTGAATCGGAATGATGAAAGTGAACGCCTCGAAAACTGGGCTGATAATCATAGGTAAAACAGATCATCTCCCGGCCTCTCCTTAATTTTGTTGTGCTATAAAGTACATTATCATTATCTTCGAATGTCAAAGAAAAGGTCAAATAAACATATCAAGAAGAAACCAAAAATGTAACAAATTATAATAAATAAAGTTTAGATCACTCCATGCAGCCGGTACACACAGGTGTAAACAATACTAATTAATAAATGTCATAAATAAATTATGAATGATTACATATGTAATTAACGTGCAGATTGATGCAATACTTAGCTGACACTTCTGTATAATACAAATAGTGACAGATAATTAATTGTTGAAGATAAAGGTAAATGCCATTTTTAAGTAACTGATAAAATGAAATCTTTTTAATTATCATTGTATAATAAATGATGCAAAGATATGAAATAATCTTACCAAGGTCAAGGTGCGAGTGACAAAATAATAGGTAAGATAATTGAATATATCTGTTAATGTAAGCGTTTAAGTTGTGAGTGAGAATAGTAGAGTTAAAGTGAAGAGTTCGAATGAACATGGATTTTGTTATCCATCTTCATTCTCATTGAGATTTATCTCATTAAATAAGTGAAAAGTAAGCCAATAAATGCTTACAGCTTAGTGAAAGTCTTAAATATGAATAAGTGCTGGGGAATTGTGCGCTATGCTGTAGCTTTCGAGGACTCGTTTTTTACTTTTTATTGTTTCTCCAAGATGCAGATTTCCATCAATGATGGTGTATTTAAATAAAACTATTATTTACGGATTTTTTCGTGTTTTATTTAGTTTCTGAAACTTCACTACGCCGCGTTCTCGTGGTCACTGGGGATTAAGGTGTCCATCGTCCTATTGTTAGAGTTAGATATGGCTACCGTCAAGTTTTATTTATTCACACACGTATGATCACAGACTGCAATCTTCCTAGGGCGTCAATATTTCACAACAGATAATTTTTCGAGAGTTTTTATTGATCTTTTTGTTTGCCTATTGTAAGAGAAACATAATTCAGACATTAACAATCAAGCTTGGAAACTCCTGTATTCTCCAAAAGGATGTTGTTATTCATGGATGTTGGTAAAACCTTTCTCCAAGACTTATGAAAAATTTTGCTTCTATCAAAATTTTTCATAAGGTTTGGAGAAAGATTTATTTATGGGATATTGCCAATCGTATCAGTAACAATCACGATAGCCGAGTGGTTGGGTGACCGGAATTCAAGTCAAGAGACCCGAGTTCGATCCCCAAGGCTCATACCAATGGGTTTTTTCATAAAACTTATGTACGATTTATATCGTTGACTTGAACAGAAAGACGGCGACGGGCTTACCACCAGTAACGTTGTACCAAAAGAAATGTCTAGGTGGAAGGTAGGTAACTCAAGAAAAGAGAAGAGAGCAATATATCTTCACACAATTCCCAATACAGGGGTAGACAGTATATATATAAATATTTGGCGTTGGCGCGCAACCCGAAGCTTGTTGTGCACAACTTACTTGACACGCTGAAGCTCAGCGGCAGAGTGTTTACTGTAACAGATCCATTCTGCACTCTGTAACAAAGATTTACATTGTACATTGCTGTGATGGTGATATTCACAGTTTCATTAACAATCAGTACCACGCTGACGATCATAACTAGATTCAGCACTCGACTTCTTCGACTAATTATACCGGAATTCGTTTGACCGACTGAATTTTGTTGACAGTCTATAACTCTCCCCAGACCCTAAATATCATGAATTAAATTCTATTAAGCAAAATTAACTTTCAAGTCTGCACCATAACCACTGTGCATTTTACGCGATTAATAGTAACATAATTTGTTCTCGACATGCTCAGTCACGGTATCATTGAGCTAGTCTCTCTTGTGCTCGTCAACAAGTCAGATGATAAGCTGCATATTTGTGCCGATTTTAAAACCACCCTGAATCCCGTCTTACTAGTAGATAAGTATACCTCGCATCGATGATTTATTAACCAGCTTGGGCGAGGGAGAACACTTTTCTAAAATTGACTTGTCACAAGCTTACAACCAAATAGTGTTGGATGAAAAGTCAATAGAGTACACCGTCATCAACACACATAGGGGTCTCTTTAAGTATAATAGATTGGTATTTGGCTTGTCCTCAAGTCCGGGTGTATTTTCTGGGATTATTACTGATGTTTTAAGTGGTATCCCCGGAGTGTCGGTGTTTTGCAACGACGTGTTAATTACCGGTTCTGATCGACATGGACATTTAAATTCGTAAAAGGAGGTTTTTGAAAGGCTGAAACAAAGTGGGTTAAAACTAAATAAGCGGAAGTATATATTTTTTGCAGACTCCGTGAGTTACTTAGGGCATATCATAGACAAACACGGCGTGCGCACGGATCCGGAAAAAGTAAAAGCGATAATAAATTTACCTAGACCCACTAATGTTACAGAATTAAGGTCCTTTATTGGCACGGTAAACTTCTATGGGAAATTTGTTAAAAACTTAAGTGCAGTCTTAAGTTCCTTTTATCAATTATTAAGGACATCCTCTCGTTGGGATTGGAATCATAACTGCCAGAGATCGTTTAAAAAAGTAAAAGAACTTTTAACGAGCGCCGAGGTCCTAGCGCTCTGCAGTCTCCGCCATCAGCTGATAGTGACGTGCGACGAGAGCGCGCGCGGGGTGGGCGCGGTGCTACGCGTCGCACACTCAGCGAGGCCGAAAAACAGTATAGTCGGATACAGCGAGAGGCACCAGCTATTATTTTTGCAGTTAAGAAATTGCATCAATATTTGTACGATCGGAAATTTCTATTGAGAGCTGATCATAAACCTTTACTTGCCATCTTTGGACCCACAGCGGGTACAGCATCTATGGCAGTTAGTCGTTTACAAAGGTGGGCAGTTACGCCATCCGGATATAGGTTTGACGTGGATTATGTCCAAACTAGTGAAAATGCGGCGGACGTATTTACGAGATTACCTATACAAGGCACGGTAAGACAACGGTTACCAGAACAAACGTATTTCCACTTTGCTCGCGAAGCGTTAATGTTAGTCTACCACATATTACGTAAGGAGACGTTAAAAGATCGTATATTAATTATGTTCGAGTTCGGTTGGCCGGATAGCGTAGAAATTAAACTATTACAGCCATATTTTAACCGCAGAGATGAAATTTATTTGGAATTAGATTGTCCAATGTGGGGACATAGGATAATTATTCCCGAAAAATGTCAACGGCAGGTATTGCAAAAGTTACAGGAAAGGGATTTAGGTATGATTAAGATGAAGAGCATAGCGAGAAGTTATGTGTGGTGGCCCGGGTTCGATGAGACCATCAAGGCTCAGTGCCGAGCGTGCAGCGCCCGTGGCTTCTACTAGTTCTCCCGTGGAGAAGGCTGCACATAGATTTCCTAGGCCCAATAGGTGGGAGTACATTTTTTGTTGTCATAGATGCGACTTCAAAATGGATAGAGGGTTTTTAAAATGTCTAGTACGACAGCAAAAGTGGTGATTAAAAGATTACAGCAACTTTTTTTGTCAGTTCGGAGTACCGACGACGATAGTGTCCGATAACGGCCCGCCTTTCACGAGTGCCGAATTTAAATCATTTTTAGCTACGAACAGTATCAACCAAGCGTTCTCAGCGCCATACCATCCATCTTCAAACGGCGCGGCGGAAAACGCAGTTAAAATATGCAAATCAATTATTAAAAAAGCCATGAGCGAAAAGTTAGACATAGAAATAGCTTTGCAACGTTTTTGTTATTATATCGTAATACCGAGCATGGTTCGGTCGGTGAGAGTCCAGCGCGAATACTTCAGGGGCGACAGCTAAGAACTAGGTTGGATGCGTTAAAACCGGATAGGGACTCATTAGTGCGTGAAAAGAGGGAAAGAACATGCAATATGATAGGGGGACAATCAGAAGTTTGCAACCGGGAGACAAAGTTTTCTTGAAGGAATACCCTAAGGGTGAAAAATGGGTTAAGGGTGAGATTGTAGAACAGCTAGGGAAAACAAATTACAGAGTTCGTTCGTCATTGGGTAAGGAATTCCATCGTCATATCGATCAGTTAAGGCGGAGTTCAGGGTGCGCGGTAATTAATTCAGTTCCACCATCAGACACATCACAAGCTCAAGAGCAGAGTGAGAACCCGGTACAGGACAGTGCCGCGAGCAATGACTCCGTGAATTCTAACGCAGCTAAAATACTAGGATCTGAACCGGCAACGGTAGAACACGAAAACCGGTCAACAACATCTTATAACCCAATCACGAGCGTACCGTCATCTTGCTCGCCCATTTTTGTGAACACCCTACCCAGGAATCGTGTAACAAAACGTCCTGGTATACTAGATTCTGATTAATTAAACCAATTAATGTAATAATAATAATTTGTATTTTCTTAAATTTAATTTTGTTTTGTAATATATGGTTGGTGTTATTTCATGTGTCAGTCATACATACTTGTTTCAAGTTGTTTTTGTTTTGTATATATACTACTTAGTACCATTTATATCTCGTTGGCTTGGACATAAAGATGGCGACAGACTCACAACCTGTCACCTTATCCCAAAACATGTCATCTGTAGAAGGTAGGTCGGAAGGACTTAATTGTCTATACCTCTTGTCCATATGTCTATATTGAGAATAGCGAGAATTTTTTTTAACGGCGAAATTTTTGAATTAGTTATTTTATTTATAACGGCGATATTCAAAACGGCATCGGTACCCTTTTCATAACATTGACATATATTTGAGACAAAAAAAAACTGTGAAGTTATAATCATTATCACCGCTGTCAAAAATATAATCTAAAATATAATCTATAATCTAAAGGGCATACTCATATCAGAGTATGCCCTTTCGTAACCAAAACGTACGCACATTTTGGCACTGTAATCGAAGTGAGTCAAATAGATTACTGTACAATCGGCGCGATATCGCTCCGTAGTAAAGATATGGATGTGCGTGAAAGTGACAATTCTCAGTGATTTGTAAAGTTAACAATGAACTCCATCAAAGGTTATTTTAAACATGAAGTACAATTGACGATGCTGGGCTTGGAGCACTCAAAACCATCCACGTTTTACATAAGTGTCTGGCAAACGAATCGTTCGGCGATTCCTTTGCTGATATGGCGGACTTTGCTTTTCCTCACGTCACTTGGCATCGTGCTCACTTCTATGATAATGTATGGCAATAGCGGAAAGTATGGATACTGGTTTATTTACTTGACGCATTGGGGAATCACGCTAAACATGCTCGCAACTGCTTTTTCAGTAGCAGTGTCGGCACGCTGCTATTTTTACGGACCTATCAGTAAGTTAGATCTTTTTTGGCATACATATTAATAATAATATACATATTAATTAAAAATCTCAGCTCTGGGAAAATGCATGAAGATAAAAGTTACTATTACAAGTTTATAGGAAAAAACCTTATAGATCTTTAGTTATGTATCTTAACTTAAACGAAACTATTAACGTTGTCTGAAAATCGTAACTCTTATAAAATGTTCTGATTTATTTAAATAAAATAAATATATAAATATTTTCACGCCATTCCCAATACAGGAGTAGGCAGAAGTCTGGATAATTACGTCTTTGGGCCCACCTTACACCGAAGACAAGCCATAATCATCAAGTCATAATTCTCGTGTAATTTGAGGATATGCCTTTAAACCAGGATGTTCTAACTCTTTGTAAGATATTAATTCCCGATACAAATAAGTTTAACGTACTTATTTCATATCAGTTCAGCGTCAGTCTGTCTAGTCTGCTAGTCTAGTTAGCTAGTCTGGTATATCGGAAATCAAATCCACTGTAGTATACTCAGTGCACATCAGTGTTATTCAGTGCCAGCTTCCATGACAATTGGACCAATATACTATACCATTATAATATATTTTATGAACATAGCTGTTACTGTTTATACTTAACTGTTTCTCTGCATGATAGAATCCTTAACCAATACATCCGCAGCAGGACTAAGGTAACCGACTTAGCCGTAAGGATCAGCACGTTAAAGTGGTAATGGACCAACCTGGCTTGTAGAACTGAAAACCATTCGAGAAGAAAGATTCTTGAGTGGCAACCTCTTACCGACTAACGCATTTGTTTTGTATGTTTTTTAGAAACTCATATATAAATAAATAAATAAATATCTTCACGCGATTCCCAATACAGAGGTAGACGGAGGTCTAGTCTAGACAATTAACTTTGACCTTGCACCGAAAATATTTTCGGGACAACGTAACAGGTGGTGAGCCCGTCGGCGTTTTTACGTCCAAGCCAACGATATAATTCATACATAAGTTTTTAAAATAATTTTGAAAAACCCATTGGTACGAGCCTGCCACCTGGGGATAGAACTCGGAACTCGAAAACCCGACCACCCAACCACTCGGCTATCGTGACTTAGAAACTTATATGAAACTCTCACTAATTTCTATGAGCATAGATAATCTTCAAACATTTTGCTTGTTTATTTTGACAGGCGCAGAATTTAGTTTGCCGTGGTATGTTAAGAGTTACTGGGTGCTCTTCAACTGCGCGGTGCCAATCGCATTTCTCATAACTGTGTTTTATTGGACTATTTTATACGAAGGTAATATATCATCCAAATATATTTGTAAAAGATATAGGAATTTCCACTGTTATTGATGATGGCAAGCTCCTACTCCAGCCTCTGTATTTGCAGAAGGATGTAAAATAACTTCAATAAAGAGAGCGTACGTTGTCGCCCCTTAGGAAAAAGTTGTAATACTTCATACCGCATCAACTTTTTACACTGCTTTTTGAAAGCAAAAATGGGTGAAATGGTGCAAGGATTTTATCACTTTTATGCATACGCTATTTACCAAGAAAGGAAAATGTGTGTAAATAGCAAGCAAATGTGTGTAAATGTATATGTACAATATTTTCTACATATACATTTACACACATTTGCATAATTTAGACATATATACCTATTGGTACATATGCCTAAATTCGTTTGAAATATAAAATCCATGCACTAGGAAAAAGGAAAAATAAAGTAGCAGTCTATGACTGCAAAAACAGGGCCTTCTCTTAAAATTTTTGAGAGATATTAGAGAACGTCTACCACGAGCAGGAACCTAATCCGGTTAATTTAACGTGTTTTCGAAATCTTTTTTTATTTTTCCGACGCTTGTTTTAACACGATGATTTCCTTCAACATCGAGCTCATAGTAAATTTAGCACGTAAAATGACCTGTGCATTCCTCAGGGATCAAGCCTAGGCAATTCAATACAGCAAAATCAGAGATATAAACAATTTAATTCTATCGACCTACATTTTACCGTAATTTATTAGTGACAACAAAAATTTTATAAAATAGAAAATATTCTTTTCAATCTTGTTTTTTATTCAACATTTATCAGACACCATAGAATTCTTAAAACCTATTAATGCCATTTAAAATAATAATCATATACCATGTAACAGTGGTAGAGCCACGTATCAGCTTTTGTTGTTGCATGAATGGGCCGGCTCGACCGGGGAAGAACCTGCGTTTCGTCTGGTGAGTGCAGGTAACCGTAGGCTCACACACCCCCTCCCTCAATTTTGCGGGGAGAGGCGTTCTAAGGCCGACAACGCATCTGCTATCCCTTTGGTATTGCGGGTGTTCATGGGCGGCGGTAATCACTTACCAACACGTGAGCCACCTGCTCGTTTGCCTCCCTTTTCTATAAAATAATTTTGGACTTCCACATATTAAATTTACCTTTACAACAATAGTTTAATGTAATAAATGAAATGAAGTATGTTTGCAGCGGGCTTTGAGGAAGAACTCAGCCATGGGTTGGACATAGCCGTGCATGGTCTGAACTCACTAGTGATGTTCCTCCTACTGGTTTCTGTTTCCCATCCCTCAAGACTTTTGCATCTATACCAACCTATCGTTTTCGGCTTAACATACGCGGTTTTTGGTGCTATTTATTATCTTGCTGGTGGATTAGACCCGTATGTAACTTTTGTAAGTATAATTTACATTAACACAAGTGGACCATCGTATGCGCAGAGTCTAGATTCGGGGGAATTCGTGTTACTTTAGCGTCTCAAAAGGGGACTAAGGGAAAAGTCTTATAAATCACAAATGCCACCGACAGATTTAGACATTTTAGCCCCTGCTGCCTGTCAAAGCTACCGGGTGTCTAGAAGGTACCTACTGCTTGCTTAGCTTGGTATATAATCGTGACTCTCATTCAGAAAATTTCCATGAGCTTCAATGGTCATTTTCCAATTTAATAATGTTTTCCTTATTTTCCTGTGGATATTAAAATGTGTTCGCGTTAAAGAAGACTACGACCGCAGAAAATTTATAAAATATATGTGTCAAAAGAGAAGTGTCAGCATCATTTATCATGTTTTGGCTGCATATTTTTTTGACAGGAGTAAATATTAGGGTCAACAAATAACGAATTAGTTGTCAATTTTAACTTCGTGTACATACGAAGTTAAAATTGACAACTAATTAACTTCAATTTAATTTTTCCTTGTGTACGTGAGAGTTTATCTCAGACAAAGAACAAAGACTCATAATATTGTGATACCATTTTCAATTTATTAACATTCAGCCTTATTAACTAAGTGAATAATTCATAAACATGCGTCGGTCTTACGGAACAAAACATACGTTGTATTATCTAAGCAAAAGTAGCATCCCCTTTGTTCTTTCAGACATGCGAACTATGTTACTTTGCAAGACAATTAAAAACTAAACGCAATGAGCAGAAAAACTGAACAAAACAAAACGAAAAGCAACCCATTATATCTATGTGTCATCGAAAGGCGTTCTTTAACTTTCTGTGCTGACTAGATAAATTTAATGAGACATTTATACTAATGTTGATAAATGAGAAAGTAACTCAATCTATCCATATGTTGATTAGGTTTTCACGGCTGAACTACTGAACGATTTTGATTTTGATGATATGAAGATTGTTCTACTTGGAAAGAATACAGATTCTATTCCTGAAAGAATCAATTTTGTTCAATAAGGTTTCCCCGCGAGTTAAGTTCTGGTTATCGTCCTGCCAGTGACACTACAAATAGAATGTGCTAAAATGGAATGACTTTAAGGCCATAGAATATAAGTTATAAAAGCTCAAGCGAACCATATAGGTCTTAAATATAAATCATATCTAAGAAGGCATGTTGTTTCTTGATTGGAAAATACTTTTAAGGTACAAATATGGGAATTTGTAAACTATCAAAACAGTTTATAACACACAATGGTTAATAATATAGAGTATTACAATTAATGATGAGATCGGAGTAGTACGGCGTAAGAATTAGTTTTCATCAAGATAATATAACAATTTGGACGATACAGAATTTCTACTCAGGCTAAGAGGCGGCAATTTTAAATAAATGAGAGATTTTCAAACTCCGGGATTCGAAACTCCGCTACACCGACCCTCGTACTATCTATCCAGTAGCGTTTAAGTTGTGAAGAGTCGCACCTTATAGATTGCTGCCAAGTGTTTGCTTGTCTTGCGTGGTTAAAAACAGACCAAGGAGCCTTAATGACCTTGCGTGGTGATTAAGGCTAACACGGATGAGTTCTTTGTATATCAATGACTATCATCAGTTACTTAACCCACCCGGAGACCTACGAGTAGAAAGAGAAAGGTATACTATCATGCCAATGCATTATACATTCGAATTATTATTGCTTCAAATTTACCATATTCTGGTTAGAACAAGGAAAAACAAATAAGGCTTTATAGATATTTATCATAACTTATCCATTTATTAAAGACCTTCAACTTTGTGACTACACACATCCATTTTCGATGAAATATCAGGTACTTATTATAAAATTGTTGTCTTGTCACAATTGTGTCCAGTTTAGCCATACTACTTTGTACGAGTAATTTGAGTATAAATATATAAGTACATATTTAACAATTTTTCAGGGCTGGCAATCCATGGATTTATGAAGTAATTTTTTGGGGAACACCGGGGGCAACTGCAGGCATGGTGGCAATAACAGGGGTGCTCTTAACATCACTCCACTTTGCTGTGGTTGGTCTGGCGGCGATACGTGATGCGATCAGCTCCCGCTTCCTGCGGCCATCGGTCATCACGCATGTAGAAGAGGGAATGCCCCTACGGTCACGTACTCAAACAATTGCGCAGCGTCGAAATTTTATATAACTAATAGGAAAATCGTATTACTATGTGTGTGTACATACACGTATGTACGTACATACACGTATGTATGTACATACATATAGTATCTACTAAACGCTCGTAATGGAACTGCTAAAGTTACGCGTTAAGAAACAATGATGATCGAGTAGGATATTTTTACCTTTCTGTAAAACTATTGAAGTAGGAGAAATAAATAAATTGAGTCTTGTACAATTCTGTTTTATTTACTATTTTGTTTAAAACTACGATTACAATATGGGCACTTCAAGAGTTACAAATGGACATCGATTAAGCAAAACGGGACGATTTTTATTGTTTTTCCATTACTGCCTACTATATTACATTTTTATGCGATAATTTTATTACGTGATGTTACGTAAATATCATTTGAATTCTTTTAACATCTGCCAAATTCTTTGAAGTATCTTATATTTTTTTTTTTGAGAACGTCTTGTCATAAATCGTATTACTACGTGTAGTGTACATAAAACTCAACAAAATGTTTACATACTTTGGCAATCATATAAAGAAAAGTTATAAGCTAAAGCTATTATAGCTCACGGATGTATATATTTTATTCTATCTATTTTTTTAAATGATTTATAGCAATGTGCTCATATTTTTTTTTCATATATTACACATATTTTTGGTTCCGGTTTGATAAATACCGATAAATTATATACCGACTCATAAAATGGAAGCTGTAAGGCATTATTATGTAGATCATAACTCTCAGAATGCATAATCATCTAACCTTCTCCAATAGCAGTTGTTTGCAGTTGTGCATCTGTTGCTCATGCTAACGAGTAAGGATGGATGATAGACTTGACTTTCAGGAGGCTGGCTCGACCAAAAGCATGATACACGACACAACACGATTTAACAATAACAACGTTGTAATTGATGTAGTGTTTCATTAGGGTAACCGGAAATGATATAAATCGTACATAATAATGTGAAAAAAAACTCACTGGTACGAGCCTGACTCCAGAGAATAAAATTCGGATCCCTTGACTCGAATTGAAATCACTTAACCACTCTGCTATCATGACTATGCTACATAATAAGAAAATGCTGTTAAAATAAAAGTAGGCTCACCGCATGCGGATGATCTTGGGGTCGTCTTTGTAGATAAATTTGGTAAGTCACGTTGATGGAAATGAAATCAATATAATATTTTCTAAAAAATAAAATAAATATTAATATCACAGTGAGCCACGCATTCTGTGGTTGCATGAATGGGCCGGCTCGACCGGGGAAGTACCACGACCTCACAGAATACCGGCGTAAAGTAGAAGTGTAACAAACTTCTGCGTTTCGTCTGGTGAGTGCAGGTGACCAGTGGCCCGCACATCCCTTCCCCCAATTCTGGGGGTAGGGGACACTCGTAAAGAGGTAACGCATCTGCTATGCCTCTGGTATTTCGGGTGTTTATGGGCGGCGGTAATCACTTACCATCCCGTGAGCCGCCTGCTCGTTTGCCTCCCTTTTCTATAAAAAAAATCTTTACGCAATTCCCAATACAGGGGTAGACAGAGGTCTAGACTAGACAACAATTAAGTCCCTTTGACCCACCTTCCACCGAAGATATTTTCGGGACAACGTGACAGGTGGTGAGCTTGTCGTCCCTTTATGTCCAAGCCAACGATATAATTCGTACATAAGTTTTTGAAAAACCCATTGGTACGAGCCTATCAACTGGGGATCGAACTCGGGTCTCTTGACTCGTAATTCCGACCATCCAACCACTCGGCTATCATGACTTATAATATTTTCTGCTTACGTTTACGTATACGATGAGTTCAACGAAGGGCATGTTATGAAAAGCGGTGACTATGGTGAAAAAACTACTTAGCAAAATGTAACTGTATTATGTGCTAATATTTTTCTTACAAAATTAAAATAAACGTACCTACACTGTATACACAAAAGAAAGGATAAATCCGACACGAGCACTTTGTACTTTACCTCGACTATTGAATTAGTACTTCCTGTTGTTTTTATTTTATCGTTTTTTTTTACAAAATAAATAAGGCAATAAGGAAATTAATAATATAAGTCGGTAATTCATATACCTAATCCTAACTAATACGAATAAATTGTGTATAACAAAGCGGGACTGGCATTAACTCGAAGTCATAAACTATGAGGTATACCGATAGTTATCACTATACATATTATAAAACAAAGTCCACCCACCGCGTGTGTCTGTCAGTCTAAACGCAATAAACTAAAAACCACTGGATGGAGTGGTTCATGAGTAAGGTTTAGGTGTTCTAATGAATTATAGTAGTATCTGAATTGGCCATGAAATATATGAAATTATCAACAAGAAAAAGTAAATGATTCTCCTACTATTTTACAATTGTTTATCTGTCCACCAAAATTAAGGAATCTGATGATGAAATTCGATGTATACGTTTATTTTTAAAATAACGGCGAAATTGGCGAAAAAAAATTGCGTCGTTTCTGAATACTAAATTAACTTAAGCTTTTTAGTCCGCCACATGATTCCTAAGATGCAACTCGCTCATGTCCTGCTACCAAAAAATCCAATCGAACTTCGGTATACCATTAGTTTCGGCATAACTAAAGACTGCAAAAATAATAATACTGAAATGTGGAGAAATGTGGTTACGACAGAAAAACACCTTTGAAAATCATGGTCGAAGGGTAATTACGTTCCACAGACTATAGCGAAACCCGGATTAACTCGCGATGAGGTGCTAATGTGTGTATAATTGGATAAGAGCAACGTTCATGATATGAGATGCAACATTGCGCAATACCTCACACATCTTTAACGTTCTTTAGTTAGGAAGTGTTAATGTTGGATGCATGCAATATAGACCTGACCTTACACCCTCTGACTTCCACCAGCCTCGGTCTCTTGACAATTGTTCAGGCAGTGTTAGGTTAACATCGATGGATGACCGTAAAAACTTCTTATTAGTTTCTCAATTAGAAGTCCCAAAAATTCTACAAAAATAGGATATAACTAAATAGATTATATAACTACCTATCTAAGGACAACAAGTTACCTAATAAAATATCACATTTTGTATAAAATACGATAAAACATTTTCCCCACTCACAGTATCAAGTTTACTATTACTTTGTCATAAAATGTTACTTAATCTTTTATAATTTTAATATAGAATATAAAGAAGAATACATAATTTAAATCACAATTTGCTTTTGTGTATAGTTTTTCCTTTTCTCGAAATAATATTTAAACTGACGACAATTAATATTTAACTGTTATGGTATAACTATATGTATCTTGAAATTAGTAACATCCTCTTTGATAAAGAAATATCTTCGAAATCTGTACTATACAGATTTATATGTACTGATGTGACACGAATATTTTATTTATCTGTAATACTTAAATGTCAGATGTCAGCATCATACATAATACATATATAAGTATATAATAATATAGCAAGAGTTTAAAAAGGTATCTTTACAAAAATTAAGCAAGCAGTCGAATAAAGCCTAGCAAAGGCGTACTAACAAACTAACAATGTTTATAAGCAATTTCGTGTAGGTATTTAAAATTTTTATTGTTTGTTATTGTACATGCCTCCTACAAAGGCACGATCAAAGTACACGCAACAAGTATATTTCTCCAATATCATTAAGCGTAATTGAATACCATTTTAATTACTTTGGTTCATCTATAATTACAATTCATGTTCTGCCATTGTTTAATAGACAATAACCGGTTACTTCCGTAAAACATGATATTTTTATTAACTTAAAATTTTAAGTATTATATTAAGTTCAAATATAACTTCTTGAACCCAATATTTATTAAAACTAGATTTTGCTCGCAACTTCGTCAGCGCAAAATTCTCAGAACTACTACACATTAATATCCTTTGCTAATTCATGCATCAGATATCTCCCACGACATCCTAAAAAGTTGTTTATTTAGATTCTAAATTTCAATTAAAACTATTCACCCATTTCTTCGTTATTGTAGAACAAACATCCAAATTGTCACATTTATCATACGTATCAGTACGGTATATCCGGAAGTCTTTGTTCGAAAATCTAGCCAACATTTTCAGTACTTTACCGAAAAATCATTAAAATAATGTCTCGCTCAACAGTCACGATAGCTTGAGTGATCTCAGGTTGGGTGATCGGAATTCGAGTCAAGACACCCAATTCGATCTCCAAGGCACGTACTAATAGATTTTTTCAAAAACTTATGAACGAATTACATCGTTGGCTTGGACATAAAGACGTCGACGGGCTCACCATGCATCACGCTCTCCCAAAAATGTATTCGAGGGAAGATGAGTCGGAAGGACTTAATTGTCTAGACCTCCGTCTACCGCCGTATTGAGAATAGCGTGAAGATATTTTTTTAATGTATCTCTCAGTCACAGACCACTATTGACGTCGTTAATGTCCAATGCAACAATTTAAATCTGATACAAATTTAGAATAACTTCTTGAAGCCAATCCACGTTCATCGATCTTTTTATACAATTCGAAGGCAGTTGCCCTAAGCATTTAATTGGTGTAACCTATTTTTAATACTTCCTTTACTTTAAAAGTAGTCGTTGGTGGATAAACTAAAAATTAATTCAGTTAACAATTTATAATATATATATATAAATATAAATAAATATATTTTCAGGACAACGTGACAGGTGGTGAGCCCGTCGCCGCCTTTATGTCCAAGCCAACGATGAAATTCGTACATAAGTTTTTGAAAAACTCATTGGCACTGCCACCTGGGGATCGAACTCGGGTCTCTCGACTCGAAATTCCGACCACCCAACAACTCAGCTATCGTGACTTTCACAATTCAGTTAACAATTCTATAAAAATGTATTAGTGTATAATTTTTATTCCGATGTTTCTGCAAAACTAGAATTTCCAAGTAATACTTACTTGGAATTTCTAGGAACTTGGAACTTATAACAAATTGAAATTGAAGGCATTTAAAAAAACATTTTCTCGAACAATATTCTCTCTCTCTCTTTTTTTTAAAGAAAGAAACATTTTCTGGCTAAAGTTTTGTTCACAAGAAAACTAACTAATCAAATAGAAACATTACATAGCGTGGCCGGGTTTAGCTAGTCTTTCATATTTAGATAGTGTTATCCATTCTAACTTTATCTAGTTAGGTGTCACTTCTGAGAAAATTTGTATACTTACCTACAAAATAATTATTAATAAACAAATTTATTAATGCCCTATATTAACGCCAAGTAAACCCTGTTCACCTCATTTACTGTTCAATTACCATCTAAGAACGTACAATTTTCAAAAATTATCAGCTTCTAATAAAAGTAGTAATCCATAATTTTGCCATTAAAATATCAGTGTGGCGCCCCCTTTTTTACTTAAACTTGATGATTCCGCAACGTGTAAACGATGACGTAAAACTCGTACTCCATTGAGACATTGGTGACATTGAAGTTCGGAAATCGAGTTTTGTATTCGCGGAGCAGCTGATTACATAAAAACTTCAGCACAGTTTACGCAAGTATAACTATTGCCTGCGACGGGCAGCAGTCCGTTGCGATCGCGCGAGCGGCGAACCGCCTGCTTTATTTTTGTTGCCTGCCAGCCTCGTTTGTTCCATGAGTTTTATGAGCCCGCTATCTCGGCGCGAAATAGTTTTTTTTTTTTTATTAATTTAAAAACTACCGGCGTACAATAGTCATGGCACAGTAATAAATATTGCTATCATAAGTATAGTATAAAATGATAATACCGACATTTATTATACGTAATAAATAATATGAAGTAATGTGGGATTGAGAGATAATATTGATTCACCGATAACGAAATCTATCAAGCCCTGTCTGGATCTGTCACTTTAACTAGACTGTCGTTGTGAAACAGTTATCTTAGATTTGCTAAATACTGTGTGTGTTTGAAATCTGAAGATATGTGAAATAGGTTGATAGAGATAAGCTGTAGTGTTTAGAAACGAGAAAGTGTGAATATTGTCAGGAAAATGGTGAAATGTTTTAGGAAGAGTTTCTCGCTGTCGGACCTTTGGGTTTCTTCGCACGATAAGATTAGTGACTTCTACTTGTCGTCATGGCAGCGCGGCGAATCAGCAGTGCCGATGCTGGTGCTGAGGCTACTTCTGGCCGCGGTGGCAACGGGAATACTGATATGGTCTCTTGTGGTTTCTCCTACACCTCGCTGGCTCATATACCTTACCAACTGGGGTCTATTGCTGGTGACGATGCTGACGCTGAGTGGGCTTCTGCTGTCTTCTGTGACAATCTGCAAAACCGTGACTGGTGAGTTACAGTTTTAGTAAATTTTAAATATTTTATCGATAGTATTTCTGTATTTAGTTTTCTAGATATCAGAATAAAACTAAAATTTCAATTATTATTAATTTCATTACAAAATATCAAATATTTCTAAGATATTCCATTTCCAGATAAATCAGCTAATATTAAGTTGTTTATCTTAATAATATGATCATACTTTTTAAAATACTTATTAGTACTATACGCAGGTATATGCACGCCGGTTTTCCCGTGATTTGTCCGCGTCTATAATTCGCTTTTTTTCTGTCACTTTACTGCTATTTTATAAAAAGCGTCCATAATTCGTAGTTGGTTTATTAAAACTTAATTATCTTGTAAAATAATGTTCGGAATCGGAAGATTAGTTCCGGAGATTAAAACGTTCAAAATTTCACATTTTACCTATGTAATTTTAGATTTCATAATGTATTATATCTTTTTTAATAAGACCGTACACCCAATACAACCATACTGATGTTGAACGTGTCATCATACTAATGTCCTAACAACTCTGCTTTCGTGGTTTAATAAATAGATCTGTCATCTCCACTACAATTAATATAGCGTTATTATGTCGTTGTATAGTTTATTTAAAGTGACTATTTAGTTTTACTTTTACGATTTAATTACTTCCGGTATTATCGAACGTTGTATCTTGTTCAAATTAGTCAAATATGTACTAAAACTACGAAACTGGTAGATATCGTGATAGGGACAATATTATATACATTACTGTGATCCCAAAGCTGCTTAAGCACTTAAATTATGGAATCGGAAACAACGAAGGTGCCACAGACACCCAGACCCGAGAAAACGTACTATTTGTCGTAGTTCTTAGTTTCGTTTATGTCTCTGAAAAAGTGATACATCGCAATTGAACCCGTCTTTTTTGCTTGAATATTTTAAGAATTTATGTAGGTAGGAATTTAGGTAGGAAAAAAATAAATTGTATGAAGGTATTGAAAAAAAACGATAAAAACCTAAAAGGAAATGTGTATATAATGTGTGTAGTAACAGACACGATTTTACAATTTTATGATATCATTCTAAGTCTCTTTTGTCTATATTTCTTCTATTCTCCTCCACTTTATTCACTTCTAATCTTTTTCTACTAATAGCTCCGCTAATCTACACAATTAATTTATAGAGCATTTAGTACACGAGGATAATATAGCTACCGCTTATGAAAGAATTTTCAAAATCGAATCATTTGTACATCATTACTTCTAACAAATGATTTTATATCTTCGAACAAATCATTCGATTTTGAAACATATAAACTTACAAACTTTACCTTTTTATGAGAATATTACTGTAGGTGTGATAGTCTACCCTCTCACAGACGAATTCACAACTAATTCGATTTCCATTCGATTAGTGAGACCCGAATTCGATATAATCCTCTGAGAAAAAATAATTGAATGCACCATAGCCGAGTATCATAGGAGAGTATATATCATAGATTGAATGATCGGAATCCGAGTCAAGAGACCCGAGTTCCATATATTAATGGTATAATAATGTAAAGATCCAGACTTCTGTCGTTGTAAATGAGTAAGTTAACTAATTTAGTGTTTTAATTAATCTTAGGTAAATGTTACAAAATATTTTGGCCCACCGCCTAGTATTGCTGGCTTTGCTTGCTTTGTGTATACATAAATATTGTAAGTCATGTTTACATTTCCATATCCGATAAAGGCGTCGATTCTATTTAATCCAAGCGTTTCAGAGTGTCTTTAGAAATGTTTTAGCATTATCTGTAATCTATGTTATAATTAACCAAAGACGATTAAGGAAAGGACGAATAGGATTTGTTCCTCCTTCAAGTTCCTACATTGCGCAACGAAACCAGATGATCAAGCAAATTTATTATAATCATAACGGTGCCAGAACGGGTGGTTTATGCTGTGATGCTATTTATTTAATTTCAAAATGTTTCTTCCCGGGGGGTCTTAAGACTACAATTGGCTACTGACAGATGGCGGAATGAATATCTAGAAATATATCCGACAAATTTCATCAGGTCCATTCAACGGGCTGCAGTGTCAACGATGCGAGTTGTCTAGTACTGCGATCGCCAATCCGCTTTTCAAACATGAAAACCCTCCCTTATGAGAGGGGCCTTATGACATTATACATTTCCTCTACCATGCTTAAGCTGAAAAGGAAGGTGTCTTCCTTTTCAGCTTAAGCATGTTATTTACTAACCTATCCCCTAACACACTGCAAAATATGGTCTATCTCCTAAGCTCTCTTTTTTCATCTCACTCGACTCTTAACAACAGTGGAAACTCGCCATCGAACACCCCGTGGTATACCAGTTTCACACCCGATGTCCGGTTAACACAAAGTTCAAGTTATGGGGCTTGTCGGAATCTCTCTCATTATGCTGAGAACACTGGAGATTTAGCGCCGGATTTTTTCTGGCTTTCTTACTCATTAGCTAGAAGACGGCGCTATTACACCTAATCCCAAAAAAAGGTCCAACTATGGCCAATTTATATCACCTCCACTACTGATATACCTTGAGGAGCAACAGATGATCATTAGCCTCTCGTCGTGAACGGTCAGCTGGTGACGTTCTAAGGGGGTGATTATCGGATGGGACGATTTACACACATATATTTATATGTGTTTTACCTTTCTTCTCGTGGGTGTTTTAAGACGCGACTTAGGGAAAGCCTTGAAAATATCATTAGCTAGCGACAGATGGCGTGATAATCATCTCGAAAACCAGACCAAAATTCAGAAAACCGGCGACGGTCATCAGCGCCTAAAGTGCGAGGTGTCTAATACTGCGATCGCCAATCAGCTTGCCCAGCGTGGCGATTATGGCAAACTCTCCATTACGTACGAGGCCTATGAGTGTACTGTTGTACACTCCGAGAGTGTACTGTTACATGCCGTTATAATCCGACGTTATATATAGTTACAGAATATATATGTACTAAGTAATAAATTCAAAAGCTATAGGAATATCTATGCATTTACATGTTACATGTACCATGTGGCATAATATATTATTATTGCGTTGCCGACATTATAACTATGAAATTCATCGTCATGTTTTAAAGTTATATTTTTTTTATAAATCGAATATTGATGCCTTCGAAGCTATGCTGTAATGTTATAAATGCTAAAGTGAGCTTTGGTTGTTTGTTTGCTAAGCCTTCACGCTTAAAGCACTAAAACAATTTTAAAAATATCATAAGCTGTATTTTTTGCTGCTTTATGTTATTTATTAGATAATTTAAGTTACCGTGAACATCCCTTTAACATTTAAAATAATACGATTTTCGGATTTTATTGCATTTTTAATTAGTTTTTACAAACTATTTTTATTTCCCGACGTTTCATCTCACTTCACGTTTCACACTGATTTCTATTTGAGAAAAAATCATGTAATAATTTTATTTACATTTTATGTAATGATAATGATCATTACTTTTACAGTTATTTAAAAACATCAACGCGAGTGAAGCCACACGTAAAAGCTAGTATACCTTTACATGTATAAATATTTTAACTCCACATACGTTACGCCAGTACAAGTATTATTTTTCATTAAATAAATATTGTCCTTAGCGGAATGCAAACTGACGACAACCTTTAACTTTAATTACAGGGTCAATTCTAATTAGTCCCCCGTGTTTATTTACATTATTTACTAGTTGCGCCTCGCAGCATTGCCTGCAGTTTAACAGGTAACGCAAAACCCCAAAAAATTCTAAAATAAAGTAGCCAAAATTACTTCTTATCGAAGACTAGCCATTAACACATACGAAATTAAAAATAAAATATTTTCTTATAAGTACTATAAATAGTTTATTTTGACATGTTATTTAACTTTGCGTTCATTTAAGTTATTATAACGTTACTGACAGACACTTCAGTTTGATTTATATGTATCGATTAATTGCTAACTGGAGAATTCAACAGTGGTTGTTGGTAACACATTGTGCTTAAAATCCTAGTATCCAACTCTTGAAATAATATGAGGTAAACAAAGAAATATTATATGTGAGTAGATGCCTACTTAAATTGCCAAGTACACCCGTTGACATACTAACTGTCGTGTCACTTTATGACTACAGTGAAAGAAAATTTAAAACTGAAAAGAGGCGAGGACTTAAGACAGAAGAAGAAGAATATTCAATAATTAAGTAGATGGTGTACTTCTTTTGGTCTCATCGTTAATCATGTTAAATCACAGGCTGTAATAATAGGCAGCAGATATCAAAGATGTAAAGTAGATTTTACTACTTTACCTGGTTAATGCCACAATGGGATTCCTGTAACTTATTCTGATACTGTCAAAAATTTGGGCGTTACTATTGACAACCATTTATCCTGGACTGCGCATGTCGCCGATGTTAGCCGAAAAGTCCACTTCACCTTATATTCTCTGAGGCACCTCCAAAATGTCTTGCCGTTTAAAACTAAAATTTCTCTTGCGATTACATTAATTCAACACATACCCGATTACACTGATACCTGTTATCTAGATGCTACAGAGGAGCTACTAAATAAGCTTGAGCGTTTGCAAAAATCTATCTATCCATTTTATATTTGGTCTTAAAAAGTATGACCGAATATCTCAATTTCGCAAGGATCTCAAGTGGCTCCCTTTTCGTTTTCGAAGAAACGTTTTTTTTTTTTTTTTTTTTTGATAACCATGGAGGAAATGTTTTATGCACGAACGTTCCTTGGCCGGGAGGCCACCGAAACGAACAGTGTCGGGCTCGAATCTCAGAAGGAGAAGCATACCGACTAAAACCATCCACGGGATGCTGTTGGCCCGGAGGCCTTTACAGCTTCGTCTAAGGAGACTTGCGAGGAGAGGCTCGCAAGTTAGAGTTGAAGACAATAATGGCTGCTGCTGCGAAGCGCTGCGTCCCCTGGAACGAAAGAGATGACTTCCGACATGGGGAGGCCATGCGATCCGAGGGCCCCAGTTGGTTTGGAGGAAAATCTCCTCTCGGATCGCCTTGTGATAACCTTTTAATGACGACTACGACCACGAGAAAGTCTCGTGCCAGTCGTGAAATTACGACGATGGCGAGGTTGTGTAAGCCGCAGAACGCGGCTTGTGTCTGTATGTGCGAAAGTACGTAGGGGCGGGGCCTCATACGCATTGTTGACACGGGTGATTGCGTCATCATCGTCTATGATGACGCATTTCGGGCGCCTCAATTGAGGTGGAGTATCGCGCGCGGGTGTGTAATTCCTAACGCTGCCACTAGCGGATTTGTATGTAAGTTCGTCCTATCGAAGTAGTCGATGGAGAACTTTTTAAATAGCGCTGCCATTGTAGGCAGTTTGAGATCGCGATGCAGATCTACATTCCGCATATATGCGGGAGCGCCGGTTGCGCGGCGCATAAATCGATTTTGAATCACTTGGAGTGAGTTCAAACGTACTTTGGGACGTGCGCGAATACTATACTGGCGTATGACATGACGGGTCGTACGCAAGTTGTGTATAGGCGTATTTTGTGTTTTAGCAGCATTTTGCTGCGGCTATTTGTAGGTTAAAGAGGCGGCCGGATATGAAGGCCGCTCTATCCCTGACAATTTTAATATGTTTCTTGAAGTTCAGTCTACGGTCTAAGGTGACTCCAAGATATTTTACTTCTGACACCCAGGGAATGGGTTTGTCGAAGAGGGTTATTTTACTGAATCTGTTAGGGCGATTCGAGTTTTTGTGATTCCTGCTGAACAAGACCGCGTTGCTCTTTTCAGGATTTATGTCGATCCTCCATTTCCTAAACCACTCGCTTAAGGCGGTGGCCGCGGCTTGGAGGCGAATGTAGATTCTCGATGCGTTATGATCCGCAGAGTATAGAGTGGTATCGTCGGCGAATAAGGCCAATTCTACCTTTTATTTGGGTCTTTTGGGATATCGCTCATATAAAGCGTGTACAGTGTGGGCGAGAGGACCGAGCCTTGCGGAACGCCGGCTTTTAAGTCTCTGCTGGAGGACAGAGTGCCCTCGACTTTGTAGCGGAAGGTGCGATTCGACAAGTAGGCTTGTATGATGTGCACAAGCCTGTCTGACATACCGTAGTTGTATAGCTTGTATATCAAGCCATTGTGCCAGACTTTGTCGAACGCTTTCGCGACATCGAAGAAGAGTGCTCCTACCTTATATTTGGGGCTATCATTTAGGCGCTCGAGTATGTGCTCCGTGAGGCGGTGCACTTGCTGAACGCATGAGTGCTTAGCTCTAAAGCCAAACTGCTCATCAGGAATGACATTTAGTGACTGAACGCTGTCCTTGAGGCGGATCAGAATTATGCGCTCGTAGATTTTCCCCAGTGCGCTGAGGAGACTAATGGGCCTATAGCTAGTGGCCTGTTTATTCGGTTTCCCGGGTTTATGGATCCCTATTACGTGGGCTTCTTTCCAGGAGTCTGGAAAGGTGCAACTTGTGAGAAGGGCATTGAAGACTGCTACTAATAGTAATAGCAATGAATTTGGGAGAGTTTTAACTAACCTATTTGAGATGCCGTCGGCTCCTGGAGCCTTACGTACCCTAAGGTTTTTAATTATACCCTTAACCTCTTCGAGTGAGGTAGGCGGGAGAGGTTCACCCGTTAGTGGCTGCGTCATTTTCCGCGATACGAAGTCGTCCACATTCTGAATGTGTACGGGATCTGTGGGTTGCGTGCTTGGAGAGCACTGACTTTCGAAGCTGTCGGCTAAACATTCGGCTTTTTCCCTATCGTCGAAAGCTATAGAACCGTCGGGACTGACCAGGGGAGGCATAGATACGACAGAGTCGGACTTCATCGACCTCGCCAGCTGCCAGTAGGCAGTGTGCGAAGGCGTGATGTCCGACATTAGCTTGTCCCATCTTTGCCCCCTCAACTCAGCCATGCGCTGTTTAACCTCCCTTTGGAGTTGGCGCATCCTAACGCGGTTTGCGTCAGTCCTATACCTGTCGTATGCCCTATTGGCAGCATTTTTCTCTCTCAACAGCTGTCTGAGCTCAGCAGGCAACTCAAAGCGGCGGTCGTTTGCCGCTTTGACCCGCCTGGAGGATTCACTGACGGCGGTTTTTAGGTGAGAGGTGAGATGAACGACAGCGGCAAGTGCCGTGTCTTTACTATCAATGACCTCCGGTATGTTTGCTCACTCCGGGGAATCCGTAGACTCGAGGTATTCCTCGAGTTTACGCCAGTCTGTCACGGTTTTGGTCAAAGTGACCTCTGCGTGCGGCTGCCCTAGCTGCATTATGACCGGTCGGTGGTCTGAATTAAGTTCGTGATGAACTTCTATTTTCGCAAGAGGTAGCAATATATTCTTTAAGAGAGCTATATCGAGAATGTCCGGATTCTGGTTCCTCTGCGCGGGTATTCTAGTTGGCTCGAGGGACCTATAATGTCAAAGTTTAGGTTCATACTTAGAGTTAGGAGGGCGAGTCCATTATTATTTTCATTTGCGGCGTTCCAGGCAGAGTGCTTGCTGTTTAAGTCTCCCGCTATTAACACCGAGTCGCTTAAATTTAGCAGTGCCTCGATGTCGCCCCTTAGAATTGTTTTCAAAGGCGGGAGATAAGCCGATATCACAGTGATGGGCTGATGGCCTGTCATTGCGATCTTACAACCGGAAGCTTCCATGTTGACAAGAGACGGAAGGTCAATTGGCACACAGTGTAGCGAAGACTTGAAATAGATCAACGTGCCGCCCCCGCGAGCGGGGCGGTCGTTTCTAACTAAGCGATAGTTAGCTATCTTCGGGTCGCGTATGCTAGACTTGAGTAGGGTCTCCTGTACTAACATTATGTCTAGTTGATGGACTGAGACAAATTCCCTAACTTCGTCCATCTGTTTTTTTAAGCCGTATGCGTTGAAGAAGCCGACAGCTAGTGATTTAGGTTTCGTTCTTTCGCTTATGTTTGTGTCGTTCATAATGGGCGAGACAAAAATAAATGAAGAATTATTGGCGGGAGGGGGACCTCGGGAAGTGAACGAGTCACTTTTTACTTACTAAGTTTTGGAGCTCTTCGTAGATGGAAGAGTGCTCCGTTATGGCCTTTAGCAGGTCCATTGGGTCGTTAGCCTCGCGCGTTTTACGGGCGAGGGCCCGGATTTCTGCCATATTAATGGCACCTAAAATTTGGAGGACCTGTTGAAGGTCAGCCATGTCCGATACGGTTGTTGGATCGGACTGAGCGGTGCTAAGCGCAGGCTTTGTGCTCTGCGGTTTAGGGACAGCGGGGACCGCGTCTTTCGACGCTGTAGTCTTTCTCGCCATTTGTGGGGGTTTCACCCACGCATTTGCGGGAATGGGAGCTGGTACCAGCTTCTCTGTTGGTGGAGCCTTCTTTGACGCCCGGTTGCGTTTCCCATTCAGGGCCTTAGGGCATCCGCGATAGTTCGCGGGTGCCCTCAGTCACGCACAGGACGCAACTAGGTTTTACACCAGACTCCCTGGTGATGGCGCACTCAGAGGTGATGTGATCACCTAAGCATTTCACGCACCGTGGGTGCGCGAAGCAATGCCGAGCTGAGTGCCCATAGATCTGGCATCTATGGCACTGGCCGATCGTTTTCCGCTTGTGCGGAGCCTCGACGGTGATGCCCTCGAGGTCAAGGACCGTCTTAATTTTAAAAATTTTGCTACCCTCGGGAGTAGCCTCAAGGTGAACCATGACCATGTCGTGGTTCACCTTGGTCCTCAGGTTGAACATCCTAAAGACGTTCAATACCGGAAGACCGGCAGACAGAAGGTCCTTTTGAACTTTCTCCGGCTGTATTCCCCGAGGAATACCTTTAATTACAACCCGGAGGATGCGGTCCTCCTCCAGCGCGTAGGTATGAAAACCTACTTTATTAATTTGGAGCCACTTGGTAAGGGCTCTGTGGGCCGTCGGTGTGTCCACTGACACAACGATTGAGTCCTTCATGGGCTTTGCCTTAGAGAAGTGGATGTGCTTCTCCCTAAGCGCATCCGATATGGACGACCACTTTGCGCCTTCCTTGATAACTATCGGGGGAGGCTTTTTAGGATTTTTGAGGGTGTCGCTGCCGTGTCCATGGGGACAGCGGCGGAGGTGGTTTTAGTTGCGGTAGGCGCGGCTTTAGTAGAGGAGGCGCTCGCGGGCGCCTTCTGGGACTTGCCCTTCTTCTTTCGGGCCGGGGCTGCCGCGACCACCTTGCTAGGTGGGCGGGCGCCTTCGGAATCCGAAGAGTCCCTACTTTTCGGGGCGCGCTTTCGTTTGCCCTTTACGACGGTGAAGCCGTCGTCTGAGTTTTCGCGTTCGACCTCGGTCAACGCTCCTATCGACATGGAAGAGTCAGAGGACTCAGCCATGTCTGAACTTTGCACCTCCCTCGAGAGGGAGGATGCGCGAGAAGACGCACGGGATGAGGCGCGCGAGTTGCACGGTTTTAGAACAGCTCGTGCCGCTGTTTGGTTCGCCAAAAAATTGGCGAGAACGGGCGGAGGTACGGCGGGGCCTGAGGGGCCCGCAGTAGCCGCCTGGGGCGCGGGTGCCGGAATGGCAGTACATTGCGGGGCGCTTACGCCCGTGATAAGGTTTAATCTCGCGGGGGTTGATTCCCGCCGGTGGGTTTAAACTGGTGGCAGCAGAAGCCGCCTTCGAGGGCCGACCGTGTATAACTGTTCCTGGATCCACGGTCGGGTAGTGCTCCGCCAGGAACGGAGGATGCCCTCCCGGGTTAACTTAATTTGGTCCATATTGGACCAAGCCTTACCCTATGCCTACGTCTCTCGGCCCGCAGGCCGGAGAGGTGTGTGCACAGTGTAGTGTGAACTTACTCCGACTGCTCCGCTTTCTGCTGCTGCACTGCACTGTCGACACAACACAACACAACCTAAAGCACAACTATCGAGAGACGGGGGACCCGCTAGTTGCGGGGCCCGATCACGACGCGAAACGATCACTTCCGGGACTCTGACGATCAATCAGGAATCCCAGGTAGACGATCGTAACAAGAACAATAGCAGGGCCGTAAAGGCCCGGTCGCAGGTAATAAATTTCGCCCAACGACACCCAATCCCGGCAAAGTGATTAGCCGCTCAAGCAGGTAGCTGAGCCACACGTGTGCACGGGACGAGAGCGCGATCGAGACTGTGACCCGAAGAAACGAAGAAACGTTCGATTAATATCTCTCCTATATAAAATCCTAAACTTCCTCCCCTCCCCTTCTATCTAAGGGACCTTTTTTCCTTCGTTCATTCTCCAGATTCTCCACTATCCTGTCCATAACTCTAATTTTTATATATATTCCTTTGCTGTCCATGCATTCAGATTGTGGAATTCACTGCCACCAAACATAAGAGATTCTGGAACTCTTCTGACCTTTAAGAAACGCGTCAGAGAGTACTATTTGGCATTATCTTAATGTAATGCATTATGTATCCATATATAAAATAAAATAAATATTTTGGTTTTGAAGAACCCTTTGGTACGAGCCTGCCACTTGGGGATCGAACTCGGGTCTCTCGACTCGAAATTCCGACCACCCATCCACTCGGCTATCGTGACTTTTTATTGTTATTTTTATGTATCCTTATATGCTTTATATTATAAGTATTATATATGTATATGTATGTATGTGTATGTCTGTATGTATAAGTATATGAGTATATTATGTGTACGTACTAATTTTGCCTATTCTATCAGTTTTTTCTATGTGGGCCCGCTGGAAGATATTTCAGTTTTTGGAATAAGCTGTACCCTAGTGCAAAGTCTTTTTTTTTTCTTTTTTATAAACAACATTTTGTGTGTACATAAAAATTAAAATGTGTAAATCGCCTAACTTTCTGCGTGAGTGAGAGACAGTTCTGCGTGACAGCTTCCCAATACATTACCATCTCTGCAAATTGTGCAAAAGACGCTCTCGATAGTAGACATTAGTCATTATTCTTGTTGGCCGCTGACTATACAACATTGCGGCTTGTTATGACTGCTTGAGATTGCGCTAGCGCTGACCTGGCCCACATGTTTACATTGTGATGTAACCATACGTGTTTCTTTGACATCTATATCCCACAGTGTTCTGAGTACTGATAGCCATAAATTCACAGCTGACTGTATGCTTATTAACACAGAAAAAGTTATTTCTAACAGGCAGTGCTTATTTTGACGTTTAATATTTTATCAGATTACTGCTACGCTGCTATTAGAGATGCATTTGGCAATTAAAGATTAAAAAAACTTTCAAGTATTTCTTCATTAGCGACTCACACAGCGATCTCACCATAAACAGTATCAATATTAAAATAAACTTTGAAAAAAACAAGCAACAAATCCAACTAAATATTTCCTGTCAATTATACCTACTACATGAGAACTTAACTAGAGGTGCGACTTCGCCATTCGCATATTGCCGTAAACCACTCTAGCTCACTGTAGACACAGACTTTGCCACCGGAGTCGAAGCAGTTTTAAAAGTAATAATACTAATATCATTGAGCATTGCCAGTATTCCTTAAAAACATGTTGTCTATTCCAAATTTATAATACTTATTTTGTATTTTCTAGATGGAGCCGTGCTTCCATGGTTCGTAAGCATGTACTGGTTTATGTACAACATCACCATCGGAGTAGCCATCATGATCACCGCGCTGTACTGGATTCTTCTCTTCAGCCCTGGTGCGTGACAAAAGTTGTACTACGGAATCACATACATTTTATACGATTTCTTGATATCAAGATACGTTGAATAGTCACGATAGCCGAGTAGTTGGGTGGTCGGAATTTCGAGACAAGAGACCCGAGTTCGATCCCCAGGTGGCAGGCTCATGCCAATGGGTTTTTCAAAAACTTATGTACGAATTATGTCGTTGGATTGGACGTAAGAACGGCGACGTGCTCACCACCTGTCAGGTCGGGGGTGGTGGTCGGTTACCTTAGTCCTGCTGCGGTTGTATTGATTACGGCTGGATTGCGACGGGCTCACCAGGGTCGAAAGGACTTAATAGTCTAGACTAGACCTCTTTCTACCCCTGTATCAAGAATTGCGTGAAGATATTTATTTATTTATTTTAGGAGACGTTGACACAAGAACCTAAGTAAAAGTTAACTAGGGTAAAAATCTTAAAAACCTTATTGATTGCACAACTGAGAGCAACAGTATTTAAGAGTAGGTGTCTACTGCGGTCTTCGGTTGCCTTTCCAGTGTAAATGACTATGACAGATACTATTTAAGGGATGGAAGGACCTTCTAGACCAGTACTCTTAAGACAGTTATGGTAATTATACCATTATACCAAATATACCGAAATACATTAGTACTTTGACGATTGTTAATTGACTCAGGCGTTACTTTGCGGAAATTCATTGTAAAGTTGTTATTTAAAAAATTACTTCGCAACCCTCCGCATGAAAATATAAAAAGGTATATGCTACCTGGTCCGAAGAGAAGAAGAGCACCACCCTCCCTCCCACAGATGCGTGCACCAATTCCACAGATGTGTGCACCAATTCCACAGATGTGTGCACCACCACCACTACACTCAAACCAGGTAACACACACCACCACCGAAAACGCGACACGTGTTTCGCCTCAAAACAAGGCATCCTCAAGCGAGTAGACTCTACGATGAGCGACCGCAGAGTCAGAGCCTCTGCGGTCGCTCATCGTAGAGTCTACTCGCAGAGTCTACTCGGTGGTGGTGTGTGTTACCTGGTTTGAGTGTAGTGGTGGTGGTGCATACAGTGGAATTGGTGCACACATCTGTGGAATTGGTGCACGCATCTGTGGGAGGGAGGGTGGTGCTCTTCTTCTCTTCGGACCAGGTAGCATATACCTTTTTATATTTTCATGCGGAGGGTTGCGAAGTAATTTTTTAAATAACAACTTTACAATGAATTTCCGCAAAGTAACGCCTGAGTCAATTAACAATCGTCAAAGTACTAATGTATTTCGGTATATTTGGTATAATGGTATAATTACCATAACTGTCTTAAGAGTACTGGTCTAGAAGGTCCTTCCATCCCTTAAATAGTATCTGTCATAGTCATTTACACTGGAAAGGCAACCGAAGACCGCAGTAGACACCTACTCTTAAATTCTGTTGCTCTCAGTTGTGCAATCAATAAGGTTTTTAAGGTTTTTACCCTAGTTAACTTTACTTAGGTTCTTGTGTCAACGTCTCCTAAAATAAATAAATAAATATCTTCACGCAATTTGATACAGGGTAGACAGAGGTCTAGTCTAGACTATTAAGTCCTTTCGACCCTGGTGAGCCCGTCGCAATCCAGCCGTAATCAATACAACCGCAGCAGGACTAAGGTAACCGACCACCACCCCGACCTGACAGGTGGTGAGCACGTCGCCGTTCTTATGTCCAATCCAACGACACAATTCGTACATAAGTTTTGAAAACCCATTGGCATGAGCCTGCCACCTGGGGATCGAACTCGGGTCTCTTGTCTCGAAATTCCGACCACCCATCCACTCGGCTATCGTGACTTTTTATTGTTATTTTATGTATCCATATATGCTTTATATTATAAGTATTATATATGTATATGTGTATATGTGAGTATATGTATGTATGTGTATGTCTGTATGTATAAGTATATGAGTATATTATGTGTACGTACTAATTTTGCCTATTCTATCAGTTTTTTCTATGTGGGCCCGCTGGAAGATATTTCAGTTTTTGGAATAAGCTGTACCCTAGTGCAAAGTCTTTTTTTTTTCCTTTTTATAAACAACATTTTGTGTGTACATAAAATTAAAATGTCTAAATCGCCTTTACTTTGACGATTGTCATTAATTTATTTTAATAACTCAAAGTACCAATACGGGTACACTCTACTAACTTACTTATCTTCACGCATCACTCTAGTCACTCCCTGGATACTCTAGATTGTACAAAATAGACTGAAAAGTATTCAAACCACTCAGACCTCTAAGGTCGTCGTACAACTTTTGCTATTTGATTTTTGTGTTGTATGTTATATTTATACACCGACATACATATATGCATACACACGCACACATATATACATACAATCGTTATTCATTCATACACATACATATGCGCATACACATTACACTTATTAACAAAAAAATATTGAAAAATAAACAAATTTAAAAACTAAAAAGAATCAATCAGGCCTCACCTCGGTTAATTTTTGAGATAATATGATTTTAAGTTAAATTTTACCGAATTTTATTGTAGATCCGGAAAAAATTAACTTAATGTTGTGCATTTCTATACAAAATTTACTTTATCAAAGTTTATTTATTATTCGTATTTTATTTCTAAGTCACGATAGCCAAGTTGTTGGGTGGTCGGAATTTCGAGTCAATAGACCCGAGTTCGATCCCCAGTTGACAGGCTCGTACCAATGGGTTTTTCTAAAACTTATGCACGAATTACATCGTCGGCTTGGACATAAAGACGGCGACGGGCTCACCACCTGTCACGTAGTCCCGAAAATATCTTCGGTGGATGGTGGGTCGAAGGGAAAGGGAAGGGCGTGAAGATATTTTTTTTTATTTATCTATATTTTTTAATGCAAATTGTGTAATGTAAGTTTAAATAACACATTGCCTTAACATCATTCAGGTAGATTATCATTTCGTTTCAGTCAGCTCGTCAAGTCAGTCCTTCTAGTAAACACAATAAAAGTCATCATGATTATGCAATATTCAATAGGGTAATTTAAATAATTCCGGAAAACATTATCTACGACTGATAATGTTCGGAATTAGGAATTAATTTCATACTCGAGCGTGGCATACCTAATTTTCTACAAGTCGGAAGTATTTCTACAAATTTTTTGATAAATATGTCGTACTTGCAACCTGACGGTAACCGATTTTAGAATGCTTAAAAAGGGTGAAACACCATATTAACACGAATCGTTACCACTATCACCTTGTTAATTTTTGAGATAATATGATTTTAAGTTAAATTTTACCGAATTTTATTGTAGATCCGGAAAAAATTAACTTAATGTTGTGCATTTCTATACAAAATTTACTTTATCAAAGTTTATTTATTATTCGTATTTTATTTCTAAGTCACGATAGCCAAGTTGTTGGGTGGTCGGAATTTCGAGTCAATAGACCCGAGTTCGATCCCCAGTTGACAGGCTCGTACCAATGGGTTTTTCTAAAACTTATGCACGAATTACATCGTCGGCTTGGACATAAAGACGGCGACGGGCTCACCACCTGTCACGTAGTCCCGAAAATATCTTCGGTGGATGGAAAGGAAGGGAAGGGCGTGAAGATATTTTTTTTTATTTATCTATATTTTTTAATGCAAATTGTGTAATGTAAGTTTAAATAACACATTGCCTTAACATCATTCAGGTAGATTATCATTTCGTTTCAGTCAGCTCGTCAAGTCAGTCCTTCTAGTAAACACAATAAAAGTCATCATGATTATGCAATATTCAATAGGGTAATTTAAATAATTCCGGAAAACATTATCTACGACTGATAATGTTCGGAATTAGGAATTAATTTCATACTCGAGCGTGGCATACCTAATTTTCTACAAGTCGGAAGTATTTCTACAAATTTTTTGATAAATATGTCGTACTTGCAACCTGACGGTAACCGATTTTAGAATGCTTAAAAAGGGTGAAACACCATATTAACACGAATCGTTACCACTATCACCTTGTTTAATTTGTCTATACTTTTAAACCAGTAAGAGAAGTAAGAGCTATAAATATAAAATGTTTATCTTAACGCAACATCCTTGAAGGGAAAGATCACCAATTTATAATTTTTTTCATACCAAATTGTCTCTTGAAATCAAAAAAAAATATCATCACGCAATTCCCAATACAGGGGTAGACAGGGGTCTAGTCTAGACAATTAAGTCCCTTTGACCCACCTTCCACCGAAGATATTTTCGGGACAACGTGACAGGTGGTGAGCCCGTCGCCGTCTACATGTCCAAGCCAACGATATAATTCGTACATAAGTTTTTGAAAAACCCATTGGTACGAGCCTGTCACTTGGAGATCGAACTCGGTTCTCTCGACTCAAAATTCCGACCACCCAACCACTCGGCTATCGTGACTCTTGAAATCAGACTTATTTAATTTATTTACATTAAAAAGTCCAATGAGATATTGTCCCATTTTTTACTTCGCTACTATTTTAGTCTCAAATTTTTATAAAGGTAATGAGACAGTGAATTTTAGATTCTGAGAAGGTTTCGCTAATATTTATTCAGCCAATAATTACAACATATACACTGAAAGCACATTGCTGATGATCAAGTAACTGCGTCCTCGTCCTACTGACCGCTGAAGTAATTTCGGACGAATAAAACAAAATCTTGCGAGGTCATATTGGGTTGGGATTTTACTTCTGTAAACTTGTAGTGTTGGCGTGATAGCCTAGCAGTGTCTAGTAGCTAAATATTGCTGATGCGTATCCCGCCAAGAGCATATTTAAAAATGATGCAGAATACCTAATTTTATATAACATCTTATAACTAAATATAAGATTTTACTTATATCTCCACGCAATTTCCTAATACTGGGTTAGGCAGAGGTCTGTATGTCCTTTCAACCCTCTTTCCACCGAAGCTTATTTCGGACAACGTGAAAGATGCTATCACCGTCTTGGTGTTCGAGTCAACAGTACAATGTTCTTACATACATACAACTTTAAATAGATTTATATTTATATACATATCCATGCAAACATCCATAACTCAAGTACGTTCATATTCCTCGCACAAGTGTTTGTCTCTAGCGGGATTCGAACCCGCAACCCTTGGCTTCGAAGGAAGGGTCACTACCAAATAGGCGATTAAATCGTACATACCTCTATAATGATTTATACCTAAGTATAGAGATGGGCTTTTTGTAGCGATAAACTAAAAAAAAATACTTTATCGCAGACAAAGCCGCGGGCGTAGACTTGTTTTCCTGTAACTAACGCGAAAGATCTAATGAGAAAATCAATTAAGTGACTGCGACGCTATGGTGGCTGAAAGGGTTCCCCAAGGTACGGTGTCCCAGGTTGAGTCAATCAAGATGCTCCACTTAACCTGACCTTACAACAAAAAACCATGTAAATAATTAAATGGTGACTATATAGCTAAATCTAATTCATTGGAAAATGAGATGTAAAGTTTGGAGAATATTTCTTGTGAATGTAGAATTAATTAATCTTAGGCACAAAAGTTTTATTACCTATTACATCGTTACCAATTACGTAGGTGGGTACTATTAAAAAAATAAACCGTGATATTAATTTAATTTTATCGGAAAAAAGACTAAAATTGAAAAATTAGCTAGGGCATTAAAAATGCGGCAGGCTCACCGCCAGTCACGTTGTTCTAGATAATCTGCGACGAAATGACGATCGAAAGAACTAAATTGTCCAGATATCTGACTACGCCAGTATTGAGAAAAGCGTGAAGATATAAAACAAATCTGGAAACCGATAGTGGAACTGTACACATTCTTCACGAATTGAAAATTAAACTGCTAACAACAATAAACCCTAACGGAACGAATCACGAATACAAATACGTATTTGCATCATGTCTATTACTTATTATTTACTTTCTTCGTTTCCCTTATACGCAAGCAGTTGAAGCCCTAGCTCTCATTCATCGCTAGATTGAAGGCGCTCCCCCGTGTTTGCAACGCAAGCTTATCATTGGGTACATATATCAGAGAATACTTTGAAGTCAAAAGATAGGGTTCATGTCGAGAAACAAAGTATCGCAGCATTCAGCTACTGTTATATTCACCGCGATTTCATGTGCGACGTAACCATTATTTTTTTCAGTGTTTAGAAATGTATTTTTAATTAGACAGGTTAGATACAATCAATATTCAACGAATTTAATTGAAATCATTTCAAATTCATAATAAAAAGTCATGAAAAATCCAGGTGTGTTTTGCTAACAAAATTTAATTTTACACACTATTAAAAATTTTACACACATGACACAAAATAATACAACAAATAAAATTTAAGTACAATTTTCGTCAAAATGCAAGAGCTTTTATATACGAAATTATAACATTTTTCGTCTGTTTTGTTGTCTGGCTAATGTGCGAAAAAGCTAAACCAATTTTATAATAACAATTACGATATAATAATTTTATGATAACTGATTTTATTACAAGAAACGTCGCTATTTGCACCTTTTTAATATACGTAAATTATTCCGCGTTAATTCTTAATCAAGAAAAGCCCCGAGTGCATTGCTCATGTATATAATACTCACTACACATTTGCGATTTGTTATGCCTACAACAACTATGCCGTTTTCATATGATTGTTTTGAAATTTCAAACATTAATCAATGAAAAGCAAAACGGACAGGTAGCTATATGTATAATGTACCTATTTTATTACCAACTACCGTCAATCATAAATGGTACCATGATTATGATCGAACAAAGCTTTAGCTTCACGTGGGGGTTCCATTTGTTTGAAGTTCTAAACCTGACAAAAAATCTGAGGATACAGCTATTACATTATTTTATTTTATTTATTCGAAAAACAAACATTGATTCTGAATAAATTAATGGTAATGATTAAATCTAAAGATATTATAATTATATAACAAAGTTATTTTTATAAAACCTTATTATATATTATATAGAAATAAAACAGTCGGGTAGTAACTGACTATTATGAATTTAATGACGACGTGTAGTTGATTGTGTATCATTATTGTTGTTATGTAATATACATATAATTATCATTTTAATATTGTTAACAGAACAAACGGAGGAGACTGCGGAGGACTTCTGGCTGAATGTTGCTACGCACGGCTTTAACTCATGTATCGCAGTGGTCGAGCTGTTGGCATCTCGAACACCTGTGCGCTTGCTGCACGTGTACCAGCCACTCGGAGTTGGTCTCTGGTATGCAGCATTCTCTGGCGTGTACTATGCAGCGGGCGGCACCGATGGGTACATTTTATTTTAATATTTTTTGAATTATATAATATCATTTTTATTTTATTATAATAATCGAATAAAAGACACATTATCTTGTTAATGGTAAAAAAATCTTCACGCAGGTCCCAATACGGGGCTAGACAGAGGTCTTGAAAATTAAGTCCTTTCGACCCACCAGAAGACATTTTTGGGTTAACAACGTTTTTAGGACAGCATGTGGCCGTTTTTATGTCCAAGGTAACGGCATAAATCGTACATAAGTTTCTAAAAAATCGTTGGTACGTGCTTCGGCAATAGAACTCAGGTCTCTTGAACCGAATTCCATTCACCCAAACCCTCGGCTATCGTCTCGTTTTGTTTAGTTTTGTATTCTGACGTTAATGGTAGACAGGTTTTAAATCCGTGTGGTGTCGTTGTAAAAATATGTTGTGATTTTACAGCACAATACAAAAACCCTTTAAGATGTTTAATTTAAAAATCCCGGTTAAAGAGAAATTTTTAAGCATCGGGACCGTAACTGTAAACCTTTATCTATACAAGCCTTGGTAAATTTAACGAGTGGAACTAAATGGCATGAACATTTATCTCATACTTTAATTATTGTGAGCGCATATATTGCGCTATGTTTTCTTTTAACCACCGCATAAGTATTATAAAAACCTAGTCGAATCATAAATTCTGTATTTTAGTTAAATTTAGAACACAAGCCCCAAATGTGCAGATTGATTTTTAATAAGGAACTATCACTCACAACGTCACTCCATCTTGTGGGGGTTGTCCTATATCTACAAACTATAACCTCATTGTTCAACCCTACTTCAGTTAAAAATATGTTTAATGATAGTTGTAATGATGTTATAACTTATATTTTACTTGTATGCATGTACATAGCTTCTAAACGAAATACTATTTTATTACTTGTTACATAATACATTGTAACAAAAAAGAATATCACACACTAACAGTGGCTACGTCCATCTGTTTTTATAAATGTATTGCGTAGATATGATTTTTTATAAAATTTTATCTACTTAAATCATCATGTTGTAACTTAATTTTTAATTAGTTATGGAAACCAACAATTCGAAATGAAGGATTGTTTAATTAAATATTAATTAAGTAATTTTCTTGCATAATTTCATCGGCACCCTAGCAAATCTCATCCATCGAGTAATAATTGAAAATTTTGATTAAAAACAGATGAACTTGGCTATCACGCGAACGGATCTAATACTGATATATAATGACCTACGTTAAGACGATAAGAAAACAGAACAAATAGTTCTGTTTTCTTATCGTCTTTTAAATAGAATTTTTTTTTTCTACTTCCAGTGAGGGAAATCCCTTTATTTATGAGATATTGGATTGGCGACAAGGAAATCGCGCCGGTGCAGTAGTCGCTGCGTCTGCCGCTGGTTTGATCATAATCTACGTTTTAATTTGGGGGACGGCATTCTGCAGAGAAAAACTTTCGCTGGCGACAATAAGGACGACAAGTCACAACTTACCTATAGTTCCTCCCGACCCATATACTCAAATTGTATAATTATGTGTATGTAACTTAGGGGCTACATCAATAAGTGATAGATTTTATGCGCCGGACTTAATTATGTAAGAAATTGACTACTATTTTACACATACCTAAGAGGAAGGGGAAATATATACTCATGTTCTATAATGTTAATTAGATTTTGTTTACCATTTAACATTATCACACTAATATTATAGATGAGAAAATTTGTTTCTATGTTTTTTTTTTAATTTTCACACTACGTCTCAGTGTATTTAAAATTTAGAATTAAGACACAGACTGGTATTTCCGGTAATTGTTAAACTTCGGACGAAACTGCAGAGCGCAGGTATAATGTACAACGTAACCAAGATGTAAATATAAATGAATCAAAGACCTCTTATGTATGTGTTTACACTGTGAAAACATTTGTTGGGAAACTAATTCTTGATACTCAGACATCTCATCTTCGCTATCCCCTATTAACGACAAAATTTTGTCTGGTTATTGCACTGTACAGACAAACTATGTTATTTTGATAATTTATTTGCTGTTAACCGATTATAATAACTGTACATTTATGAAGCTGGTAAGCACCGATAACTAATATGCTCATTTGCTTTTAGATAGGTAAAATACGTTTAACTTCCAAAGTGTTAAACGACTCCCCACTTGTTAAGACCGTGATTTGTGGCAGTCATTGGGGACTTTTTGCAGACTATTGGTTTGCTGGTAAAGATGTGAAAAAATAGGGATGAAAATAGGGATCATTAGGAGGAAGCTGGGAGCATTACTCATTTTTAATAAATATTTTGAAAAATATGATGAAGGTATTATTATTGTTACAAGCTTTTATTTAAATTGCAATGTATGTTAGTTTAAGGTCCTCGAATGTGCTGAATTAAACCCAATTATGCTTAGGTATACTAAGTAGTTGTAATTTCACATTTTAGTTCAGTTCTTATGATAATGTACTTTTACGGTAAGCAGACTTGATTCAGGATTGGCTGTAGAGACTAGACAAAGCATCTTTTTCACGGTCAACACCTTAGAGCATTTAAATAACATGTGGTTTTAAAAAAATATTTATAGTGTGTTCTATGCTAAAAGTTAGAAATGTTCTGTACTACGTAAAAGTACAAAAATATAAAGGTATTCGTTCTCCTTGTAAAGATAATAATACCTATGTGTGAATCGGATCGAAATTGAATTTTTTGTAAGCGGAAGTAAAAAATGTCATATATTTTTTTTTATTTCCACTCAAAATTTTAACGTATGGCAGTTTAATTGTTAATAAACACTGAATGGTACTGATTTATAAAATGTAAATAATAAATGCAAATTGACCTTTTATGAAAACAAATTGTTTAAAGAACTGTTGAATATAACCTTTTTATCTTCTTATTTTTTTTGTAATATACTATTACGACATTTAACAAGTTCTCCTCTAATGTTAAATACTTAGGGGTACCCTGCGCCTTTTCATGTGAAAAACGATTGAACAATCCACCTAATGGTCAGTGGCTACTGCAGTGGCAACACCAACTGGTGTTATGGTTAATTAACCATTCAAACGGAGAAGTGTCTGGTGTATCCGAGAGAGCTAGGGCTAGGAACTGGAATGCCTCATAGCCCGTTTATTCACTGCGATACCCTTCAAACCAGATTAAAACAGATGTGACGATGCTATCAGAAGGCAGAAAACGGTGTGGTACTGCGCATAGGACTCCGTGGTGGAGAACGAGTTTACCACGTTTGATCAATAGAATTCTATGTAAGATGATTTAATTCTTGTATAGAATTGTTTGAAAAATTGTAAACTTAATTTTTTTGTGTCTGTTAGTTTAAGAAACAAAAGTCTATTGTGACTATTTGAATATGAGATTTTTACAACTAGAATATTATTTCTTTTCAACCACCGAACAATTTGGCATTAAGTTGCACTTTATTTCTTTGGAATTTGCTCAGTAATCACATAGGAAGTAAAAATCTAACTCCATACTTGATTTTGTTCCAAAGAAATAAATTGCCTTATAAAAGTGTAAATGTGCACAACTAGGCCCTAAGATAATACTTCTCAGTATTAAATTTGTACTCTATGGACAATAAAAAGAAAGTGCATTACCTTAGTAAATGCCATAATTACAGTCATTATAATTATATGTGTAATTAGTATTAATTGTACGTAATTTATCTTTACTTAAAGAGATTGCTGAGACAAATTTCACCAATGTATAGAACTTTAGCCCAATACAATTTTAATCTTAGGTAACTATATGTGCTTAAATTGCCACATATGCAATAAATAGTAGCTATACTAGGAAATTATAATACATGGTTGAAAGAACAATTATTCTAAGTTGTATACAAATATTCCAAAGATATGTCGTTTTCATTTGAATGGTTTTATGTGCAAAATTGACATTTGCTTGTTCTAAGATTAAATAGTTATTTAACCGTTGTGTTTGCAGAAATTTAAGTATCTATTATTGGTACTTTCTTTTATACCTTATGCTAGATCAGCCTCCGAACATATACAAAGGACTTAATTTTTAAATATAAAAGCAGAATTATTAACCAAAGGAACTTACAACTTCAAATCATAAAATTTTTAATATTCGAGCATGTATAAGTTTAATCACATGATCTAAGAATCAGCATGAAATAACTAGGAACTTCTACAGCGCCTCCGGATTAAGACATCGTCAAAATAATTTTTCGCAAAAAAATCAAATTATTTAACATTTTATGATCCCATTGAATGAATGAGAATCTTAAAGATTCCCATTTATTTAATATTATAAAATGTACCATTTTATGACCTGTTTCGCTGCAAACAACTCCGGTTATCCTTTCTTCAATTTCTAGACATCTATGGAAAATTGCATTTAAACATGAAAGGACACGTTAATTAGGACATACTGAAAACTTTTGTATACTTTAAGTACGTATACTTTAAGTTTCATTTATTTTTGTATAAAATGTTTGACGAATAAATAGTTTTATTTTTATAATATGATACCTGAGCAGTTATTGCAGATTTTGTGAAGAAACCATCATTGCCTATTTTTTTACCATTAGGGCATGTCAATTATGATTTTTTAAGGTAAGTACTTTTCCTATATAGACGCTGCAAGAAGGCCATATTTTCACTTAAACAGCTGTTTGAAAACATTGTTCTAAATCAAATCTGTTTTAAATCAAAGCATATAAATTTATATTCCGCGCTCGTGCTCCGAGGGATCTTAAGATATATTACGCAAAGACCTAAGCAATGCTTTAGTCAATATAACGTTACCGATATGCGGTGTGAATAATATAGTAAAAGTAGCTTAAAAAAGATCTGAAAGAGAAAAGAAGAGAAAGTTGAAAAATAGGATACCTACGGAGTTGCTCTTGTCAGTTTCTTCTCCGTTAAAAGAACCTCCTTATATAACGATAATAGATTAAAAAAAATACTATCGATAACCGTATGCACGTTTTTATTTCGATGTGATTAGATATAGATTCAGTCAAGTAAGTAAATAATAATAATAGATCCATCGGACTAATGGGAAATAGTAAAGTAAGCCAAAGGTCGTATACAAGAAAAAATAATACATATTTAATGATCCAAAACATTTATTTCTATATAGCAAAATCTGCATTTAACACAAAGCAAACAATTACAATACAATTCATAACAAAACTAAATATATGATATGTGATTAATTATAGTTTGACTTAGCGCGTCTGTACTGTGCGAACATGTAATCATAATATTATTTACCAAATTATATAAATAAAACATTAGTATACCAACAACTCAAATAAAGCCTATTTATAAATATAATTTTGATTTGTTGTCACGTCACTGCCTATTCACGGGACCCGATATAAATATTATCTTTCAACATTACTAATTTTAATATTTCGTAGTGAGCAGATTCTTGGCACTGTCTAATTTAAAATAGACCCGGAACTCCTCCAAAACCTTCTGAATTTAACCACAAATAAGCAGCAAATGACAACGACAATAATTTTAACAAAGAGTTTATTTTGGACAACAATCTCAAAAATAAGCCATTTTAACATACTCATGTATATCCAAAAATATATTTTATATACAATATACTTACAAACTAATCATAAACCTAAGTTAGTCTTACAGGCGGTGTTAAGCTCCATGTCGGATCATGGGCGAATCGCTTAAGTTAAGTATAAATGGATAAATGCGCGAAAAAGTTGATCGAAACTACATGGTCAGAGAAGTTATCATAATAATTTCCATACGAATTTTGGTGCACAAACGCCCATTTTATTAAGTCAATTCAATGAACTGCAAACGTACATTGTGGTATTTTTATGGCAAAATGAATATATTATATTGGGAACTATTCTCTTGGCGAAACTGCATCGTATTAAAATCGATGGTTGCTCACTTGTTTACATTTACTTTTAATTATTAAAAAGTGAATGAAAACAAAGTATGCAACAATGCATAGACAAATTCAGGTGCGAAAATGTACCACAGACCATAAAATACTATTAAATGTAAAGGGTAACTGTACTAATCTTCTGTCAACCTTAAAAATAGTGAGAGCATTGATGGGGAACCAAAGGCTTGTCTTGCTACTTTTAAAGGCAAGATGTTATCATGGCGTCAGGCTTTTTTTTTTTTTTTTCAGAAAATTTGTGTGAAAGCTGTGGAGACATAACTTTACACTAATTCGTAAATAAATATTAATATAAAATAGTACAAGTAATATAAGTCAAAAATGAATAAGTAATAACAGAATTTTGTGTAAGAATTTACTATTAATTCGGGACTATTTTTTTTAATGTTAAACCTCGCCAAAAAATAATATTGATCAGAGGCGGACCGCTTATTTTCACACTTTTTCCGTAAATAATCTCTTATGAGTGAAGAATTTAATGTAAAAAGTTAATATAGTTGACATTAAAATTTAATGTAACGTTTCTTTCGATAATTAACTATAACAAAATTTCACCTATAATATACGTATATCTTCTACATGTTACGTTACAAAATATCATTTTATTTACATCGACCAGTAGCACAAACAGTAAAAAATTATAATTCATGTACCTATATACTTTAAGGCATTTTAGAGATCATTTAGCTAAATTAGTTTTTAAAGTTAAATATTAGTTATATCTCAAGAAAAATCTAATTAAAAAGTTGTACAATCGATAACATGATTTTCTAAGTTAAGATAGCAAAATGTTCAAAAGTCACAGGAGCATCTGCTTTTGTCCGCTACAAAATTTTGAGTGTACCCTCATTAGTATCTAGTAGTACCTTACATTATTATCACAAACACTTATTATAGTTGGACACTTTATTTTACAAAGTTAGATGAAATTACATAAGTTCGTATACTTAAATAATATTTTTGCTCATTATTAAAAAGAAATATCAAGTTAGCATATATCAAACTACGTGCTTTTAATAAGTGACATATGGGCGTAGCCAATGGGGGAAGACCTGCGCGACCAGGGGCACAACTCATTGGCCATTCAATGTTACCAAGAACATTAATGTCAAAATAGCCCAAGACACGGCAATGCCATTTCTACAATAGTTACACATTCTTGGCCTAAGGTCTAGATACCAGGCCATAAAGTCCAACAAAAAAAAAAGTTACACAATCTGTATCCCACAAACACACACAGTAAAGTTTAAAGAGTGCAGATACAATGTATTGTGTCACTGGCTGGACCTTCGTTGCAAATAAAACAAATCATTTCAAAAATCGATTAGTTAGGTTTTTTTTCTGTTTCTATTCTTTATTTTTTTATTGCCATCTTATGCATGGCTTTCACTATGAGAAAGATCGATCTGATGACAACACAAGAAGGTATTAAGTTCCTTTTTAGCCCTTTGTTTAATATGTCTACAACAAAAGTATACTAAAGCAAAGGCTTGGTATCATTTGAATCAATCGCCTTATTTTAGAGATTCTGTTATTTGTTTAGCCTATAAGTTTCTTCGAAAAAAAAGTAGAATAGTTCACTCCTTTCATGAAAAAAGCTACGCCAATGTTAACAAATTTCGAATTTGTGAAAAAAAAACCATGTACAATTGGTTCTTATCTCTAACATCATATAACTTTACTTTCAGTAATAAAATAGTTTATCAATTGGACTTTGGAAGACGACGTAAAATATTTCTCTTCGAAAAATACTATAAAATTACAAATTCTCCTCTGGAAAAAAATTTGCTCAATTTAGAACGACTAAGCCCATTTTTAAAAATATAACGTATTATTGCACTCCAAATATAAGCCACAAAAAATAATATTACAAATATTTGCATATATCGAGTTTCTCAAAATCATTGTGCAACATTTTTCTTTAATCGTCATTTTTCGCAAGACTGGCTGCTAACTAACACTAACAAGTAATATTTTTTTAAAAAGGTACAAGGTTCAATTGTAGTTAATATTCGATAGTATTAATTTTAACAATTGAATTATTGTATGAGTAGATACTAAGTCCAAGCCAAGACAAGGCTTGACCAAATTAATTAGACGACCAAAAAGAACAAAACCTAGTATCGAAATGTACAATTTATCATATATATAGCAATACAGGGTCTAAATATTTGTTTGAACAACCGCCTTATCTTAGTGACTTATTGTCACTCGCAGTGACATAAAAACATGTAAAATTATAACAATTACATCTGAGTACATACGTTTTACGTCACGTTTATCATTAAGTAAGCTCTTCGCCGCTTAGTAGAAACACCCGAAAGGACGACTCGTCTACGGCGTCAGTGTACATCAACTCCTCCTAGAATAATAAATAAATATTTTCACGCCATTCCCAAAACAGGGATAGACAGAGGTCTAGAAAATTAAGTCCTTTCGACCCACCTTCCACCGGAGACATTTGTTTTTGTTGCAACGTGACAGGTGGTGAGCCCGTCGGTGTCTTAATGTCCAAGCCAACGATATAATTCGTACTTAAGTTTTATAAAAAAACCCTGCCACTTACGAGCCTGCCACTTAGGGCTCGAACTCGGGTCTCCTGAGTCGAATCTGGATCACTCGTGAGGACTTCGTTCGACTCGATGACGACCTCTGTGTGTTATCTTGGTGTCGCCATCTCAAAGGTTCGATTCGTGGTCGGGTCAATGTAGAAAACATTTCTTCTGTATTTTTTCGGGACTGGTTGTTCGTGGTACCTTCATTGTTTCCGATTCCATAATACAAGTGTTTAAGCGCTCACTTTGGGACCGGATGTATGTACATATGTATGTATATATGTATGTATGTTATGTATGCATGTATGTATGTATGTATCTATATATGTAAGTATGTACTCAAACAAAAAAAAAACAAACAAAGTCACAAAACAACATTTTCAAATAACATTGCTACAGGACTATAACATGCAATTGTAAAGCAAGGTCCGAGGCGCGACGAGCTTACCTGCATGAGGTCGGCGGCGGGGTGCGCGTCCAGCAGGCCCAGCTCGTCGGGCAGCGAGCCCGCCGCGCCGCCGCCCATGCTCCTGGACATTTTTTTTATATTTTTTTTTTTTTTTTTTTTACTAGAATCACCAGCCACGCTCGGCTCTCACTCATTATTATTGAAATGAGTGGGTTGGGTGATCGGAATTCCCAGTCAAAAAATCCGAGTTCGATCCCCCGGTGGCGGGCTCGTACCAATGGGCTTTTCAAAAACTTATGTGCGAATTACATCGACGGCTTGGTCATAAAGTCGGCGACGGACTAACCACCTGTCACGTTGTCCCGAAATATCTTAGGTGGAAGGTGGGTCGAAGTGACTCAATTGTCTAGACTTGATCTCTGTCTACCCCTGTATTGGGAATTGCGTGAAGATATTTATTTATTTATTTATATTTGAGTTTCTAAAAAACAAACAAAACAAATGCGTTAGTCGGTAAGAGGTTGCCACTCAAGAACCTTTCTTCTCGAATGGTTTTCAGTTCTACAAGCCAGGTTGGTCCATTACCACTTTAACGTATTTATTTATTAAAAAACATTAAACGAAATAGAACAATATATTGCACACACAAAAACATTGTTTACGGAAATGTTAAAAATGCTGCCAATGTTAAAAAGAAAACATTATTATCTGTAGTCAAAGATAATGTAAGCAACGTTACAGGATTCGGCCAAAAAAGTAAACAGGACACATGTGTGTCTGTTATCATTAATACAAAGATTGTCGTTAAATAATTTCAAAATGTTTCTACTAAATTATTATTTAATTACGGTCGCATTTCTATTACTGAATGTGCCCCTATTGTATACTAACTCGCTGTCTTCATTGGTGAGCACGTTCCCGTGGAGAAACAGGTCGCTCCTTATTGTGTAGGTGTTGCTTTCCGAACTTTCCGGCTGCTCCACCTACACAAAAAGTGTTGCCATTTACTTTAAGTTACAGCTCAGCACAGGTCCTCACTGCCACTGTTCCATGCACATGATTATATATATAAAGAATATAACGAAATAAAAAAAATATTATTTCGAATACCTCACAAAACATATTTGTATTACAGTGCATAAATTTAATTTTTCCAGACCTAGGTTGCATCATTAAGTTTCTTTACTTAGTAATTTTTTTATATATTTTTTCTAATAAATCAATAGATTTAGAGATAGAGACAACATTACATACATTGCTCTGATCCGAAAATAAGTAGCTAATCCGCCTATATTATGGAATAAGAAACAACTAAGGTATGGTACCTTACTTGTTTCTTATTACCCCATATTCTTAAACATCCAGACACGAGAAAATGTAGAAAATGTGGTTTTCTACATTGAATAAAAGTAGAAAACCACTTTTTGTACATAAATGCATGTACGATTTTAATGTATGTCATTAATTTCAAATGTTTAGTTGATATCCTCAATGAACGCAACTTAACAAAATTTAATATTTTAACTCCAAGATTTTTCACAAGGCTATCACACCTGCATTAACATTTTACACAAATAACCCCATTCATTAAAAAAAATGTCACGATAGCCGAGTTGTCGGAATTTCGAGTCAATAGACCCGAGTTCGATCCTCAGTTGGTAGGCTCGTACCAATGGGTTTTTCAAAAACTTATGTATATGTATATATCGTTGGCTTGGACATAAAGACGGCGACGGGCTCACCACCTGTCACGTTGTTGCGAAAATATCCTCGGTGGAAGGTGGGTCGAAGGGACTGTCTGTAATTGTCTAGACTCGACCTCTGTCTACCCCTGTATTGAAGATGTTTTTTTAACCCCATTCACAACTTTTTTTTCATTCTTTTTCTTTTCAAATACTCTTATCTTATTTTGGTAAAAATGTCATACAAAATTATATATTTATATTATTATATTATTTCTATAAAAAAAATATATATTAATTTCATAATCAGCACACCGAGAAAACACGATATCATGTAAATATTTAAAAATAATATTTGCGCCATTTTGGATTTTGAATATAATAATAAATACATACATATATAGATAGTGACAACATCACATAAATTGCTCCGATCCCAATCTAAAATGCTAAAGCACTTGAGGTACGGGAATCGGAAATAACGAAGTCACCACAAATACCCAGACCCGAGAAAATGTAGAAAAAGTGGTTTTTCTACATTGACCCGACCGGGAATCGAATCCGGGACCTCTAGATGGCGACGATATAGTGGTAGATATAGATATATCTATATATAGATCTTTCTTGCAAAAGTAGTTTAGCAACTTAGCTACTGCTATATCAGGTTTAAGTGAAAATACACACAACATTTGAACCTGCAAATTCTGTATAAACTAACTATCCAAGTAGCGAGTACTTCTCACTAACCCGGACGTCCTCTTCCAAGACAAACGCGCCGCCGCAGTCCTCGTAGCCGCACGGCGCGCGCGGCAGTAGCGGCCATGTGCAATGCGTTCGCGCTGCACGTTGCTCCTCCTCCCCCATTTCTCCCACTCCCGCCTCCACGTCCACCTCCGTCTCCACTTCCGCCGACATCTCCACGCCCACCACTCCTTCTATAAGCACGTCCCCGCCCACATCGATTTTCGCGATAGCGCTGTACTGGACTGGTGGTTCGTTCAGTACACTCACCTGTTGATGTAAATATGATCGAGCCTCGTTAAAAACATCTTTCACCTTTAAGCTAAAATTATTAATTAATTATTTTAGATTTTAATAAATTAATTAAAAATAAAAATATTTTTCACCTTTAAGCTAAAATTATTAATTAATTATTTTAGATTTTAATAATTTAATAATATATAAAAATGCCAAGCAAGTCACATTCTAATACGCCGCATAAAATTGGTATTTTTTTTTTGACTGATAAGCAAATTTTTATGGTATTTTCCGTCAATTGATATTTGGTAACAAGAGAATCATAGAACTGGGAGCCAAAGATTATCATTACATTAACTTTATCATTAACTGTTAAATAAAATTTCAAAGTGATTGATCATTAAAACTACACTAGTTTTTGTAACAAATTGTTACACTTACAGTGAAAGTGTTCTCTGCATTGGGCTCCACATACGTAGCAGCGCCAGATATAACAGCATTGCTTGTACTAGTTTCTTCTTTCTTATGTACTTTCTTCATATGCATGTACAGAGAGCTCATGTTGTTGAAGCTCTGCTCACAGCCTGTGACACATCAATGTATTATCACCATTGAAATGAAACAAACAACTATGAAAAAATACAGCAATTGTCAAATAGTATGCGTGCACAGACAGGAAAGGCGTAAATATAAATTACACATTAGCGTATTTATTTATTTATTGCCCATTTTTATCGTATAATAGTACGCCAGCTGCTCTTACACAGGGAGCTCGCGGCGAGTGTTGCCGCGTGCGGCGCCCCCGCAGTTGCACTACGTACATGTTAACTCACCGGGGTGCGAGCAGGCGTGCGGCGAGCGAGCTCGCAGCGAGTGTTGCCACGTGCGGCGCCCGCGCAGCCGCACTACGTACATGTTAACTCACCGGGGTGCGAGCAGGCGTGCGGCGAGTGTTGCCGCGTGCGGCGCCCGCGCAACCGCACTACGTACATGTTAACTCACCGGGGTGCGAGCAGGCGTGCGGCGAGTGTTGCCGCGTGCGGCGCCCGCGCAGCCGCACTACGTACATGTTAACTCACCGGGGTGCGAGCAGGCGTGCGGCGAGCGAGCTCGCGGCAGTGGTGCCGCGTGCGGCGCCCGCAGCCGCACTACGTACGTGTTAACTCACCGGGGTGCGAGCAGGCGTGCGGCGGGCGAGCTCGCGGCGAGTGTTGCCGCGTGCGGCGCCCGCGCAGCCGCACTACGTACATGTTAACTCACCGGGGTGCGAGCAGGCGTGCGGCGAGGTGTTGCCGCGTGCGGCGCCCGCGCAACCGCACTACGTACATGTTAACTCACCGGGGTGCGAGCAGGCGTGCGGCGAGCGAGCTCGCAGCGAGTGTTGCCACGTGCGGCGCCCGCGCAGCCGCACTACGTACGTGTTAACTCACCGGGGTGCGAGCAGGCGTGCGGCGGGCGAGCTCGCGGCAGTGTTGCCGCGTGCAGCGCCCGCGCAGCCGCACTACGTACATGTTAACTCACCGGGGTGCGAGCGGGCGTGCGGCGAGTGTTGCCGCGTGCGGCGCCCGCGCAACCGCACTACGTACATGTTA